>JACCIC010000216.1:0-567500 GCA_018907035.1 Sycobia sp. Sy_11 | reverse complement strand
ACGACTTCCACGGGAAATTTCATGTTCTGACGGTAGAAGACGATATCCGGGTATGACGGGACAACTTCTACAGGGAGTTGTGTATTCCGACGGTAGAAGACGATGTCCAGGTATAACGGGACTACTTCTACAGGGAGTTGTGTGTTCGGACAGTAGAAGACGATGTCCAGGTATGACGGAACGACTTCTACGGGGAATTTCATTTCGTGTTCGGTCAGTAGAAAACAATGTACAGGTATGACGGGACTACTTCCACGGAGAATTTCATGTTCGGACGGTAGAAGATGATATCCGGGTATGACGGGACGACTCCCACGGGAATTTCGTGTTCGGACGGTAGAAGAAGATGTCCAGGTATGACGGTACTACTTCCACGGAGAATTTCATGTTCGAACGGTAGAAGACGATATCCGGGTATGACGGGACGACTTCTATAGGGAATTTCGTGTTCGGTCAGTAGAAAACAATGTACAGGTATGACGAACAACTTCCACGGGGAATTTCGTGTGCGGACGGTAGAATATGATGTCCAGGTATGACGGGACGACTTCCACGGGGAATTTCATGTTCGGACGGTAGAAGACGATATCCGGGTATGACGGGACAACTTCTACAGGGAGTTGTGTATTCCGACGGTAGAAGACGATGTCCAGGCATAACGGGACTACTTCTACAGGGAGTTGTGTGTTCGGACAGTAGAAGACGATGTCCAGGTATGACGGAACGACTTCTACGGGGAATTTCATTTCGTGTTCGGTCAGTAGAAAACAATGTACAGGTATGAAGGGTCGACTCCCACGGGGAATTTCGTGTTCGGACGGTAGAATATGATGTCCAGGTATGACGGGACGACTTCCACGGGAAATTTCATGTTCGGACGGTAGAAGACGATATCCGGGTATGACGGGACAACTTCTACAGGGAGTTGTGTATTCCGACGGTAGAAGACGATGTCCAGGTATAACGGGACTACTTCTACAGGGAGTTGTGTGTTCGGACAGTAGAAGACGATGTCCAGGTATGACGGAACGACTTCTACGGGGAATTTAATTTCGTGTTCGGTCAGTAGAAAACAATGTACAGGTATGACGGGACTACTTCCACGGAGAATTTCATGTTCGGACGGTAGAAGACGATATCCGGGTATGACAGGACAACTTCTACAGGGAGTTGTGTATTCCGACGGTAGAAGACGATATCCGGGTATGACGGGACGACTCCCACGGGGAATTTCGTGTTCGGACGGTAGAAGAAGATGTCCAGGTATGACGGGACTACTTCTACAGGGAGCTGTGTGTCCGGTCGGTAAAAGACGATATCCAGGTATGACGGGACGACTTCCACGGGAAATTTCGTGTTCGAACGATAGAAGACGATGTCCAGGTATGACGGGACGACTTCTACGGGGAATTTCGTGTTCGGTCAGTAGAAAACAATGTACAGGTATGACGGAACTACTTCCACGGGGAATTTCGTGTGTGGACGGTAGAAGACGATGTCCAGGTATGACGGGACTACTTCTACAGGGAGTTGTGTGTTCGGACGGTAGAATACGATGTCCAGGTAGGACGGGACGACTTCCACGGGGAATTTCGTGTTCGGACGGTAGAATATGATGTCCAGGTATGACGGGACGACTTCCACGGGGAATTTCATGTTCGGACGGTAGAAGACGATATCCGGGTATGACGGGACAACTTCTACAGGGAGTTGTGTATTCCGACGGTAGAAGACGATGTCCAGGTATAACGGGACTACTTCTACAGGGAGTTGTGTGTTCGGACAGTAGAAGACGATGTCCAGGTATGACGGAACGACTTCTACGGGGAATTTCATGTCGTGTTCGGTCAGTAGAAAACAATGTACAGGTATGACGGGACTACTTCCACGGAGAATTTCGTGTTCGGTCAGTAGAAAACAATGTACAGGTATGACGGAACTACTTCCACGGGGAATTTCGTGTGTGGACGGTAGAAGACGATGTCCAGGTATGACGGGACAACTTCTACAGGGAGTTGTGTATTCCGACGGTAGAAGACGATATCCAGGTATGACGGGACGACTTCCACGGGAAATTTCGTGTTCGGACAGTAGAAGACGATGTCCAGGTATGACGGGACGACTTCTACGGGGAATTTCGTGTTCGGTCAGTAGAAAACAATGTACAGGTATGACGGAACTACTTCCACGGGGAATTTCGTGTGTGGACGGTAGAAGACGATGTCCAGGTATGACGGGACTACTTCTACAGGGAGTTGTGTGTTCGGACGGTAGAATACGATGTCCAGGTATGACGGGACGACTCCCACGGGGAATTTCGTGTTCGGACGGTAGAAGACGATGTCCAGGTATGACGGGACGACTTCCACGGGGAATTTCGTGTTCGGACGGTAGAATATGATGTCCAGGTATGACAGGACGACTTCTATGGGGAGATTCATGTTGGGACATTCGAATACGGTATCGGGATGTTTTGGAACGACTTCTACAGGCAGTGTTAAAGAGACTTCTATAAAGAGATTGATGTTCTATCATTTGGACACGCACACTCCCAGTAAAAGTCGTCCTGGGATACCTGGAAGTCGTATTCTACCTTCCCAATACAAAACTCTCTATAGCAATCGTCCCGAGACATGTTCTATATTCCAAACATGATACTCTCTATAAACGTCGTCTCGAGACACTTGGACATCTTTTTGTATGTTAAGTACCGGACTTTACTGGCCAAATTGAAGTTTGTCAATGGTCCAAGTTGTATTCCTGTCAACCGAGTTTTTCGGATTCTTTTAACAAAACAGTGTTTTCTTATTTCTTTGAGGCCGACAATTGAACTCTTAAGGCAGTATTCTACTTTAGACCCTCGAAAAAAACGCTATTTTTGTGAAATTTTCCTGAGAATGCTATTGAAGTTATGGATGTAGGATTTGAAATGCTTAATAAATGCACTCTTGAAATACATAAAAAATTTTTTTATTTATTTTCTACATTTTTTATGCATGTAATGTATGGTCAAAGCCAATACCTCAAAAAGTAGGTAACGTTGTCGTGATCGTAAAATCTTGCCGACGGATGGTCTGAAACAAAAAAACCAAATAGTTTTATGTTTAGTATGACTCCAGAAACCGATCTAACTAGAATATTTTATGTACGTGCAAAATCAGAAAAATGGCGGCTAACATACAAAAGAAAAAAAAATTGCTTTTTTCCGTCTTTTTTGCAATAAAAGTATAGTTAGAATTAAAAGTTTAATTTGTTTGTAGTTAGAACAGTTACTACACACATATAGAATATGTGTTAAATATTTCATAAGGATTGATTCAATACTTTTTAGTTTTCAGGACCACGGTACTTGAAAACGCTGTTTTGTAAAAACGCGTTTACAGTTTTTGTAAGTGAAACATCGTAGAAAAAATTATATTACACTCAATCAGCGATGCCTGGGCCATACAATATGCCTTCAACTTGTTCCAGGCGAGTATTTTCATCTAATTTAGCCTGCTTTTTATGAGTTCTGCTCTTCTTAGAAGCCTCAGTCGAGCCGCGGTTCTCTCGAACGATGCGATGTTGGTCGCGCATATTGGCGAACTGCATGGTGGTTTGGCTGATTTTCAGGCCCATAATTTCCATTATTTTCAAAAGTGGGCTGATACCTTCATTAAAAATGCAGGCAGCAGTGAGACATGCAATTTTAACGATGTTTTTCCATTATAGACATGCTTCGATGACATAGCCCAAACTGTTGAGTTGAAACACTCATTGTTATTTTGAGTGTTTGTGTTCGAACATCTCTCCAGCAACTCCGTTTTTGTTAGATCTTCGTAGATCCGTTTCAGCACCTCTTGTACGTCACTATCAAGAGCAGAACGATGTTTATAATTTTTTAAGGCGTTGTTTGCTTCGGCCTTCTTATACTTGCACCAGCTGTCTGAACAGTACGTATGCTGTGGTTTGGAGTCTGTTGAGATTTTGTAGTAATAGCCGGCCCAGATCTCGTTTCACATGCCTTCTACTGAATTCAGTATGGAATTTAGATGGACGACTAGAAGTTTTCTGTGCACGATATACTTTCTTCGTATCCATTGCGAATAGATAGATTCTTCACCTTTGAACTTCGAATCACGACTGATTTTCCACTTCTGAAATACAGAAGCAAAATTATAACGGGAAGGTAATATTGAGAAGTAAAGATATATATTTTGATGAGAATATATATAGGTGTAATGATTTACAATAGGAGAACAGCTGCTGCAGCGAACAAGGCCAGGTGGCTTATCCGGTGCGCGCGCTGGGCGGGTCGGAATAGCGCGCTCAGGTAAGTGCGTTCGAAAAGTGAAAAAGTATAGTTAGACTACTTGAATCTTTCTAAAATTTTGAGCTAAAATTCTTGAATATATTTACTTTCGAAAAATGTAAAAAAAAATTTTTTTTCAAAGTTGTCAAATAGAATACTGCTTTAGATCACAATCCTTCAAAAAAATATTATATAATCTGTTCAAATAAGTAAATAAATAATATATTGTTATATATAAAATTGTTATGAATAATTCGCTCATAATAAATTATAAATTATATGCATTTATATTTTTGGCTATTCAAAACATATGTAGTTTCAAAATTGAAAGTTATTGACCAATAAAACTTCATTTATTGAAATTACGGTATAGACTGTAAAATATTAAAATGTTTTATGCAAATAATAATTATTAAATAAACAGCACACATGAATTCTAATTGAAGTACACAATTAATGAAAAGTAAACCACTTTCATTAAGATTATGTACATTCACCTTAGGGTATATATATTTAACTTATTTGATTATTCAAGAGTATATTATTTCAAACTTAGAGGATATATATTCAAGTTCAATATTGGATTTGCTTACCTATAAACATTGTGGGAATGAGCCTGGCAAGTTCATACCTACTTCTTTTAATAATAACGAATTATCAGAAATATAGCGGAAGAATGTTCAACTAAAAAATTGAAAATTCAAGATAATTAATTCTTTTTTATAAGTGGACAAAATGATGTAAAAATAAACTCTGCTATTTGTAAATGATCTCATTACTTTATTAAGCTGCATTTCTGTTAAAACTATTTATTTATTATTTTTTTTAGAGTTTTAGATATATTTGTGTAAACTGTATATCCTGTTATTTATATCGATGCATATAAAATGCACTTAGCCATATGTTGTAATGATCCATTGTTTTATGAAATTGTTGCGTTATGTAATTTATTTTTTGTTAATATATTTCGGAAGATTTTAGAACAATAATTTGTATAAATATTATACTGATATGTGAACATTTTTTTGTTTTATTATGAAAAGATATAATATAATTACATATGAGGGTAGGTCAATAAGTCTTTAGAAAAAGATAAAAAAACAATTTTTTGGGGTAAATTTTGTTTTATTTTTCAACATAATCTTTTTCTAGTTCAATACTTTGACAGACGTATCTCTAATTTTTTGAAGCCTTCAGAAAAGTATGATTGTTGTTCCTCAAAATAAGCATTTGTATGAGCGATGACCATCTCATTTGACGTAAACCGTTGTCGGCCGAGCCATTTTTTTAAATTTAAAAATAAGGAGAAGTCACTCGGGGTCTGATTTGGTGAGTACGGTGGATGATCTACCAATTCAAACTTCAATTCCTAAATTTTAGCCATCGAAACTGCGCACGTATGCACTCGTGCATTATCCTGGAGAAAGAGGACTTTTTTTCTTCAAATGAGGATGATTTTCCTTTATTTTTTCATGTAGCTGACTTAATAATTACGCATAATAATTTCCAGTAATCGTCTGTCCCTTTTCCAAACAGTAAATAAGGATAATACCACGTGCATCCCAAACACAGTAGCCATAATCTTTTCAGCTGATTTCACCGTCTTTACCATCTTTGGAGCCCGTTCGCCTTTAATAGTCCTTTGTTTAGACTGTTCTTTCATCTTGAGAGTGTAGTGGTATATTCACGTTTCATCTACAGTAATTAATCTACGCACAAACTCATTTGGGTTGCGACGCATGCGCTCCAAAAAACCTTAGAAGAGATCACATGTTTGCGTTTATTCTCAGCTGAGAGCAAACGCGGCACCCTTCTTGCAGATATTTTTTCATAGTCAACTTATAGTGCAAAATTGAAACGACGGTACCTTTTGAAACTCCTGTGGCCTTTACTATTTCGCGTAATTTTATTCTTCGGTCACTTAACACCATATCGTGGATTTTATCGATAATTTCCGGGGTACTCATGTCTATGAGACGTCCTGAACGATTTTCATCTTCTGTTGATGTACGACCATGTTTAAATTCATTTATACAATTGCAAGCTGTTGCAAAACAGGGGTAGATGTGCCATGAACTGAATCCAACTCAGTTTTTGTTTCTTTTACTGTTAAGCTTTTTAAATAGAAATGTTTAATCACCGCTCTAAACTCAATTTTATTTATTATTATATATCTCAATTCTTCATTGTTGGAAAATCTTTGACCAGCGAGCCATTTTTTCAAGTGTAGGAACAGAAAATAATCCGAGGGAGCAAAATTTGGCGAATAGAGTGCATGAGGTAGCAATTCAAACTTTAATTCGTTAATTTCAAACTGTTAACTGAAACATCTTCACGACGCTGTTTTTGTTCCATTGTGAGCAAACGCGGCACCCATCTTGCGTACAACTTTGTCATCTCCAAATTTTCAGTTAATATACGATGTACCGAACTTTTTGAAATACCTACCATGTCTGTTACCTCGTGCACTTTCAGTCGACGATCATCCAGTACCGCTTGGTGGATTTTCTTCAATATTTCTGGAGTCGTCACCTCGTTTGGTCGAATACTGCGATGCTCGTCATGGCAGCTCGTACGGCCACGTTTAAACTCTGCTACCCATATTTTACTGTTGCAAACGCAGGAGCAGTCTCACCTAGAATAGAATTTAGTTCATATTTTATATTGATTGTACTAAGGCCTTTCAAATAAAAGTATTGTATCACATAACGATGACCCATTTTTTCAATGTTTCTAAATTCACTGAAAACGTTCACCATTGATACGATGATGACATCTGTCAAAGAAATAGTAAACATCATGGCGTCTTCAATCTTGAGATATATGCTTTCTAGATTGTGTACTTTTTAATACAGTGGTATTTTTTGAGCAACTACCACCACCTCTAGATCAGGCCAGATACTTCTGGGTCCATCATCAGATTTTTTATTTTTTTGAAAAAAAATACATACTAAGTGAGAAGCGTTCTTAACGTAAAACTTATCTATTTTAAAACTTATTTATTTTAGCGTAAAAATTATCTATTTTAATGAGATTTACAATTTTCATTTGGATTCTGTTTTTAATTTTTTGTACTTTCTCTGATCAATTTGAATAACTTTCATTATTGTGTTTATTTTCTGGAATTTGCGATTTCAATTCCATTTTCACCAAAAGCCACTAAGATATATATGTATTTGGAAATAATTCTGAATTCTCCCGAGCAGCTAAGTGAGATTTATTTACATGTTTCATGTAAAAGACATGTCAGAACTGCGTGGACCCGTTTTAGGGATCTGCGAAATAACTTTTCCCTCAATCAGATCAAAGATTTTTTACTAAAACTTTGTATTTGCCATACCTTGTCGATACGCACAAATACTCTTTGCTATATTTGTAGAGAAATGGATTTGCTATGATGTAAATTGAATACAATTCCAAATAGTTAATACCAAATTCAGATGTTATCATTCATTTAGTTTTTATCGAGAAATGCTGCCTGCACAAAAAATATATAGAATAAAAAATATATATTTTTATAAAATGTACAAATTTTATTAAAAATATTTTTTGATATGTATAGTAGTTTCGGAAATCAATTTCAAAACCAGCATTTTTAAGGATTTGTTCTGATTCTCTGAAAATTCAAAATATGCACAAAGACACTATGATATTCGCAATCAGCAACCCAAAGTAAATAAATACATAAATTTTGAGCAAAAGTAGGTGAGCAGAATAATTATAAGTGCAGCGATAGGCTCGGCGATAGGTGCAAACTATAAGTTATTCAGCTGAAACATTCAAAGTTTCGGACTCCTTCTCATTTTGAAAATATTGGACAATATCATTCAAATCTCAGCAGAGCTATAATACTGACCTTACCCCAGCCTACGAATTTACGAATTATAGAATACAAAAAATATCAGTGCATAGACCTCTAATTGCACCCTCCAAATACGCTGTTTTATTAATTTCACCCTTGTAGATAAAGAGAAAAAAAATAAAATGTCAAGTCGGGTATATATATATCATTCGACGTCGTTTTCCAAAGCGTATACCTCGATAAGTATTCAATATTACGACATAAAAGTAACATAAAAAAATTTCACCCTTTCTAGATTAAATTGCACCTTCCTTAGAATTTGCTAAACAATGATATCTCAAGAAGTAATACATCTAACCATCTGCACCAGGGCTTAAAAGAAAGCCCATGGATTGTATTTAATTACACCCTTACTTATTTATAAATTTCAAACGTTTTTGCCTTAAGTTCGTTTTATTCATTAGCATATAACCACTGCGCATGCGCATTAAGCGTATATTCGAAATGGAGATTCTGATTGGGAATAGCTTTTATTGTAAAGGAAATATTAATTAACTGCCTATATCTCACTAATTTTTACACACTGAAAATTGCACCAGGAATTAAATGAAAGAGAAACAATCCTACCTAATTGCACTCTCGCTAGATTTTAGATAATACACTTTTTGACGGCAATATATTTTATTCCGTTTCAAGCTTACTACAATGCTTATATGCGATTCGTAAAGGTTCAACACTATAATATTAACACATATAATAATATTAACACATATTAAATATCTGCAGAAAAAATAATAAAGCTTCAGGGTTCGCCGAAACAATGTCAGCGATGTGACTGTATTGAGCTTAGTTCCAAGAAAGTTTTCCCGCACTATGTTTCTGAATATTTATGATTTTTGGGGAACTAATTACGAATATCGTAACAACTTTAGACGGAAATTGAATATTTATTCTTAGATACATGCAAAGTCTATAAAGATCATGGTTTGTTCAATTTCCCTTAAGAAAATAAAAACACTTGCAAAAAATTTAAAACCATAATCATAGAGCTCATTTAAATACATATTTTTGTTCTATACAGTTTTTGATGCAAATAATATTTCTCGACAAAGTTCAACTATTCCGTTTCGGAGTCCCGTGAACGGTTCCCCGTATATACTCAATGCAGGTACCTTCCTATACATTTTTTTCGAGAAATATTGTTTGTAGAGACCAATTAAATAGAATAAAAAAAATGTATTTTAATGCGATGTACAATGATTTTTTAAAATACATTTTTGTTTATTTTAGTATTTCCCCAGATATGTCCTACAGACTCGATATAGAGACGTGTTTATAGTTTTATATAGACGTGCTTATAGTTTTTAACTTGAGAATTAAAAAAAAATCGAGAAATCAATTATGTTCGTCTTTCGGAAGTTCATCCACGATCTCTGTTATAGACTCACATAGCAATTTTTATTGGATCAAGCTTACTGCGAGTACGCATTTAGACTGCTGATGATCGCAACAGCCTTGGAGCAAGGCTGAATTATCAAAAATTTTCGCGAAATTTACATCGCAGCGATCATACTGCAAGCATGCACTATTAAAAAATATTTTTTTAAAATTCATCGTAAAGCCATCGAAATGTATTATAATGTTATAACTGTTAATATATATATATATATATATATATATATATATATATATATATGTATAAGCATCTGCCGTCTCGGCTTTACTCAAAATAGTAATGTAATAAATTTATTAAACAGTTAAATAATATCTATGAAAACAATTCTCTATCTATAAATCTATATTCCTATAGATAATTTCATCCTCTGAGAATATTTCTCGAAAAATAATCAAAAATTTAATCTTGCTTGGTCCGTCTGAAGCATCGGCAGTGGTGTGACTGTATTGAATAAGTCCTGTCACTATTTTTTTGAAAATTTACATACTTATATTTTTTGGAGCGCGGATTCTTAACATCATAAGAACCTTAGATCGAAATTAAATATATATTCCCAAGTCAATGAAAACTCCATAAAAATCATGGTTTTTTGAATTTATCTTAGAAAATGAAAAAATTTAATATTTAAAACCAATAAATAGAGAGAGAGAGAGAGAGAGAGAGAATAGACTTTGGTGGCGGTTAAAGTCCGTCCGAACTCGCCGAAATAAAGAAAATAATTAGTCACGCATTTATATTACAATTTATATATACATGTATAGACGCGCAGTTGTTTTCTTTTTCGCTCGGTCCTTCACTTTCCCTACTTCCCCTCTTGGGCATCGTGTCGGCATGCCACGTTGCCCCTCCCTTTAATAGCAGCCTGTTTCTCCTTCTTTGCTATAATGCCTTAATTATATTATATCTGAATATGTCCGAATAGCTATTCGGACATTTTTCAGCAGTGCGCTACATTTATCGATAGTCGAGATGGCAGACGGACCTTGTTCGTGATTCTGCCGCAAAATCTGGCGCTGTCACGGAACCAATGTCGCCTATCTCTCTGGCAATCTCGCTTCATCTCTGATATGAGCAAATGGGTTGTATACAGGAATGTTTTTTTAACTATTTATTATCTCAATAATTTTTGCACACTGAAAATTACAACAATGCTTAAAGGCAATAAGGGCGACAACCCTTCCAAACTGCACCCTTACTCATTTCTAAATTTTAAACGCTTTCGCCTTAAGTTCGTTTCATTCATTGCGACGACCAAGCAACTGCATAACCATATATATATATATATATATATATATATATATATATATATATATATATATATATATATGTATATATATTCGTATTGGAGCTTCTGGGTTAGATGTACATAGTAAACGATTGAATATTAAATTACATTATTTTAATTTTTTGACGTGTTTTGGGTATTTTATATTGTAACAACAATTGTAGTTTCCGAATGTTGAAACCATCTTATATGCTTCTAAAAACAACGGCAGATGCGATATAGCCTGGAATAGCATATCGTAACCTATATTATTTTTTTTCCTATTAAGGATGCATACAATGAATTGATTAACTGTATTCGTAGGTGAAATTAGTGGACCATCCAGTATTATCGTATTATTCTTTTTACCAAAATCGTAGTATACAATGTAGCAGGTGGGCACAGCAACTGGTAAAATGCTGTATCTTGTATTTTTATGAGGTAAACTCTAATGATTATTATCAATTTGATTAACATAATATAGATAAATGCAGGTATTCAAACATTTTTACAATATATTAATAATAAACCAACGCTGTAAAGAATACAGATTATAAATTATAAATATAAGTAATAAAACTTCAATATATACTAAATATAAAATATTTTAATATAATAATTGCAATTTATATTACATAGAATATATCATTTTGTACAACACTTTGTAATAGTTTTACATATCATATATACATATATTACATACTATGTATTGGGTTGTATATATAGCAAAAGGCTAATTTTCATTTTTAATTTTCTTATACTTGCATCAGTATGCATTACTGCAGTTTTATGCAGGTCATTTTTTTCTTCCCATAAATTATTCAATTTCCTGCAGTAAGCTGAGTAATGGCGTATTCCTTCTGCTTTATCTGAGGGATAATACCTAACTACTCCGATTAGCACAAAAATATTGTTCTTCAATACAACAATTGTAGGTAATTCTTTTGAGTTCGAAGATATATCAGCTGTATTATCTATTGTACAATAACCATCATCTGCATCGATACATAGATAATTAGATAAAGTTTTTTCCAATTCTGCACTGTAATTTTTGCAATTTATACAAAGAACGTTCTTTTTTTCTAAATATTTGCTTAATTCTTCTGTAAAATTTTAATAAGAAAACTCTGTAATAATATTTATGTCTGGAATTGGTAGTACACAGTTTAATTGTTCATTTTTTATTTTACAGATAGAACACACAGTTTCAGTCTTGACCGAAGAATAATGTTCTATTAATTTAGAAAACATATTACTTATATTATCTGTACAATTGATGTAGCTGCTATTTGATGGATACAAGAATTGTAATAAATAAGCTCTAATTGTATAAAATGTATTGCTTGGACCATCTACAGCATATTTTATTATTGTACTTGAATAACATAAATTCTTTAACTCGTTTATTTTATTTCTATTATTCTTTAAAAAATCTTGAAAATTTTTTATAATACTGTATGAGTGCCTTAATATTTCTGTGACAGAATCAAATGGGTATGCATTAACAACAACTGTTCTTGAATATACGGTTTTTGGCTTTAATATATTGCCATTTTGTATTACAGCTTTACCTTTTTTTTGCTTAATGGTTTTTCTAAGATGAGATCTATTTCTGGTTCTGCTGATACATATTTGTCTCTTGGTTTTTCGATGTTATTCTGTTATTCTATAATTTGCTCAGTATTGTTAATACTTTGCAGGATCTGACTTTTAAAATGTTCCATAGGCCTTTTCCCAATCTTGCCAATATTTTTTAATTGATGGTTCTGCGAGCTATTATTATTACTTGAATTTTCAATATCATTTACTGATTTACAATAGTTATGTTCATCTATAACAATTTCAGAATCATCACTGATGGTCTCATTATTAATTTCATCAGTATTAAAATGATTTCTCCACCTTTCCATATTTAATAGTGCAGCTCAAGCTAATTTTATGTCACTTTCTATTTGGTGACAATGTTTTACGAAAAAAATATCAGCTCGATGACACCTATTTAAGTCAGCCTTAAGATCACTGAAATATTGCTCAACTCATGCAGAAGTAGAAATAACTCAATTGTTATTTTTATTAAATATAATTATTTTGATTATTATTTAAATATTGATTCGTAACGTTTGTCCAACAAGGAAAATCCTAAAGATAATAATCTTTCAGAGAAATCTTTTGAATAATAATCATTATCTTGAATATTAAAATCCAAGGAATCATTTTCCATTTTAATATTTTGAAATTCCATATTTTTAATAAAAGTATGCATTAGTTTTTGATCTTCATTATTATGATCAGATTCCATTTTGTAATAAATAATTTTCTTCTTCATTTTCATTGTTATGTAAAAAGATGAGGCGTACGATGGCTCGATCGATAGAGCGAAGGACTAGTAACTCGGTGATCCGAGTTCAAATCCCGGTCTCGGCCAATTGACACAAGCACCGCTGTAATAATTTACATGTGCTTTGTTTACAAACACATCGTAGACCTCCGTCGCTGATTAGCACCAATATTTGGAAGCATAAAAAGAGCGACGTTAAATAACATAAAAAAAAAAAAATGTAAAAAGACATCAAAATCATATTGGAATGTTCTTATTCTTTCTGTAATAAAATTTAATGCAGTTTGTGTTGAATTATCAAAAAATTCATTGTTACAGACAATAAATAAAGATTTCAGGAAGATCTAAAAATTGTCTAAACTGTCAATAGAGGACCTAAAACCAATAGATCTCATATATAAATCTCGTAGTTTTCTTTTTTTGTTTTTAAAACAATTCCATTTTGAAACTGCGTATAATAAATGTGCTATGTCTGTTTTTAATTGGACTTGCATATTAATATTATTTTTATTTTGGGAAATTGTTAAGCATGTAGTATTGTAACTACTTAAATTCATATTATTGAAGGCCAAACATACAGCGTTTTGGAGTGCTTTACTCATGTCAGTGACTATAATTGATGGCACACTTGCACCTGACATTCTCCAGTTATTTAGCCAAAAAATTAAAAAATTTGTATAATTTTTGTTTGACAGTACTTGCCCTAATGGGATTATTAATTTATCACAGTGTGTCACTAAAACTGTCCAAAAAATATGACTACTGTCACCATCCTCTCTTTTTATTTTATATACAAGAGATCCAGTAGCATCAAGTGCCACTGGATTATTTAGCTTTTTTTTTATTTCGTTATTGATCATAATTTGCTCTGATGACCAATACATAATGAAAAATTTATCAAAATCTATCCATCTAATATATTTATTATATTCGACAGACAATTTCAGTTTCTGCAAAGATTAAAAAAGATCTAAACCTGGTTTAATGCCAAACATTTCATACTGCTCTTCGTGTCTTGCTTTCTCTAAACATGATAAGCTACATAGCATTGGAGGTTTACAAGATCCATACTCCATCTCTTTTTGGACTAAGTCTCTTCGCCATTTTTTTGGTTTTTTGTATGCTAGTTCCTTTTTAACAGTTTTCCTTTCTATTCCAGCTAATCTCCGTTTTTCGCAATGCGGATATCCCCTGAAATTTTTTGTTGTGACAATAAATGTGACAAACATATCTTCAACATCAGGTTTTGCCAGACACTTAGTGTATAAAACTGCTTTGCATGTTTTACAATATCCATTAATTTTTATAAAAGCATCTGGAGCATCAACTTGATGCCTTTTAAAATTAAAGCAGCATGGTAATTTTTTCTTGCGCCAAATTTCCTTGACTAATAAATCAGTCCACCCATTTTGCAAAACTTTACCTGACTTTCCATTTTTAAAAATTTTATCAATAGGACTGATTTTTTTCCACTCCAGTTCTACACTAAAAGTAATTTTATTACTTTTAAGTTTTTTCTTCTTTAATTTTGTACTTTTATTAGTACAGCTTCCCCACTATTACTTGTAGTTGTTAAAAAATCACGATTACTTTCTTCAATATTAAAGTTCAATTCTTTATTTTGTCTAAATCTGATAATAAAGAATTTCTATCTTTACTTACACTTAAATATAAATTTAGAGGCTTTATTAAGTCCTGTAATTCGTGGGATATGGATTTCCATATATTATTATTTTTATTTTTTAATTTACCACTTTCATCATAAATATTATAATTTAAAAGAACTTGCAACACTTTATCTGCAGTGACTGCTGGTTTGCATCTAACCATTGTTTTTTATAATTTATTAAACGATATTAAATTAAACTAATATTATTAAAGTAAACTAAAATAACTATAATAAAAAAAGTTAAACTAACAAGTTAAATAAAAATATGTTAACTTAAATTCAATATCTAATTTTAACTCCTGCTTCAATTTTTAAAATCAAAAGTGTTTTCCTTTGCGATTTTTTCACTATCGTTAATCTAAAGCATTATCCTTTTTTTTATTAATGTAGGGAAGGGTAGGGCATGATGAATTCGGGGAAAAACGCATTGTGATTATATATAACAAATGAATAAACATAGCGCACATAAAACAAATGAATAGACATATCGTTTTTCCCGCTAAATTCAAATATTTGATAAAAATTTTGTAAGACATTATTAAAAATTTAAGCAATAGAAGGCCCATTTTTAATTCATTATACCAAATTAAAATAAAATAAAACCATTTCTCTTTTGCATATTTTCTAAAGTTTAGTTTATTCGCTTATTTCAAATTTCAAATTCATTTCAACTGCAGTATTGATTAAGGGACAAACACCTTTTTTTATTAACATGATTTTTATAAAATTGAGTTATAATTATGTTGACAGTTTTCCCCGCATTTTTAAGTGAATAGTTTTGGTGCAATCTTCTTTTGAAAATTGAAGTTTTTAAATAACATAAAAACGATTTTTAAATTTTTAAAATAAATTAGCTTAATTAAATTTTAAATATGTTGTACAGCTATTTGCAAAGTTTAAAGTATACACTCAATATTCTATTGAATATATATCAGTACCTATACATACAATTATATTTAAATAGTTCAATATGCATGGGAGAATTTTTAGTAATTATATGTTATAATATATAATATTTTTTAATATTTTATATGTTCTTTAATATATACAATTACATTCTATCAGTATTCAAAATTTAATTTTTATTCATTTATTTATTTGTCTCTACCTATTTTCTGATGTTTGAGGGGATTATAAATCAATAAACCATCTTTAACATTAAAGTCATTTAAATATGAGATAAAAAATAGCAAGGAGCTGGTGTAACATCTGTGTAAAATAGAATTTTTTCCTGTCTAAGGCTAATAATATCAAATATAAGAGTATAGCAAAAAGTATTAACTAGATTTCGCAAATTTTTATAAATATATAACATTTTCAACATTCATACTACAATACTCAAGAAAATCTATTTGAAGTTGAAGCTTTGCTACATTATATGTTAAACATTTTGAATTTAATTATATTAATAGAAAATCTTTAGATACAAAAACTTTGATATAATTTTATTTCTTTTTTTTCAAATGCAATTGATACAACGAAGCTATAAAAGAAAAAATAACAGATATTGTTCCAAAGTGTTTATTATCTGCAATCTGCGGGAGGGTGCAATTCGGAAGGTTTGTCGTCCTTATTGCATTTAAGCATTGGTGTAATTTTCAGTGTGCAAAAATTATTGAGATAATAAATAGTTAAAAAATCATTCTTGTATACAACCCTTTTGCTCATATATAACCAGGAGCTCCATTCGAAATATACGCTTCATGCGCATGCGTAATGATTACACTTATTGTTTGCCGTAATAATGAATTCAAATGATTTTAAGGCGAAAACATTTAAAATTGCGAAAGGATTAAGGGTGCAATTAGTATAGATCATTGACATTCTTTTAAAACATATTGTAATTTGTTACATGCAGTAGTTCCCAAAATATCGTTAATATGCAACTTATCCTAACCTTAAGGAAGGTAAAATTGTCATAATTTTGCTTTATAGAAACTTTATGCGTAACTACCGACAAGAAATTTATTCTTATATATACATTTTAGAACAGACAGCTAGATGCTACTCAATAGTGTTGAACCTTTACGAATCGCATATAAGCATTGTAGTAAGCTTGAAACGGAATAAAATATGTTGCCGTCAAAAAGTGTATTATCTAAAATCTAGCGAGAGTGCAATTAGGTAGGATTGTTTCTATTTCATTTAATTCCTGGTGCAATTTGCAGTGTGCAAAAATTAGTGAGATATAGGCAGTTAATTAATATTTCCTTTACAATAAAAGCTATTCCTAATCAGAATCTCCATTTCGAATATACGCTTAATGCGCATGCTGAGTGGTTATATGCTAATGAATTAAACGAACTTAAGGCGAAAACGTTTGAAATTTATAAATAAGTAAGGGTGTAATTAAATACAATCCATGGGCTTTCTTTTAAGCCCTGGTGCAGATAGTTAGATGTATTACTTCTTGAGATATAATTGTTTAGCAAATTCTAAGGAAGGTGCAATTTAATCTAGAAAGGGTGAAATTTTTTTATGCTACTTTTATGTCGTAATATTGAATACTTATCGAGGTATATGCTTTGGAAAACGACGTCGTATGATATATATATATACCCGACTTTACATTTTATTTTTTTTCTCTTTATCTACATGGGTGAAATTAATAAAACAGCGTATTTGGAGGGTGCAATTAGAGGTCTATGCACTGATATTTTTTGTTTTCCATAAATCGTAAATTCGTAGGCTGGGGTAAGATCAGTAGCTATACTATATATATATATATATATATATATATATATATATATATATATATATATATATATATATACATATGCCAAGCTTCTATACAAGGTGACAAACGATACCGTAAACATCTTGTTACTTATTTCATTAAGTCCATGCGTATTGTATGACTCATTGTCGCTTGGAAACCCAAACCTGTGCAACCTCGATCCCAACGATTACTACACACACACACACACACACACGCACACACGCATACACATATTAACACATATTAATATATATATATATATATATATATATATAATACGGGCTCCACTTATTAAAAATTATATACATCCCTGAAAAGTCGGTAGTGCAGAACATTCTGTTTAGTTCTGCAAACCACAGCAATTAGTTTCTCTAATAGTCGATGCGATCGATTCGGACTTCCATTAGAGATATCCAGCACTCTTAACTTAAGAGTGCTCCGTACGATTGCCGGAAGTCCGAATCGATCGATGCGCCTCTTAGAGGAAAATTTTGCGGCAAGTTAGAGAACTAAAATCAATAGTCTGCATTACCGACATTTCAGGAACGTATCCACAATGAAATTGTATGAATAGCTACCTTTTTTACATATGTATATATATTGTAACGGGGCCCTATTAGGTATAGGTACGGTTCTGGTACCTTCTTTTATTTGTGTAGGCCGTTACAATAATTATAGAACTTACCTATCATTAATTATTTACCACTACCAAGGCTTCACTTACCTTGGCAATAAACAATTATTAAATTGTTTAAACAATTAATTATTAATAGGAATGTTCTGTTTTACCTCCACTTGTCCTATAAATATTCTTCAATTCTTGAGGGAAATTGGATAAAATAAAAAATTTCAATCACACGGCTATCAGTTAGAATCACAGTAATTGTTTATTATTAAATAATAAAAAATATTAAAACTATTAACATTAAATTCAACAACTGCTGTGATTCACCGCGGAGGCGGCAGGGTTCTGAATCGCCAATATCAGAATTTATTGGTTTGAATAAGAAAAATATTGATAATTTATTATAACAATTTAACTATATTTATTAACTTAAAAATGATATTATAAATAATTATTTAATTACCTAAGTACACCCGCAACCCTATTAGTGTATTGAGTGTGATTTAGTCGAGAATAAATACAATTTAAATTCTAATGAAATTCAAATTTCGCGCGCTTTATTTTAACCTAATACAGTCTTCAAGCGCTAGGAGTCGCTACTGTAACTTATTATATTATAGTTGCGCGAATCTTTCTCGACTACTTATACGCGCGGGCTGAATACACCGTCGCACTCACAAACGTATAAGCTAATCACACTCGCGGCTGTGCATGTGTATGTGTATAATTCCCGCTCGAATTTGTTATAAACACACACAAGCTAATTAACGGTTATTCTACCTATATTCTTGTCATCAGCGTATATAAATCCACATATCATGCACGTTCGCGCGTATCAAAATAAATCAAATATAATGTAGTTTGACGAATTTATTTTAAGGATAAATAATTCCCGCACGATTATTTATCTACGCAAGTACACGCAAGAACGCAATAGTTCGAATTAAATTTTCATATACCTGATGATGTTCTAATATATTTGAACGACAGCTCACGTTGCGGGCCCGTTAATCTTCGGTCGATGATATTAGCTCTCCGCTTATATTTATTGATGCTGGTCAAAATTGCTCAATTCTAAGAGCAACAATAACGAAAATGTCCAACCAACAACAACAACAAAAACAATAACCAAAACAACGGCAACGATGCAACAGCAATAAATCAATAAAATAAAACTTTAAATAACTCAATATTTCGGAATAACAAAGTAACAATTCAAATGGTAAAGAACAGTGACAACTCCCTTTTGCTTTGACTCTCAAAAATTAACTAACTGACTTTTTCCCCCACTCCCTTGCCTCCAACTAGCATTCGACAGTGGCTATAACCAGCCGTCTGTCACTCTCTAGTTCAAAACGAGCACCTATACTTGGTACCCGTTACACCCCCCTTCCAGAAATTGCCAGTCCTCCTGGACTTTGTTGTACTAACTAGTAGGATTCCGGAACTGCTAGATGTCCTCATCCTATAAGTAGAGGGAATGGATGTAAGGAGTTTGGAGATATGAAATTAATTTTAAAACAAATTTATTGGTTTTATATAAAAATATATAAAATAATTTTTAAATACAAAATCTTCCGGGGAGTATCGATATTCTAAGGTTTACCGTCCCTGGAATTATAATAATAGGGTTTCGTATTCCCATGTTTTCGAACATCAGGGCATGATCTGGGATTTCAAACACCCGGATATCCACAGAAATAACAATACCGGGACTTACCTTGCCCCGGCTTACTCGGCTGTCCTTTTGATTTTTGTACAGGTGTAGGTGCAGGTGCAGGTTGCGATCTACCTTCGGCCTTTTTTTAAATGGTCGCTTGCCTCCACCCGTACTTCTAAGCTAGTCGCCTGTACAACTTGCTGGACTCGCAGCTTTTTCATCTCCAGCTTTTCCTTTATTAGCCGGGCCGTCCATTCTTTTTCTTTTATGGCTTCATTAGCCCTACGAACGGCGGCCTCGGTTTGTTCGTAAGAACGTATTGCAGCGTCAATTGTTCCGCCTGCTCGCGGCGAATACGGTGGTTATACTCCTCCCGAAATTGAGTCAGAGCAACCATTTCTTCTTTTTTATGTCGGACGACTAATTTATATCTGTCCTGGGATATTTTGCAACTCATCCCAGGCCTGGAAAACTTGGCGTTCCAGGGCTCTGGATTTAGTAAATACTTCCTTGGTGGATAATATTAATCCTTGGAATTTGTCCACCAAGGTAGCCACGTCACTACATCTCTCCTCCGTTGCTGCGGCCCCTTCTTCTTCCACTGAAACGGGAACATCTCCCACCAGTAGAACAACCGGTGGGGATTCCACCGCAGCCGGAGACATGACTGGGACGGGAACATCTCCCACCGGTAGAGCAGCAGGTGGGAATGCCTGGTCCGGGGTTGATCCAACTTGTCCATCACAAACATTCGAAATGATGAATAATCCCAGCAAATCGACCTCTTGGACAAAAGCAACCGTCATTATTTGACTCTTGATGTCGTGGATACCATTTTCGAGTAGGCCAATCATCTTACAACATAAAAATAAGAAAAAAACAGTTTTCAATTATGCCTTTTTAGGCCTCCCACGCGGTCGTCTAACTTCTACCGGGATATCGTAATCAACCGCCCGTACACGCCAATATAATATTTATCAGTAGAAACCGTATATATTTATATATACGGTTATATATGTATTATATTATATATGTATTATATTTCCGTTTTTTCAATTAAAAACTGTGAATATTTTCGTAGTGATGCCAACAGAAATTCAAGAAAAATGTTGTATGCGCATAGCATATTCTTTAAGCAGACGATGGAGATTGCCTTTTTATGCAGAAGTGATGATATATTTTATTTATATATACATAGTTTCGAGGTTGTTAGTAAAGAACCCTAATTTGCCATCAATTCTTTTGTTCAAACTAAAAAAAACAGTCTCTTGTCACAATTCTCAAAATAATATAATGTATAAAAATAAAAATATAATTTGTCGTCACAAACTATATTCAGTATGATTTGACAAACGGAACCATTTTATAAGAGAAGGAGGAAAGAAAGACAAAAACAGAGAGAGAGAGAGAGAGAGAGAGAGAGAGAGAGAGAGAGAGAAGAAAAATAAAATTTACAAAAATAAGATATCTATTAGGTGTGAGAATAGTGTCAGATTAACCTGAAGAACAAAAAGGGTAATACCGATTTACGTCGCACCTTCTTTACGATACGAATCCTAAAATTGGATATGAAGATTCGTTTGAGCTCGCATGGTATTAATATTTTAATCGTACTACTTTGAGTATATGTTCGTGATTCAAGACGCCACCTAGTGGCCGCTGGTGAAACTGATTCTTAAAACCATTAACTTAATTTATTGATGAAACTAAGATGATTTTCAATAAAAAACATAGCCTATGTCTTTCCCACGATAATATAGAATCCATATGTCAAATTTCAGAACAATCGGTTCAGTAGTTTTTTCCGTTATCGTGTACAAACAAAAACACGCTTTGTCTTTATAAATTAGTATGAAGTATGATATGATATGATATGATATGCTATGAAGTATGATGATATATATATATATATATATATATGACATCATATCATCATACTAATTTATATAGACAAATCATTTTTGTTTATACAGGTTAAACAACAAAACTACCAAACCAATTACTCTGACATAAGCTATATTTTTTTCCAAATTCGAAAAAAAGATGACAAAAAAGAAATTCTTTTACCGGAAATTCCATAACTATGTACATATAGATAATGCGATGAGTCATAAGACGTACACATCGACTTGTCCACGCAAACAGGCACCCACGCCATTCTCCGTTCACATAAAATTAAGAGTGCTGCGTACCTATGAAGGAAGTCCGAATCGATCACAGCGACTACTATAGAAATTCATTGCGGCAATATGCAGAACTACATCTTCTCATGTACATTATAAAAACTTTATATAAAATACATTCTAAAAGTTCTAAATATATTAACACAATAAATATTCTATAAAAATTAAAAATCAATTTACTGATACAGTCAGATGTCCTAGTGACTGTTATAAATAGAAGCATAATATCATAATATATGTTCTTAGCATATTAAGAAATTAAGAACTTATAAATCTTATATTATTTTATAAAAACATTATGTAAAAGATTTTTGTAAATTCAGTAATATATTAAGATAAAAATTACAAGATAATATATGTAATTATCATGTAAATTTTTTCATAGCAAAACAAACAAATATTCATATACCAGAATAATATTAATACAAAATATTTTTCTAAAATCTTTCGAAATAAAATAACAAAAAATAAATTATACAACACAATAACGTCTTAAAACAATGGATCTTTCAAACAAATAGGTAAGTGCATTTGATATGTATTCATATAACTAACAGCACGTATTGTTTACACAAATATAGCTAAACAATCTAAACAAAAAATAAATAAATAGGTTTATCGGAAATGCAGCTTCAGAAATTCATGAGATCATTTATAATAGCCGAGTTTATACACAGGATGAAAGCATATATATATATATATATATATATATATATATATATATATATATTGTAACGGGGTACTTAATAGTTAAACACCCGGTAGATGTACCCGTTAACAGAGGTGCGAAGAACCCCGAACGGATTAAATTGTTCAAAACAATCTTTTTGGACCGTTGGTTCTTTGCTGTTATTTATTCCTCAGATTTACCTTTATTTACCTTGGAAATTATATAAATAATAATTATATTTGGATAAATTATCAGTAATCCAGGGAAAGACGGATTAATGATCAGGTACAGGGAGGAGAATGTGTATAATATTCTCTAATATATAAGAAAAATAAAATCAAATGTGAATCTATTTTATTAGTCAATAAAACAATTTAAATTTTTATTTAATTTAATAAAATTATAATAATTGTTATTCTAACCCTACCTAATACGCACCCGCGATCAACTAACGCGCGTATCCGTTCACACAGGGTGTGAGACAGGTGAATTTATAAGTTCCACGGAGAGACAGAGTAACAAGAGCGCCACCTTAAGAAGAACAAGGTGTACTATCAAATAAAGTTGAATGCGCGCTTGCCACTCTTGTTATCCTAGTCTATGATTCTATCTCTCACACTACTAAAATTAATTCGTTATATCTAATAATTTTAATCGGGATAAAAATGAATAAAGAGAAGTAAAATTATATAATATTGTACCGAAAACTAAAAGTACAATAAATATATAAAAAAAGAAAAAAATGCACCAACCTTAATACACCAACGCTGAAAAAATACAACCCAACGACGAAATTAACGAGTTACTTGATGCTATATAACCACCCGGTTTGATTGCCTTTCCTCGGCAATAATCTTTTTGTATATAATAAACTGTCTTTTTTCACTATTTATTTAGATGAACTAAATTTCACTATTATGATCAAATGACAATAATAACTTCTAAATATCCAACAATAGCCAAGAAAATAAAAGAGCAAAATTTTCACACTAACTAAATTTTGTCAGGTAAAAGAACAAATAACTATATTATATTAATAATTTTTCTATATTATCTTCCTCTTTATTCTCTTTCTCTCTGTCTCTCTTTTTCCCTTTTACCCTCCGTTTTTTCCTATTTGTTAATAATATTAACATTTATAGGTCGAAGTAACCTATACATATTACAATATATATATATATATATATATATATATATATATATATATATATATATTGTGATGCGGCGAATTACGACCACCCCAAAAAAAAATTATTTCTTTCAGGATTACAAATCGTTCGCGTACACACACAAAAAAATTTTTATTTCCTTCACCTACTCACCTCTATCTCCTCAGAAGAGGTCCCGCCAGCCTGGAAAGGGAGGAGAAATATATATCGGGAAAAGAAATATGCGTCCGATATCAATTTCACTTCACAATGTTTACTTGCTCCAATCGTTTTCCGCTATTACACGAAGTATTCGACACCCGATCCACGTGCTCCGACACCCCGCGACCGCGATCCGCGCCCCGACTCGCCCACCGAACTTGGACTAATGCGAGGGAGAGGGAAAGGGGGAAAGGAGAGGGAAACACACAAAGGAAAGGGAAAAAAAGTAAGGAAGGGCAGAACAACGACAAATACAAACCCCGATGGCGCTCACTGGATGCGCACGGTCCTCCGGTCCTGGCGTCCACGGGCTTGCCGTCGGTGCCGGCGTTACGCGTCGTCGAGAATGAAGGCGGTGCCGGCGCTGCTGGGGCCGCTCGAACTCTTCTCTCCACTGCTACCTCCGATGGCTTTCTCCCGTTAGCTCTTCCCGCTGTCTCCTCTTCTCGCCCAGCTCACGATATCTGCTTTCTTCCTTTATGCTTTCTTTACACTTTATCCTTTTACTTTACTCGGCTCTTTCTCTCTCTCCGACTTCACCTCGCACCTTTCTCTACGGCCAACGCTATGCCCTCCGCTACCTCTCGTTCTCTTTCTCTTCTTCTTTCTCGACTAGCGTGCTCGGTGGTTGAGCACGGAGTCCCGCGCATCTCCCGTTCGCTGGGGAAGAAGGATGGGATAAGGGGGGGAGGAGTTCGGCGACGGCCGACCGCGGTCGTGACGTGCCGAATACGTGCTTACAAAGAATCGGTTTGATGAGTTTACGGATATGAATTTTTAAATTACCGTCAAATATATTTTTTAGTAGTTTACAGATTTTAAACAAAAATTTCTCGTTCGATTACAAAAAAAAAAGAATTATAATTATAGTTGGTGCCCTTGTACCGTTTCTAAATAAAAAAGTATAACAAATCGCTATATTTCACAGTTAGATTTCTATTCTTATGTTACTTCTATTATCTTTGATTATTTCTATTAATTTATTCTTACTATTTCTAATTTATACTTATTCTAATTTATGTCTATTATTTCTAATTATGCTTATTATTTCTAATTATCTCTATTATCTATTACTATATCTCGAATTTATTCTTTTTATTTATTCTTATTAACTATTTTATGTCTCTTATTTCTAATTATCCCTAATTTATGCTTGTTATTTATTCTTATTAACTAATTTACGTCTAGTATTTCTATTATCTCTAATTTATGCTATTTATGTATTCTTATTAACTTATTTATGTCTCTTATTTCTAGTTATTCCTAATTTATGCTTATACTAATTTATGTCTATGTGACAATTCCACGGTTCAGGGGAAATGCAAGAGAGCAGAGTTTATTTTGTACGCGTAAATAATCACAGAACAAGTTTAGAACAATAGCAGAAATCTGAAATATCGTCTAGAATAGGTTTACTGTTTAAATAAAAAATTTTTCTTTCAAAGGATATAATGTTCAGCAAAACAAAAACAAAGAAACCAAAGAGTATTGCAACTCTTTTTTTTGTTCGATCAATCGACGATCAATTTATATAATTAAGGAGTGCCAACTGCGTACTAATCTACTTCGGTCGAAGGCCGTGATATCTTAAAAATTAATTTATAAAAGTTACGAAAATTTTATAGCTTTTCGTTCTCTCAAAGTAAGATAAAGTACTTGTACTTTTTCGCTTCTTTGGTTTAGCTTCAGCTTGCTTGATTATCTATAATTAATGTGTCAGATCAGTTTCAACAAAACAAAGAAACTTTTTCTAATAATAATTTCCGATTATTTATAAACCCTTTATACTTGATTTGATTTTTATTTATAATGAAATTCGTTGAATCTCCTTGGAGTTCTCATTGACTTGACTCAATCACACAATTTACATCTTCACACTCATTTACTTTCGCGCTTTCTTTCGAATAATTTCAATAATATTGTACAAAACACAGAGATTCTTATCTAATATTACATAATCGCAAAGTATTTTTGTTATTTATCGTTTTATGTGCCCTATTACTTGTATTCAATTCAGTTTAAGTTCAACAAGCTATTGCTTAGTACAAAGGGAGACAGTTATACTATGTTAGTGTTTAAAGATTATTTACTTGCATTGTGTGTGTCAAAAAAAAATGTGAAAGACTATCATTCATTTTATTACTCCATAATTGAAACACGAATGGCGAAGTGCGAGGAAATGCGGTTTGACATAGCCAGTCGAGAACATTGTTTCACTCGTGTTCATTTTTTTGTTTTTGTTTTTTTTTTTTTTAATTATTAAATTGCTTGATCAGAGTATAAACACAACAAACATAAAAATAAAAAAAAAAAATCGAAACGTCCTAAACTTCGTGGTTTGGTAGTTTACGTCGATGACTGCATTATAAAACCACACATGCATTCAGAAATTACAAAGTATGTTCGTACAATATGTATAAACGTGTACGAATAGATGTATCGCTATAATTTGACTTCTGCATTGCCTCTTGGCTCGTGTGCGGGACGAACAGGAGGGGGGAAGGGACCGTGCCGAGCACAAGGCGCGAAGGCGCGCGCGAGCGCCTTAAAGTTCTCTTGTCCACGGGATGGCGCGCGCGTCGTCTTTTTCCTGTACAAGTTGGCTCGGGCGCCTTGTGACGCTCATCACAATATATATATCATCAAGATTTATATATATATATATATCAATTTTTAATATATATTTCGATTTATCGTTTTTTCTAAAATAATTTATTGTCAGTAGATAACTATTATTTCTAAGATCACTATAAAGAATATTTACGTGTGATTGTGAAGTCTAATAAGGAAAATATATCATGTATTAGGTTGTCAAATATCTCCCTTCCGCTTATTTCCTCTTCATCCAATGCTTTATAACAAGTCTTACAATGGTTGGATTTACTTCAAATATGCGCCGTTTTGTTCGATAATCTGTTTCCATCAAGACGGCTAATAAGGAAAATATATCATGTATTAGGTTGTCAAATATCTCCCTTCCACTTTTTTGCTCTTCATTCCATGCTTTATAAAAAGTGTTACAGTGGCCAGATTTACTTCAAATATGCCTCGTATTGTTCGATAAACTGTTTCCATTTAGGCGGCAACATCATAATACCCCTGTCGTAGAAACCCGTCTCCTTATTTGCAAAGAAATTGGAGAGCCACTTTTCACAAGTCTCTTTTGAGTCAAACTTTACAGCACCAAGGGCGTTCGACATGGACAGGAACAGGTGGTAATCACTTGGCGCTATGTGGATACGATAAAACCTCCCATCCAAACTCCCGTAGCTTCTGACGAGTCATCAACGAAGTGTGTGGTCTGGCGTTGTCCTGGTGGAACACTACACCCTTCCTGTTGACCAATTGTGGACGCTTCTGGTCGATAGTCTTTTTCAAGTGGTCCAGTTGTTCACAGTAGATGGTAGAATTAAGCATCTGGCCATATGGGAACAGCTCATAGTGGATGATTCCCTTCTAATCCCACCAAACACACAGTAAAACCTTCCTGGCTTCTATCCCCGCTTGACAACTGTTCGGGACGGTCCACCGGCCTTGGACCACGATCGTTTTTACTTGATATTGTCGAATGTGATGCATTTTTCGTCGCCAGTGACTATCTGCTTCAAAAATGGGTTGAGTTCGTTCCGTTTCATCAGCATATCATACCCTGTGGAACACTACACCCTTCCTGTTGACCAATTGTGGACGCTTCTGGTCGATAGTCTTTTTCAAGTGGTCCAGTTGTTCACAGTAGATGGTAGAATTAAGCATCTGGCCATATGGGAACAGCTCATAGTGGATGATTCCCTTCTAATCCCACCAAACACACAGTAAAACCTTCCTGGCTTCTATCCCCGCTTGACAACTGTTCGGGACGGTCCACCGGCCTTGGACCACGATCGTTTTTACTTGATATTGTCGAATGTGATGCATTTTTCGTCGCCAGTGACTATCTGCTTCAAAAATGGGTTGAGTTCGTTCCGTTTCATCAGCACATGGTAGGCGTTGATTCGGTCCAGAAGGTTTTTTTGCGTCAAATCATGCGGCACCCAAACATCAAGCTTTGTTTCTATCCAGCCTTCTGCAGATCGTTTAAAATGGTTTGAGGACTAACTCTCATCTCCTGGACAATATCACGAGATGCCATAGCCGGTCTATCTCGATAAATTTCATAATTTGATCGGTATTCGCCGTCACAGGTCTTTCGCCGGCTGGCTTATCCATGGTGTCGTTTTCACCGGCTCTAAATCGTCGAAACCATTCCTCTGCGGTTTGAAGTAATAGCGAGACATCCCCCAAAACACTATTAATCCACAGAACGTTTCTCTAGCGGTTTTGCCTTTGACGAAGGAAAACTTTCAAATAGCGCGAATTTCGGCGTTAGTGAATTCAATGTTTACACATCTATAACTTTCGAACGCAATATCCAAACTAATCATGCATAGCGTCGTTTTGTTCGTTATGTCAATACCTTTCAAATTATGTATAGTATTGCCAGAGACGCGCTCTGTATCGCTTTGTATATAGCCGCGAAATTCATAAGATAAAAAGCCGATAGGGATATATTTGACAACCTAATGTATAAATATGCATTATAGAGAAGAGCTTTTAAATGATTAGAATGTCCAATACACCATACTTGCATTATTTCACATACTGTTGTACAAAGTAATTTTAAAGATGTATATATATACGCATATCTATGGGAAAGTAAATGAAGACACGAATCCAAAGAGCAAATTTTTGCTGGCGTTGTTCTTCTCCGCCTATCTCACTTCGCCCCCTCCTTTTATTTACGACGCGCAACAGGTAGATTTTGAGGTACAAAAATAAATTTTAAAATATTCGTGTATATATATATATACATATCTATAAATATAAACAAATATATACATATATACAAATATTTTAAAATTTATATTTGTATCTCAAAATCCACCTGCTACACGTCGCAAAGAAGAGAAGGGGCGGGGTATATATTTATAGATATATATACTGGGAACTATAGTTTATTTTGCGTAGTATTCAGTAAAAGCTGATAAAAGATGCTATTCCTCAATGTTGTTTAACATTTAAATTACTATAAACTTTTCAAATCGGTGCCTGCAAGTACATGTTAAAATAATTTTTAAATTATATTTTATAGTACTGTAATCTCACGTTATAAATAAGTGAGTGCATAGACACACTTTCAATAAGCAAATTTTATTGAATAATAATCAGAAATAATTTTGAAACTTACACGAATTAGTACTCATACATATTTACATATACTTAACTATGTAAAAATTGATTTCAATGTTTTCTTTTGATTAAATTGTAAATGATCATATCGATTTATTTTTAAAATAATTCTTACAAACAGGTTTATTTTTTATATAGAATCACTCAGACTTCTTAATTTTCGTTCAATCATCCTGAGAAAGGCTATTAGAAAACATGAATATTTTGTGTAATAATATTGGAATTTTCTTGAAATATCTTACTCATATTCGAAGTAGAATTATTCTTAATATTTTTAATTTAAATTAAAAATATATGTGTCTGTATTTAATTCAAATTAATTTAAATTATTGTTTTAATACCTGAAATAACTAAAATAAATGCACATATTCGTGCACTTGGTTCCGTATACACACACACACCCAGACACACACACGCACGTGCAGACACACGCGCTCACGCATATATATAATACAAGTATATAGGAATTCAAACGTACGAATAAGTGCATTTATTTCAATCTATTTCTAAATATCCCGTCTCGAATCTGCTAGAATATTGCTTGGTATTGCCTCCCTTCATTTCTTAAAGTTCCCTCCTCTCCCCTTTTTGATATTGCAACTCTCTGCAACTGCACTACATTACGCTTGCCCGCCCCTTTTGCCCCTTTCCAACCAGACGCTCATTGTCGCTTGCACTGCCACCACACGTTTTATATTTTTCTATTCGGACATTGTCTTACAGAATTCTACGATTCTATATTATCGATCCTAAACGGACCTTGTTCGGGTTTCTGCCACATCAAGCAATTGGAACCTTTCAATTACATGGGCTTTAGCAATCTCTATTCATCTCTGGTTACAGTGCCTTTAGCGGCAAAGCATCTGTGCTTTCAAAATGATATAAGTTCGCATTGTACTCTGTCAAATAATAGATTAATAAAAGGTTTTCTAACAAACTACTCGAATGAAAAATACAGCTCCTGACCCGACGAGAGTGCACTTGAGGACATATCCATGGTGTTACAGATTTCCGAATATGCGCACTTTGTTAGCAACCATTACAATGTAGTTGTAATAGTGTAATGTAATAGTGTAATTGAACTGTTCATTTAAATAGCATAAAAATAATTAGAACATGGGTAATGAAATAGAAAATCCAAAAAGTGATTTTTATTCGTGTGTTATTATCTCTAAACCACGTGCTACTCATTTCTAAAGAGAAAAAAAGAACGGAAAAGAACCACTTTGAAAATAAGAAGAAGATTTGAAAGAACAAAAATTTGAAGAGAGCCGGGAAATGCTGTGTTAGAGCCAAAAAGAATTGGGGAGGGCTCAGTGAGAGCCAAAGAGAACCAGTAAGAACTAAAAAGTAAATATCAACTTTTTGGTTTCGAAAATATTTAATACTTATGAAAAATTACATTATAAATCGAAAGTTACTCTTCATTTTTTAATCTGATGATTATTTTCCAAGATAATGTAGATTTTAAATAAAAAAAATTAAATTGTTATGAAAAGGTAAATTTTAATTAAACTTCCGGCCGTCCTCACCTGCGCGCTATACAATTTATTAAAAATTATTTATCTCAAGAAAGCACAATTAGATATTATATGGTGAATATCTAAAAATTACCTAAAAATATATAATGAAATTGGGCGTTCTCTGGTTTTCTTTAGCAATTTAATAAGATTTAATTTAAATACATAAATTTATTCTCCTTTGATATATTTATTTATGCAAAAATATGAATTTCTAATCAGCATTTTTAACACTCATTCCATTCGTTTTAAATTTATTTCGATTGATTTTTGATTATAAAAAACCACAATTAATTTACATTACGATATTATTTACAAATTCATTTTTTGAACCTCTATTAATTTTCAATACTATAGATAGATATAATTTTACAATTTCATGATTTTTATTTCTTTGAAAAATACGCTGAAAACTATTTTTTATCTAATCGGTTCTCAAAGATTCAATCCGAATGTTATTCTCTGATTCGTAGTCTCAAGCCTTAGTCACTAATGTACTATATATTGTTCGTGATTTAGCTAAACTTTCTTCTGAATCATTGGTAACAATAATTTTTCATTGTATAAGCTTCATTGTTTTGCTGTCTTTCAACTTTCTCTATCAATTCAGTCCGGGCATTACAATTGTATTTTTTTCACGAATGCATAAACGAATGAATTTTTGAATAATTTTATTGATTATTATTATATCAATAAAATTTTTAAAATAGTACAGTTATATACTCAGTCGTTCATTACAAATACCACACAAAAAACTTGCGGCACGAAGAATTTAATCACGAAACATGAAGGATTCGTATCTTTTGTTTTCAACAGAATATATCCAATAAATATTGTAGATTTTACTAATGTTAATTGCAAAACTTTTCTACTTCCCAGATGCTACATTTACTCGCAACTACTCGCGACAGAGCAAGGCAATGAAATATGATCCTGCAATAAGAAGCTTTGGTGACAAACGATCTTTCGTGTATAGCATCGAGCGCTTCATAGATGTAGTATATATATACATGCAAATGTATGAAAGGAGGCTATTCGTATAATTTTTATCGTGGATACGTTTCTGAAATGTCGGTAGTGCAGAACATTGATTTTAGTTCTCCAAGTTGACGTAAAATTTTTCTCTATGAGGCGCAATGATCAATTCGGACTTCCGGCAATGGTGACCCAGATAGCAGCGCGTGATATGCATACCGTGGAAATCGCAATTTTCGGTACTATAACTCCACGTTGGGTCACGGAATGCTGCTGATACCATGCGATTTGTGTGGAATCACTACGTGCGGTAATGTGCTGGTGTAATGAATATTATTACATGAATAGTATTATTAATAGGTTATGGCAGAATAATATATATATAGGATATATATATATATATATATATATATATATATACAGTACACAGGGGCCGTTTAAAATATTTAAAATATATTTACATTCTCTAAAATATATATAACTATATAGTAAAATTCTTATATAATTTTTATCGTTGTAGCGAAATTATGTATATTATACTTGTATATATCAGTTCTAAATGTATGTATTTTTGAACAATTGCTAATTAAAACATGATGTCACAAATAAATGAAAAAAAATTTTTTTTTGAAAATATAGAATTCGATTTATTAATTTTTTCATCTTGTTCATATAAAATATAACTATAATTTTTATTGAAATAGTAATAATGTTATTTATAAAAGCTGAAGGCAAAATTAGAATTTAAACAATATATTTCAAAAGAAATCTAAAGAAGTTGATACTATCATTAAAAAGAATTAATCTCACTGAATACTGTAATATTTAAAATTAAAATTGTCTGTTTTATATATTGTAACCATGCGCGTGTCCGCCTCGAGCACGAGGACGGCGGGCACGGCCGTTGCAAATATGTGTGCCCGGCTGGGCTTAGCCGCGAATTATCTCGGCGATGGAGACGGGCGGTTCGCGATGGGCGAAGAATCGCATACAGGATTGAAGGCTAACGAAATAAGAAAGCGAAAGAATTAAAATCGATGTGGATTTAATATCGAGTGAATTTACAAGACATATGCGCGAAGGCGTGAAGCGCGCAGGCCGAGGGTCGCCGAGGCGACGGTGCGCGAGGAGTTAGGGAAGAGAGAGAGAGAGAGAGAGAGAGAGAGAGAGAGAGAGAGAGAGAGAAGAACGGGCTGCAACTTACAGTAAGGTGTAGACGCGTCCGTGGAACCCGCTGGCAGCACTTTCTCGTTCAACCACGCCTTGGTTCGCCGGGAGAGGCGGCTACTCCGCTCGTCAAAAGACCTCGGGATGGGGCGGTTATTCCGCGCAAACGGGAGTCGGGCGGCAAGCTCGTCCGCTCGGGCTCGACAGCGGTGCATGTGGATCACACCCACAGCGGCACCAACACGCACGTTCTGTCTCGTACCCTCCACGAAGATGAGGTACGTGGTGAGGGGGAATATTAAAACTCGAGACATATTCCCAAAAGATGCACACGAAAAACGAATTAGTCTCGAACGCGCGTATCTCTCGCAGCTCTCGTACTTCAACTGTCAAATTGGCGCGCGCGGCCGTCTCTCCCCACTCCCCGCTCTCTCTCTCTCTCTCTCTCTCTCTCTGTCTCTCACTTACCTCTCCACCGGTGTATTCGTACGTCGGCCTGTAACAGATATCTATTATCAGGTATGTGAATAAGTCTTTCCCGTTTTTTTTTCAAATTTTGAGCCTTTATTGTGAAAAAATGGTTACAAATGAATTATTGAAAGTATTGGCCATCGCTAGCTACAACTTTTTCCCATCTTTCTAGCAATATACGAATCCCGTTGCGAAAAAATTCGACCGGTTTGGCCTCTATCCAGTCATCAACCCATTTTTTGACTTCCTCGTAGGAATGGAAGTGCTGATCAGCCAGGCCATGCGTCATCGATTTGAAGAATGGTAATCAGACGGAGCAACGTCTGCACTATACGGCGGGTGGGGTAGGACTTCCCATTTGAGCGTTTCTAAGTATGTTTTCACCGGCGGTGCAACATGTGGGCGAGCATTGTCATGTTGCAAAATAACTTTGTCGTGCCTGTCGGAGTATTGTGGCCGTTTTTCTCGCAGTGCGCGGCTCAAGCGCATCAATTGTCATCGATAGACCTCGCCTGTGATCCTTTCATTCGATTTCAGAAGCTCATAGTAAACCACGCCTAGCTGGTCCCACCATATACAGAGCATGAGCTTGGCGCCATGAATATTTGGCTTGGCCGTCGATGATGATGCACGACGATGGCTTTCAAACGCTTGGAAATGGTTGTTCGGTCAACTCTCAATGCTTCAGCAAGTTCTTCTTGCGTTTGACAAGAATCTTCATCAAGCAAAGTCGCCAATTCTCGATCTTCAAAGATTTGCGGCCGCCCGGAACGCTCCTTGTCTTCCACGTCGAAATCACCGCTTTTGAAGCGTCGAAACCATCCGCGAACACTTGAATCATCGACACAACCTTCTCCATAAGCCTCCTGAAGCAATCGATGCGTCTCGGCAGCAGATTTCTTCAAATTGAACCAATAAAGTGAAACTTCCCGCAAATGACGTCGACTCGGCTCAAATTTCGACATTTTCACGATATCAAAAATTTATGATGCGAAAAAATTTTAACTAATGTGTTCGTATGGAATTGTTGACATATGAATAAGCTTTGATTATGACATATGTAACCATTGAATATTCGCACAGTATTGGTGGCGCCATCTCTTACAAAAAACGGGAAAGACTTATTCACACTCCTAATAATTTTTACATTTAAAAATATATATACATATTTACAGGGCTACGACAGGAGAGAGAGAGCATAAGGACGTGGGAAAGCAAGCTTACGCGGCGCTTGCTTTCCCCGTCCCGTTGCTCTCTCTCTAGCCGTAGCCTGTACATATGTATTTGTATATTTGCATGTAGAAATGTTTATCTGTTACAGGCCGACGCACAGCTACACCGGCGGAGAGGTAAGTGAGAGAGAGAGAGCGGGGAGTGGGGAGAGACAGCCACGCGCGCGAAGAATCAGACAGAAAGAAAGCCGCGAGAAAAAGACACGCGTCGTAACCGGCCTTCCACGCACGTTGTTTTCCCCTTTTGCTGCTATTGTGCCGTGTCTGATCGCGTACGGGAACACGCCTTGTGCTCCCAGTGTTTCCCCTCGCCACGTACCTCGTCTTCGGGGAGGGTACCCGATCGGACGCGCGTGTTGTGCCACGGTATTGTGGGTGTGTGCAGTACACACGCGCCGAGCACGTGTTCGAGCGGACGAACTGTCGTCCGACCCCGTCTCCGCGGAATAACCGCCCCATCCCGGGGCTTCTGGACGCCGACGTCACCGCCGCTCCCGGCGAAGAAAGGCGCTGCTGCCGGACGAGGACGCGCTGCGGGACCAACGAGCTCCGACTCGCTGTAAGTGGCAGCCCCTTTTCTCTCTCTCTCTCTCTTCCCGAACTCCTCGCGCGCCGTCGCCTCGACGACCCTCGGCCTGCGTCCCGCACGCCTCGCATATAGGCGCTGTCTTATACTTTCAACGCTGCTCTATTAAAGCCTGTTTAAATTTTAATTATTTTGATTTTATTATTTCGTGTGTGCTCCATTAGCCGCCCTACCTCACGCGCAATCCTGAACGCGATATTTCGCCCTTCGCGAACCGCCCCTCTCCCTCGCCGAAATCATTCGGGGCTAAGTCCAGCCGGGCACACCTTTTGCAACGGCCGTGGCCGCCGTCCTCGTGTTCGAGGCGGACACGCGCACCGTTACAATATATACACATTCCTTCACTTTATTCTTTTGTAATTTGCTATATATATATATATATATATATATATATATATATATATATATATACTAGCATCCCCCGTCTCGGCTTCGCTCGAGATAATAATTTAACCGATTTTTTAAACAGTTCAATAATATCTAATAAAAAGTACTCTATATAAAAATTTATATTACTATAAATAATCTGCCTTAATTTACTTATCGTTGCTTCTATGTAAAAAGTTGCTTCAAAGCAGCCTTCACTTCAAAAAGTTAATATTTCACCGACCATTTTATACAATATTTTATGGAGAATATTATGTTCGGACGGTAGAATATGTCTCGAGGCGACTATTATAGACAGTTTTGTGTTGGGAAGGTAGAATAAGATGTCTAGCTATCCAGGAACAACTTCTACTGCGAGATTAAATGTTCGAATGATAGAAAACGAATCTCTTCATAGAAGTCGCCCCGTCATACTTGGACATCGTCTTCTACCGTGTGAACACGCTACTCCCCATAGAAATGATCCCGAAGCATCTGAACATCGTCTTCTACCGTCCAAACATGCAACTCCCCGTAGAAATTATCTCCAGGCACCTGAACATCGTATTCTACCGTTCAACCATGAAAATCTCCGTAGAAGTCGCCCCGACATACCTGGTAATTGTTTCCCACCAACGAAATACGATACGTTTCGTAAAAGTTTTCCGAAAACATCTGGACATCGTCTTCTATCGTCCGACATAAAACTTCCAGTAGAAATCGGCCTGAGGCACCGGGATATCGTATTTAACCGCATGTACACACTAATACAATATTTCGTAGAAGCTGTATTGAAAATGTATATACATTTATAATAATAATATCGCAGTTTCGAATTTATTGGTAATAAACCCTATTTTCTTTAAACCGTTTTTTCTAATTGTTTCTAACCTTTTTTCAAACTTGTTTAACCCCTTTTATTCAAACTAAAAAAACAAAGCTTATGTCACTTTTCAAGTTAATAGAACGTATAAAAACAAAAAAATAATTTGTCGTCACAAATTATATTTAGTATGATTTGGCATACACATCCATTTTATAACAGAAGACGGAGAAAGAGAGAGGACAGAGAGAAATAGATAATCAAAAATAAAATTTACAAAAATAAGATATCCATAAGGTCTGAGAGTAGTGTCAGATTAACCTGAAGAATAAAAAGAGTAACGCTGACTAACACGTCACACCTTCTTCAGTATAAGAATCCCAAAATTGTATATCATTCACCTGAGCTGGTCTGATATTAATACTTTAAGCGGACTAAATTGCGTTGATGTTCGTGATTCAAAACGCCATCTAGTGGCCGCTGGTGAAACTGACTGCTAAAACTGTTAACTTACCTTATTGATGAAAGTAAAATGATTTTCAATAAAAAAACATAGCCTATGTCCTTCCCAAAATAATATAGAAACTATATATCAAATTTCAGAACAATCGGTTCAGTAGTTTTTTTGGTTATCGTATACAAACAAAAATACGCTTTCTCTTTATAAATTAGTATATTATATGATATGATATGAAGTATCATATGATATGAGATGATATATATATATATATATATATATATATATATATATTATCTATATAAATTATATATATATATTTATCTATATAAATTATATAACCTCTATTTAAAAAGTACAAAATTTATAAATTTAGTTTTTTTATATGCATTCATGAAATATCCTAATCCATCGGAGGTTAAAGTCCAACCATATTAATATATAAGTATTTATAAATTTAAATTAATATTACACATATTTTAATTTAGAAATTATTAATTTTAATAAATAATAATATTATTTATATATTTAAGAATAATAATATATTTACACAGATTTCTACATTGATTTTTTCACTTTTTACGGTTTTAAATTTTTTAAAACCGTAAAATCATAACTTTCTAGTTTTTGATTTTTCATTTGAATATATTTGTCAATTAAAGAATGCATGCCTTAAATAATATAAGGACTAGAAAGCATGTCATTTACTCTTCTAGTCAAAATAATTATTTAAAATACATAACATCTGACACAATTAATGATGTAATATCTGAAGTAAGCGAAACTGATGCTGGTGCTCGATGCAGCAATGTAAGTAATGATGAAATTATAAGTTGTAACATGTATAGGTTACTTTACCCTATACATGTTAATTACTACAATAAATAGGAGAAAAGGAGGGAAAAGGGGAAAGAGAGAGAGAGAGAGAGAGAGAGAGAGAGAGAGAGAGAGAGAGAGAGAGAAGGAGAATAAATTTTTTAAAATTTAATATAGCTAATATATAGTTATTAGTTAGTCTTAAAAATACATTTGAAGTCTATAGTTTTGTAATTTTGGAATTGGTACGTGGTCATTGTTAATAAGAAAAATAATTTGAGTCATTATTGAAAATTTAATTTCGAGAAATCAAGGTATTTACTGTGATCTAATAGAAGTGATTTTACGTGGAAGTTTCTGCGAAATAATTGAAGAGTTCAATAAACCGGCCAGTGACCTGTACGTCTATTAGTATAGACAAAACCCAAGATTTTAATCATTAAACATCGTTAGGTTGAGATTTTTTTTAGTGTCGTGTAATAAAATTGGTGAATTTTTCTTTGCTTGTTATATCTTCGGGTTTCAGTAGATTATAATTTCTCTCTACTGATTTCTTTTATTCTTATAATTAAAAAATTGTAGAAATTACAAACTAGAGTTATAAAGTGTAAGAGATACATAGAGATACGAGTATAGAAAATAAATTATAAGAGCAACAAACGTGTATACGGTTTTCTGTAGTAGTTCCTCTTGCTCTTCGTAAGGTGGCGTTCTTGTTGCTTTGTCTCTTTGCTATACTTACAAATTTTTCTCTCTCACACCCTGTGTGAACGGATTCGTGCGTTAACATATCGCCGGTTCGTATTAGGCAGGGGTAGTATATTATTTATTATAATTTTATATAATAATTGAATTGTACTTATGTCGACTGCCCATATACAAATTAATAAATATGTTTTTATCCGTCTTACAGTCCAAATAAGGACAGTCTGACTGTCATTATAATTTTCATTTAATTTTTAATTTAATTTTAATTTTTAATTTTTATTTTAATGTTTTTATTTATTTTTATTTTTTATTTTTATTTTTATTTTATTTTTAGATTGAATTGATTGGACTGTAAGACCGATAAAAAAATATTTATTAATTAATAATTTTATATAATTTAATAAATATAAAATTAATTTTCTTATTTAATTAAATAGATTTTCTTTTTATTTTGTATTAGTAATAGAAAATATAAAAATATTTCCCCCTGTACCTAATAATTAATCCGTTTTTTCCTGGATTATTGATAATCTATTAATATATATATTATTATTTAAATACATTCCAGGATGAAAAAAAGGTAAGTCTGAGGAAGAAATATCCGTAAAGAACCTACGGTCCAAATAAATTGTTTTAAACAATTTAATCCGTTCGGGGTTCTTTACAACTCTGTTAACGGGTACTTCTACCGGGTGTTTCCTAAATAAGTACCCCGTTACAAAGTGTATCGAGCAGTGAAATTATACTTAAAAATGATGTGAATATGCCAAATGAAAATGTAAATAGTGCTAATAATTATATATATGATGATGTGAATCAAGAACATTTTATAAATAAGAAACAAGATGTCAATTTTGAAGAAGAGGATTTTATACATTTTAATTTTGTAAAAGAAGATCCAATAAAAAGTATTGAAAAACAACTTGCTGAAGTTTTTAAAACAACTAACATGAATCTGCAGCAGTCACGGGCAATTTTACAAATATTAAAAGGTCATTCTTGCTTTAAAAATATTCATGTAGATCCAAGATCTATTTTGAAAACACCAGCCCATTCACCAGTAATTAAGAAAATAGCTGGAGGTGAATACTTACACCTAGGTCTTCAACAAGGTGTAATTTCTATTCTCAGATCAAGCGCAGATAATTCAATTCCAGAAATCCTGGATATTGATTTTAGCACCGATGAAGCTTCACTCGATAAGGCAAGTAAAATTATAATGTGGTCAATGCAGATAAGAGTGTCAAATATTGCTCACAGTAATCCTGAGGGAATAGGCATTTTCAAGGGTTCAGCAAAACCAAGTAATGTTCCTGATTTTTTTTTAACCATTTGTTACTGAAGTTTTGTCAGTTTATAACAATGGTGGTGTGAACTTTTTAAATAAAAGAATACCTTTTAAATTAAGGTGTTTTATTGCAGATGCACCTGCTCGTGCCTTGTCTTTAGAACATGTGGTACATAATGCTCGTGTCCTCTTTTTAAAATGCTGGATTCATGGAGATTATATTAGTGCTGGTGTTATGGCATATAGAGGCATTGATCACAATGCTCGAACATATTAACAGTATGTTCTAAGAGTCAATGGAGAGCACCATAAGGAAGGAGATTGCCCTATTGGAAAATTAACATTAAATTTAGTTACAGATGTAGTGTTCGATTACATGCATGTTGTTTGCATAGCAGTAATGGAAAAAATATCACAAGCTGTGATTGACGGTAAATATGCTTCATCAGTAAAGTTGTCTTCCCCATATATAATAATGTTAACCGCACAATTAGAGCAAGTTAAACAATTATGTCCGGTAGACTTTGCCAGAAAACCTGTTGATATTATTAAACATAGTAAGTATAAGGCAACTGAGCTCTGTCAAATACTTCTGTACAGTGCACCAGCAATTTTTAAAAGATTGATGGACTATACAACATATACACATATACACAAATCCTGTAAGTACTCCCCTAAGTATTAAACTGGTAGAAGAGTGCGTCAAGATTTTTGTGAATAGAACTGAGGAAGTCTATGGAATAAAATTTATATCTTTTAATGTTCATGCTCTGATGCATTTGGCTGATGATGTAAAAATTTTGGTTGCCTCGATTCCTTTTCAGCTTTTCCTTATGAAAACAATATGATCTATTTTAGAAAATGTTGCAAAAAGCCACACCAATAGTTGCAACAAATTAGTAGATGAAGAGCTGTAGAAAGTTTTGTGAATATTAGGAGATGCGTGTAGCAGAAATCAAATAAATTTTCTGGTAAGCACAATAATAGACCTTTGCTTGATACTAAAAATAATTTAAATTATGAACAATTTTCCAAAGTGGCAAATATGAAATGCTGTATTGGAATTAATAAGAGTGACAATACAGTGCTTCTGTGTGACTCAAGTGTATGTGAAATTCAAAATATTATTAAGTTCAGTGATGGAAGTTGTGATATCGTTATAAAAAAATACAAAGAGAAAATTGATTTTTTGATTCAGTTTGTCCTTCGACTATTGGAGTATACGTTTGCTCCTCGTTATCAGATGAGTATGAACAATGCAATATAAGTGAAATTGGTGGAAAATGTTTCAAAATGCCTTACTGGCCAGATATTTCAACAAGAAATTCCATCCCTAATAAATTTGTTATAGTGCTAATTTCTTCTTTTCATACTGTGAACACCAATTAATTGAAATATAAAAATATAAAATAATATAACTAATTATTTAAATAAATACACTAATAAACTGTATAAAGTTTAATAATTACTATATTAACTAAAATGTAATAGTTAATAACTGGATTAATAAAATGCATTATTATAGTAATTAAGAGTTTTTTTATTGCCTATTATAATCGAATATAATTATTCAAATGTCTCAAATATTATAACTATATATAATACACATACGTAAATAAATACTTAAATTACTTTTATTTTCACTTTACATACATCATAATCACATTATACTCATTGACACTTTACACAATTTTCTTTTATTTCATTTATTTAAATGATTTGATAATTTAAAAACTTATTAAATCGGATAACTTAACATGATTCATTATCTATTTAGACCAGATTTGCATTATATGATTACTTAAACCTATTTTTCTTTTCGGTAAGGTTGGGTCATCATATGCTATGCATTTACGCAGATTCATTTCTTAAATGCGCAGCAATTTTTTATATAAAGTCATATAAAGCATTAATTTGATTTTATTGTCTGAAAATTGTATTAAATTACTTTTTATTCAGTTCAAGTTTTATTTTTCATTAAAATACTTTATTATTTATTTATAAATTCATTTAAAATATTTATTTCTTTAATAATAAATTAAACTTTTAATTAATTGAATTTAAATTCGATTATAAGAATATTTTCAGAAAACATAATGCAGCATCTAATTTTACTCCTAAAGTAAGAATATTTTCAAATTTTAATTTAATTAAATTTAATACATATTTTATAAAATTTTTAATTGTGTTTAGCCACCATCAATGAAGAATCTTGGTCAATTGCCAAATAATATTGTGGTAAAAAATATTTTAACAGATGTTCAGAATGTTAAGAATATGTCATCATCAAGCAGTGTTAAGTCTAGTGTAGAGCATCAGGATTCCATTCAATCAAGACTGTCAAAAAGAATCATGAATTTTGATGATAGCCAATCTGAATCATTGACGGAAGTATCAACTATTACAAAAAATATTAAACAATATGGTGGTAAGTATCTTATAAAGACAAAATTGAATAATGTTGCTTCTGTCTCAGGTTTACAGAATAGAAATGCAGCATCAACAATCCCAAGTTCATCAACCTTGACACCAATTGTAGTGAAGCTATTGGAGACAGTGATGACGAAGTTAAATTACATTGAGGAAAAAAATAAAATTATGGCTAAAGAAATTATGTGAGTTTGATGATAAACTTTTTTATTACATATAGTTTTTTATTGTTTAAGCATTCAAAAAAAATATATTTATTTTCAGAGAAAACAACCAGCTCATAAAGAATCTCCTAAAGCTTCAAGAACCAGCAGCATATAAGAAACCAGATTGTTTGCTATTTGATTCAACTGAAGATCTTCTTTCATTTAATAATGTCGGTAAAGAAAAATATTTAGAAGTGGTAAATTTAATCAGTTCATCAACTATTAGATATATTTTTTTTCTTTAAGTTTCAATATAATATTAAGTAGATATTTTACATTTAATCTTTTCATGCAATATTTTAGGTCAACTATTTAGCTTATCTAGGTGGATTGAATGCTACAGTTGGCGCAACCAAATACATAAGGTATACATTTAATGTTAATGAAGAACTGTTATCCAATATAATATGGACAGGTTCTAAAAAGGCTGGGACAGTGGCTCTGGCAGAAACAAGGTTTACTGCAGCTTGCGAAGGTAACATACATTTAAATAATCATTTACTATTTAACTAAGTTGCCTCTTTAATTGTTTGATCATTGTGTATATATTTAACAATTTAAAAAGTTAAATATATATAATATGATTATTTAGACCTGGTTTCATAGAATAAAAATTATAGAGTGAAGCTTCAAATAATATTATTAAATCAAAATTTTGTATTATATAATATCTGAATTTTAATTATTAATAATATCTGAATTTTTTTAGCCTTTCTCTAATGTGAACAATAATTGTTTGCATCATTTCCATATTCCATAGTACTTATTGTCAATGATAGTAGTTCGTTTTTATGTACTTAATGCAATATTTTTAACCCTCGTATTTAAATTTAACATAATTTTTTGATAATATTTGAATTGCGATGTAGTTAAATGATTAGCTATAATATTTTTAGAAATATCTTTTTTTTTTTCTAAAAACATAATGGACTTCATCTGAATTGTAACCATACCTTTTCAAGATCTGATTTTATAAATTATATAATTATTACCAAAATTAAATACATTAATATGATAAAAAAATAATGGTAATGTTAATCCTCATTTAATAAAATTATTTTTAATATTTGATAAATTATTTGTATTTAGTTTTATTCAGGTAGTATTTATTTATTTATTTAACATATATAAAAAATAAAAATATATGAAAATAATTGATCTAACGTATCTTAATCTCTTAAGAAGTTTATATTTGTTATGTTCTTTTTGTTTCAGAGGCCATGGCAAAAACAATATTCTTAATCATGCTAGTAAACAGTATTGATTTTACTTCAGGCATGAATAAGGCTCTCAAAAGCATCGAAGAGACTTAGACAAAAAATACAAGTCAAAAATTCAGTCCAATTAAATGAAATGAGAGGCTAAAAGAATTAGAATAGATGATAGTCAAATCTTGCAAGAAAGTACAGCAATTAATCATCAGAGAGCTAAAGAAGAAGAAGAATTTGAGGAAGATGATAGTTCAGCAGATGGATCAGAAAATCTTTTCTACATTTATAATTAGTTTATATTATAATTATATTTTTTAATTATTTAGATTTATTTTTCATGTGTTTAATCGGAGGTGTATGTAATTATTCTATGTATACATTTTCTTAGATTTTATTTCAATTATATTTAAAATGATTGTAATGGATGTTATATTGTTATATTGTTATAGAATATAATTAAAATATTATATAATATTCTAAAAAATTTAAGGAAATGTTTTGGGAGAGGTAGATTTATGTGGTTGTACCTCACGTGAACGAGCGTGGCTGGTGCTCGTTATGTAATAAAAAATATTTTTTATTCAACTTATAAATATTATACTTTACTTTTTAAATTATATCTGACGACATCCTCTTTTATAAACACATTTATTGTATACACACACAAATTAATTGTAAACACTTTATGTATTAATTAAAATTTTTTCTTTAATTACATAATGTAATAATTATATTTATCTTATATTTTAATAAATTTTGTTATTTTATTCTAATAAATATTTATAATTTATACATTATATAACCCATAAAAATATGGAACAGACGCACATCATGCTCTATAATGCACGTATATTACTGCCATGATGTGCATAATAATTTTGTGATTTTCCAACTCGTGCTGTATTCGGGAGGTATAGTGACCGGTACCTAGCAGTCAGAATTATTTGAAGCGTGAATCACGATGTTCCGTATGTTGGCGTTAATATGTAAACACACTGCTATCTGGGCCCAGATAGCAGCGCGTGCGAGCAGACCGTGGAGGTTAACGCGTTATGGTACACTGTAGCTAGAATGGAGGGATCGGAGGTGCAGCCGTGCAGCTGGTGAACACTGGAGCCATACCGTGGTCCCTGACGAGCACGCACTGTTATCTGGGCTAACGCTCTCTGCTAACGCTAATCTGGAGCTGTCCTGCTATCTGATGGGCATACTGGAGCCAAACTGTGACGAGCACGCGCTGCTATCTGAGAGTCACTGCGATCGATTCGGATTTCTGTCAGAGGTATCCAGCACCAGCCAGCACTCTTAAAGTTTCAACGAATCGAATTATCACAATCTCGTGTCGCGTCATGTCTCATGTGCCATAAGCAGGCATTGTCAGGAAGTGGACGATAATGAAAAATTAACGAACTAAATAAACTCAGCAAGACAGTGTTGATGTCATCTGTTATTATATAAGTGTATTATATCAGGTTATGTTATATCATAGTTATAGCATAGTAGCTGGGTAGATTGTAGCAGGTTTAGCTAGAATAGCTGCAGACTGCAGTATGCTGGTTTCATCTAGAATTGGGTGAAGCATAAGCTGGCATAAGTATATAAGCTGTGTCCTGTGCCCATCACCGCGTACCCAGTACCCACCAATGCGCGTATGTGACAAGCGCAGCTCCTCTGCTTCTACATTAAATCTTTACTCTATACACAGTGCTGTCGTGTGTGCTCTCTATACAACTCTGAACTCTAATACTGCTGCTACTCTTTATTTTCTTACTAGTGCACCACAAGCACCCGAGACTAGTGTGCGTTTATAGTATCTCAAAGAGAAGAGTACGTTCGATACGCGTACCGGCGTTGCTCATCTTTTTTCGCTGGTTAAGAAAATGAGCAGAAACGATATAACTAGCATTCAATAATAATTTGCTAATCAGTGGGCGAGAAACCTGAGAATTACGTACGCTGCGCATGCAAGTATCTGTGTAGTAAGCTTCAGTTATTCCTAATTTCCAACCCTCCTAGTATTCCGTGGTTAGGTCTAGGGTGGATATCTAGGATATCTATCTATCAATTCAGTGTAACCAACGAGAGAGTGCGTCTACCCCAGTGCGCATCTACGCGCTTCGATCAATCCAAATTGCCGCCCACCTTTGCAGTTAAGTCCTCGTAGATCGAGGTCATAGAAACAATGGGTAAGTTCGTTCAAAAGTAAATAAACAAATAAATATTTAGGCTTTGACTCGAAAATTGTTTGACTTTATCTTGCTTTATGCAATGTATATGTGTTTTATTATACAATAATATACTGTAATCAGTAATATAAGAAATAAAAAATAAGACAAAACACTACCGGTGTTTGTTCTATCTCCTATAGTCCTATAAAGTGCTAATTGCGAATTTCTGCAAGTCCCCACCACATTCCCATGTTACGCCATCGTATACGAGTACACCTTATTAAGAGTCAAGCAGTCGGTTAATCTCTACTCTACAGTCTACCCTCAGGTCGAGTCGGGTGGAGTCTTGCTAGTCCGCTCTCTGCCTCGACATCGTTTGTGTGTACAAACTACTTGTAGACATGTATGCATTCCGTGAAGAAGGGAGAACGTACGTCCCTTTTAAAGAACTTTACCCAAATACTAATATATGAACTTCTAAAATGCCACGTTTGTAGATTTATTTGTATCCATTGCTCTGCCCACTAACCCGTTATTCGCTGCAGCTATTTCTTGATTTTTATTATTATATAGTTCTCTGTCTGTGGCGACGTTTTTATATTCGCTTTCTGCTATGCTGCTAGTGTATACTATATTAAACTTGTATAATGCTGTATTGTAGGATGGTTGTAAATATGTCGTAGTTGATCGTACATCATATGGTTACATTTCCTATATAGATATTCTCTGATTAGATTTGATATTATAGTTTCATAGCTTCGTCGCCAGCGATTTTGGATCAATTATTGCCGGTGACCGGCCAGTCGATGTTTTCATGACGGATGAACGGGCCGACATCGTGAGAAAGTCATAGCCGTCTCTAATACCTCTGGTCGGCACACGACTCTACTCTCTGCTCCTTCATCGGCTATAATTAGACGCGAGCGTGTGCATCTGCATGATCCTCGAAAATATTAAGTTGTTTACGGAATACCCTAGACAGGGAATAAGGCGACGACGCGGTGCCGAAACGTCCTTCATATGGATTCATTCGATTTATGGAGCTACAGATACTTTTTTTCTTTTAACACGAGTTCAGTTGGAACTATTACTTTGATGACGACGATTGATTTAAAAAAATATCTGCTCTACTGTTATCATATTAGTCACATTTACAAAATTGCAAAATTCAATGATATTAATCTTTCATTTATAGGATAATATGTTCTAAATTTGATTGTGTTCATCAACATGGAGTGTACAATATTTTTAATAATCAAACAAATAACAGAAAATTTTTGTACTAGTTTTTGTCTGTCTAGTCAGACTATTTATATATATATATTAATACAGAAAATGTAGAATTGAAAGCTAAAAAAAAATAGAAAAAAAGCTGAGAAGGTTAATGAATGCAATTAATGCTTTAATTTTTAAAATACTATAATATAAGTTTTGATTCAAATAGTACTTAGGTACAAAAGTATCTTCCAATATATTCTCATTTATATATATATATATATATATATATATTTTTTTTTTTTTTTGTATGTATACATATATAATAGTGATAATAAATAGATAATTTTGTTTTCGCCCTCGTATATATATGTATATGTATATAAATATAATTATTTCAATCAGGTTTGCTTTGGTTCGATCGGGTTTGCAAACTCAGTTTACTTAGAACATCTTAGTGTTTGCTTGTAAATTTAATTCACCTGCAGAGGTTGACAATACTTGTCAACGAAACGTTGTGAAATAAAAACACTGAGTTTTTTATTAGCCCAAACCTAATTGAAATAATTATATTTATATACATATACATATATAACAGTATATAATTCTTAGACGGGCTTAGACTATAATTATAAATAGATGTCAAGGCAATCTGTCCTGTTGAAAAATAAAGAAGAGTTTTATTATTGGTAAAGAAAGTATCCACTGGATCTACAAGAGTGTGATTGCATCAAAACAAAAACGGCAGTCATGGGAGCTTCGATAGTACAGAATATATGTGGGATGAACTTTTTTTTTAACTTAAAAAATAAATACATTTATACTAAACATATTTATTTAAATGTACGATATTTTATAATCCCATAGCACATTATGGAACGGAATAAATGAGATATTTTGTTTTCTTTATATTTTAATTAAACACCTAATATACTTTTTAAAAAATTAGATAAAAATAATTTTTCAAATAAAGTTTCTTCTCTAAATAATTATACATATATTTTATTTATAAACATAACTATCATAGTAGCCATAAATGGTTATTTTCTTCTTGCATTTATTAATTATTATTGTTTTGGTCCATTCTTTATGATTTATTTTTACCATTTCAAATTTTAGTACAATCCTTTTATAAAACTCTTTTTATTATGTGGAGAGAACTGATCCATGATGATTTTTGACAGTCTCAACTCTGCTATAACACCTCTTATGCTTCATTTGGATATATTTCGCCAATTTTTAGTTTGTTTTTTTAAATAAATTTTTTAAAAACTCTGTAATTTTACTAATGTAAACAATGCTTTTGTGTATTTCTGGAGCTCTATGGCTGCCTTTTTTAGGTATCATCACCGCCCCATGTGTAATGAAAAAATTTTTACTGTATAATAAATGTGCAATAAAACAACTTTTAACCAAAGTAAAATAGTTAGGCGAGTTTGATGTGTTCTTAGCATAGTAAGAATTTTAAATACATCTTCTCATGTATTTTATACAAAATTTATATAAAAATTTTCTGAAACTTCCAAATATATTAACAAAACTATTCTATAATTAAATTAAAAATCAGTTCACTGATATAGTCAAATGTCCTACTGGTTGTAATAAAGGCAAACATAATAATGTATGTTCTTAGCATATTAAGAAATTTACAACTTATATATCTTGTATGTTTTTTATAAAAACATTATATAAAATATTTTTCTAAATTTAGTGATATATTAAAACAAAAATGTATACATAATAATATATGTAATTATATTATAAATCTTTTCATAGTAAAACAAAAAAATGTTCACATAGCAGAATAATATTTATACAAAATATTGTTCTAAAATCTTCCGAAATATATTAACAAAAAATAAATTAGATAACGCAATAGCATCATAAAACAATGGATCGGTACCACATATGGCTAAGTGCATTTTATATGCATCGCTATAAATAACAGGATGTATAGTTTACACAAATATATCTAAAACTCTAAAAAATAATAATAAATAAATAGTTTTAATGGAAATCCAACTTAATAAAGTAATGAGATAATTTACAAATAGCAGAGTTTATTTTTACATCATTTTGTCCACGAGTGGACTCATAAAAAAGAATTAATTATCTTGAATTATCGATGTTTTTAGGTGAACATTCTTCTGCTATTTTTCTAATAATTCCTTATTATTAAAAAAGGAGTTATGAACTTGCTAGGCCCATTCCCACAAAGTTTATAGGTTAATAACTCCAATATTGAACTTAAATATATATACTCTAAGTCTAAATTAACTTACACTCTTAAATAACTCTGAAATAACTTTTATATATATATATATATATATATATATATATATATATATATATACATATATATATAGTCTAAGGTGAAACTACATAATCATAATGAAAATTGCTTAGTTTTCATTAATTGTGTACTTTGAATTGAAATTCATTTGGAATAGATTAGTCAAATGTTCAGAAAAAATATGCAAAGAAAATAAATATACCTTGAAAAGTACTTAAAGTGTGACATAATTTCTTCTACGAATCAAATGTATGGCAAAACTCCGATAATAATAACAAAATTATGTTTTCAAAGCCTTGTTGACAGGAGTAAAAATAATTGAAATTTATACATAGGATTAAAGCATATATATATATTCTAAATACTTTGTGTCTATGTCAACTGTTTTTAGATAAAATTAATAAATATTTTTATTAGCCTTACTGTCCAATTCAATTAAAAGTAATATATAATTATATTAATATATGTTTATATTAATATTAATACATATAATATATAACTAATTAACAATTATAATGACATTCAGGCTGTCCTTGTTTAAAATGACCCGTAGACTAATTTGAAATAAAAATTTTTTTAGCTGAAAAAAATTTGTTTATTAGTAAAGTACAATCTGACTGTGCTCACCAAACTATAAAATTCAATAATGTAAGTATAAAATCCCTCTTCCATACAAACTTTTCAAAACCAATCAATTTAATAAAGAATGATAAATGTTATCTAATTTACTTGACTAATATTAAATTTACATTATTAGGATTCTTTGAAATTTGAATACTCTCAAGACTCCCTTTTGTACTTATTCTTAATACCATGCTCTAAAATATTCACATTCGCAAAATCAAAAGAATGTAAAAACTTTAAACAATGTTCTTTTAAACCAGAAGTAATATGTGAACTACGTAAACTATATTTATGTTCATAAATTCTCTTTTTTAAATATCTACTGGTTTGTCCAATTTAGCATTCATTACAATCCATACAATTAATTTTATAAATAACTTCAGATTTTAAACATGGATCATGCTTATCTTTGACATTATAAAATAGCTTACTTAAATTGTTACTATTTTTAAAGAAAATTAATTTCATGTTTATTTTAAATGAATTTTATGAAATTGAATGTTATATTTCCGAAAATTTCTTTTAATTCTTTCTGACAATTCTCTAACATATGGTAAAACAATAATAGTGCCCTTAACGTCAACTCTTACATTATTTCTATTTTGGATATTAGAAATGTCAAACAATCTCTCAGAAATTAATTTTATAATACATTCAATTAGATATCCATTATTAATGAAAGTTTCTCTTACTATCTGCAAATTATTTTGTCTAAAATCTTTATGTGACAATTTTATTGCTCTGTCAATGACATCTTTCAGTGTTCCAATTTTGTTTCCGAATTGGTTGTATGAATTAAAATCTAAAAACCTACCTGACCAAGTAGGCCTTCTATACTAATTAAGCTTCACTTTATTATTATTATATTTAATGACATTAATGTCCAAAAAAACTCAACTGATTATTGACTTCAATTTCATTTGTAAATTTAATTCTGCCATGTACAGAATTAAAAATATTCACCATTTCATACACAAAAACTGCTGAAATAATTGTAAAGATATCATCAACATATCCCTTAAATATAATTGGTTCAAAAATTAATTTTGACAAAGCAATACTTTCTAATTTTTCCATAACTAAGCATTTGATCGCTTAGGTGATCCACAGTAGATCCACTTTTCATCACCAGGCACAATACGCCACAGAAAACTCTTCTTTTTTGTCTGGTAAGTAACACTGTGCGATGTTGTATCATAACATTGTGTGATGTATCGATTCATAATGGCACTTTCAGTCAAATCGTGTGGCATCCATTTTCCTTGTTTATGAATCTTTCCCATCGCATGTGCCAACAGCTCTGTCGCCTACTCCTAACATATTAACGAGTTCTTTCTGCGTTTGAGCTGAGTTTTCGTTCCAAAATGCTTGCAATTCATTATCTTCAAATTGTTTCGGTTGTGCAGATCGTTCTTTGTCATTAACATCAGTATCTCCACTGCTAAACCTCTAAAACTACTTTTTACATGTTGTAAGCCATTGAATATTCGCTATAACATTCTTGAAGCAATTGATAAGTTTCTGCTACACTTTTCAAATCAAAATAATACAAAAGGATATGTCGAAAAAACGATGTATCACGATCATATGTATTGACCAAACAATTATAATGTTTACACGAATGATGGCGCCTGTTAACTGAATTTTATTGATAATTGTTACAACTAAAAAATATGTACAAGATCCGACACATCTGATATTTCGGACTACTTATATCGCCATCTAAACGTAAAAGTCGCAAACTAAGTTCGCCTCCTAATATATTATTCTAAAATAATAATAGCCAGACTGTCGTTGTTTATGATCATCCCCAAAGAATATGAAATAGAACTTACGACTAAAAATTAAATTAGATTGATAATTAAAAGTAATAAAAATAAACTTATTCTATGTTAGCAAAAGACAATCTGACTGCCCCCACCAACTTATTTTCTTATTGTTTTTGCTAACGTTTCCTAATTCCTTTGCTAACATAGAATATAGTTTATTTTTTTCATTATTTTGATTTTATATTATTTTATTTTATTTTATTATTATTTTAATTTAATAATCTTAATTTTTAATCTAATTAAATTTAGCAATATATTTCATTTCATATTCTTCCTGGGTGATAATAAACAAGGACAGTCTGAGTGTCATTATTTTAACTAATATATTATATAAAGACTGTAAGACCAATAAAAATATTTATTAATTTAATAATTAATTTTATGTCATTATTTTATTTAGTATATATATATATATATATATATATATATATATATATATATATATATATATTAATTTAATTTAAAACAGTCGACGTAAGTACAATTTTAATTTCAAATTGTAAATAAATAGAATTACACGTTTTCAATTTTTTATCACTTAAGAGTACTTAAGTGATAAAAAATTGATAAAAAATGTGACCGCGGTCACAGCGCGACGATGAACTATTAAAACGGAAATTAAAATGTGTAAATCAAAGATTTCGTTTTGCGTCCTCATTTTACGTTTTATAATGTTGAAACAAACTTTATCAGAATCTTTGAAAAATTCTACAACCAGAATGACCCTTACTGCTTTCATAATATTTTTCAAAGTTAGTTTAAAGAAATAGGAAAATTTGTATCTAGCTGTTGTCTACACCAGAAAAAGCGCCGCTTTGCAGTAACACCAAATAAGAACAAATATTATAAATTTTATACGTTAAGTACAGATCAAATTTAAGTCAGCCCGGATTTTGAATTGAATAATGAATCGAATGAACTTTGTTTCATCTTTCTATTCATAGAATTGAGGAAGTAAAACGAAATCTAAGATTTTATTACGGTTATAATGAGGGTTGACTTAAATGTTTAATGCAGGTCATATTAATACCGTAGAAGATTATAATTGTTATTTTTACATATAATTGATATATGTATAAATTAACATCAATATCTTCTTTAAATTAATAAATATTTCTGTTGATCTTACAGCCCAATTAAATAAATTAAAATTAATACATAATAATATCAATATATATTTATATCAAAACTAATATATAAATATATAATTAATTGAAAATTATAATGACAGTCAGACTATCCTTGTTTAAAATCACCACCGTAGACTAATCTGAAATGAAAATATATTTGCTAAAATAAAAAATATATTCAGCTAATATATTTTTATTTTAGATTAGACTACGGGGGTGATTTTAAACAAGGACAGTCTGATTGCCATTATAATTTTCACTTAATTATATATTTATATGTATTAGTATTGATATAAATATATATTGATGTTATTATGTATTAATTTTAATTTATTTAATTGAACTGTAACCCCAATAGAAATATTTCTTAATTTATCTAAATACAGTCGACATAATCACAATTAAAATATCTTCTTTAAATTAATCTAAACTGAAATATATTTCTGAAATACCGTAATTTATTATGTTCATTAAACCCCACCCTCATGTCCCATGCTGGGGGGGCGAAGGGATAATTGTATTTTTAAGAAGGCTGTACATTTTATTGAATCAATTTATTTCCAAATTTTTTGTTAGCGTCGAGTTTTTTTTTTAATTCTCCATTTATAATTAATAATTACTTTTTATTTTTTAATGAAATGAAATCCACCATTATTATTAATTAATTTAAGAGTCTCTGTTGGTTATTTAGATTATATCAGAGTCACCGCCGTGCAACCTGTGTATCATTGCACTAACACATAGACATATATATTAGACCGCCCGTTCTGGGAATAGAGTTAAAGCCAAAACCAGAGTGAGAGAGCAATCAAGGAGTCGAAAGTAGCGGAATAGTAGCAGTAGTAATATACGCAGTAGAAATATACATTTTTTCTATACTCTATATCATTGTTATTGTTGAGCTGTCTTCCTACTCTTTTTCTTTCATATTCTTTCTTTATATTCTTTTTCCTTCATATTCTTTCTTTATATGCTTTTTCTTTCATATTCTTCTCATATTCGTTCTTCAATATGGACTTCAGAGCGTCCGTTTAAGCGCGCAGTCTAATATATAGGAATCGTCTTAATGCAGTAGCCATGCAGTAACTAGTAAGCATGCATTAACCGCCCGTACACGCCAATACAGTATTTCTCAGTAGAAACCGTATCTAAAATGTGTATATCTAATATGTACAATATATATATATATATATATATATATATATATATATATATATATATATATATATATAGTTTCGAAGTTATTGGTAAAGAACCCTATTTTGTCATCATTTCTTTTGTTTAAACTATAAAAACATAGTCTCTTGTCACAATTCTGAAATTAATATAACGTATAAAAACAAAAATATAATTTGTCGTCACAAACTATATTCAGTATGATTTGGCATATAGAACCATTTTATAAGAGAAGGCGGAGAAAGAAAGACAGAGAGAGAGAGAGAGAGAGAGAGAGAGAGAGAGAGAGAGAGAGAGAGAGAGAGAGAGAGAGACAGATGTTACTACTCAAGAGAAAATAAAATTTACAAAAATCAAAAGATATCCATAAGGTGTAAGAGTAGTGTCAGATTAATCTGGAGAACAAAAAAGGTAATACCGACTACGTCACACCTTCTTTAGGATACGAATCCCAAAGATGGATATGATCATTCGTCTGAACCGGCCTGGTATTAATACTTTAAGCGTACTGCTTGAGTTGATGATCGTGATTCAAGACGCCACTTAGTGGCCGCTGGTGAAACTGATTGTTAAAACCATTAACTTAATTTATTGATGAAAGTAAAATGATTTTCAATAAAAAACATAGCCTATGCCCTTCCCAAGATAATATAGAATCTATATGTCAAATTTCAGTACAATCGGTTCAGTAGTTTTTTCGGTTATCGTGTACAAACAAAAACACGCTTTGTCTTTATAAATTAGTAGTATAGTATAGTATGAGTATGATAAGATATGATATGATATGACATGATATGATATGAAGTATGAGATGATATGATATGGTATGATATGATGATATGATATATATATATATATATATATATATATATATATATATATATATGACATCATATCATCATACTAATTTATAAAGACAAATCATTTTTGTTTATACAGGCTAAACAACAAAACTACCAAACCAATTACTCTGACATAAGCTATATTTTTTTCCAAATTCGAAAAAAAGATGACAAAAAAAGAAATTCTTTTACCGGAAATTCCATAACTATGTACATATAGATAATGCGATGAGTCATAAGACGTACACATCGACTTGTCCACGCAAACAGGCACCCACGCCATTCTCCGTTCACATAAAATTAAGAGTGCTGCGTACCTATGAAGGAAGTCCGAATCGATCGCAGCGACTACTATAGAAATTCATTGCGGCAATATGCAGAACTAAACAGAATGTTCAGCACAACCTACTTTTCAGGGCCGTAGCTTATTATAATTTTTGTCTCGATAAAAACTAAATGAAAGGTAACATCCGAATTCGGTATTGACTAATTGGAAATATATTCAAATTATATAATAGCAAATCCATGTTTCAACATACATAGCAATGAGTGTTTATGCGTATCGATAAAGTATGACAAATACAAAGTTTCAGTAAAAATTATCTAATCTACTTGAGGGAGAAGTTAATTCGCGGCAACCTAAAACGGGTCTACGCAGCCCTTACATGTCTTGCACTGAATTAGCCACATACAAAAACATGTGCAAAAATCTTACTTAGTTGCTCCGCAGAGTTCAGAATCATTTCCAAATATATATATACGGTGTCCCAGATATAACTGCTCATATTAGCGGCATGGTATCGGCAAGGAAAAGTTATGTGTAAATATTAATATTCATGTAAGCCCATTTTTCATAGTTTTTACAGTACGGGCCCATGTCTGTGAGACAAAGGAGGTTAAACGAAGGGAAACAAGGCCAAGTCGAGCGAAAACGGCAAAGACTAGTAGTTGTTATTTTTCCTGTGCATTATCTCCTCTAGTAACTGTATGGGTATACGGATACTTTGACGAAGCGAGGTGCACGCATCTAAAAAATAGATTATGTTTCTTCGTCTATGACGGCCCTTACCTAAATTTTTTGTCCAGCTACTCTTTTTTATAACAGCACACTCCACTGCATTGGAAATAATAAAGATGCTGCATTAGAAATAATAATTATGAAGGTATTGCATAAGCCCTATAAGATTATTTTATCAGATTTTTATGAATCCAATTTCCTTGTAATCAGTATTTTTGCCAGTTTTAAATGTGATTATTAAATATCTATTTCTCAATCTTTGCAACATTTCGACAATTTAGTTCCACTTTTGTTTTTGTAAAACACGTGTCTGCACTCGCGGTCAGTTTGTGTGCGCTGGCGCGCAGCCGCTACGTTCCTTAGCCCTGTTTTTTCTATAAAAAAATTTTATGCATTAATTTAAAAAACAAGGTTCTTAAATAAAAGTTATTTTATATGATTTAAATGTTAATTTATACGATGTACCGATTAATTAATCTAATTTAATTAAAAGACTAACAATATATTTATTTATTTCTTTACTTTTTCATATATGAATATTATTCATATATTCCATGGTATAATACGTTAAATAAGTTGCATGCGTATAGTAAATTACAAAAATTATTTGCCTGTTTTTAAATTTACAACTATTTGTGAGAGAGAGGGGGGTATTAAGAAGGGGTCTACAGATCTATTTAGTAATGCAACTGGAGAATATAAATCGTCTAGTATTTATGTCTGGTGTAATCCGCGATCTACTAATCTCGCTTTCTTTTTATTATCTGATTTATTTGTAAATATCCATTTTAGGTCTAAAATCTTGGCATTTTTTGGTTTTTCTACTAGCTCCAAGTGTTATTTTTGATCAAACAATCTATCTCGCGATCATAGCCTCTTTCCACAAGTAATTATCATGTCTTTCTATAGCTTTTTCATACGTTTTCGGAGCATCCGTACTCACAATATTTATAAAAATATAATACGAGTATGTATCACCGAACTTACTTGGTTTTTTTCATTCACGTGTCAACCGCCTCAGTTCATCTTTAGATTCATTTGACCTATCTAATCGTGTATGAAGTTTCATAGTTTGTTTATTTTCAACGGTTTCAATTTTTATTTCTTTATCATTTTTATTTGACTCAAGTTCTTCGTCAATTTCTTCTTTTTGCGTAAATTCATTTTCTTCTCCACCGACAAATCCCACTAAATTATCTTTTTCATTTATAAACTCAACATGTCTGGCTATTACAACTTTATTATTAACTAGAACTCGGTAGCCAACATTTTCATAGCCTACCAGCACTCACATATCTGCCTTCCTATCCCATTTGGATTGTCTTTTAACTTCGGGTATCCTGACGAAAACAGTGCAACCGTATATTTTTAAGTTATTAATATTTGGTTTTTTGTTAAAAAATATGTCAAAGGGCGTTTTGTTCTGGTTCTTATTATTAATTACTCTATTTTTTAGATACACTACAGTTTTTATTATTTCGGGCCAATATATACTATTTAATTTTGAATTAGTGAGTAAACATCTTGCAGTGTTCATTATTGTCCTGTTGTAGCGCTCAGCTGTGCCGTTGGGCTCATGGACATATGGTGGACATGGTTCTAAGAAGATTCGTGTTTCACTTACTAAATTTTGCATGTTTTTATTAACATACTCTTTACCATTATCGCATCTTAGTCTCTTTATTTTTCTACCCGTAAAATTTTCGACTTTATTTATATAATCGGCAAAGCAATTGCAAACTTCACCTTTTGACTTCAGTGTATATACTAGTGCGCACTTGCTGTAATCGTCAATGAAGATCAAAAAATATTTTGATCCGTCATATTCAGTCTCTATGTGCGGTTTGTTTATGTCGGTGTGGACTAATTCTAATATTTCATTTGCTCTAATACGGTTATTTTGAAAACTCAAATTGTACATTTTATTTTGAATAAAAGTGCCATACTTCAAAAAAATTTGTTCAACATTCTCTGGTATTTCTTCAATGATTTATTTTTGCACATTATATCCAAATAATTAAAATTTATATATCCTAACATTCTATGAAATTTTTCTTTTTGTGTCATTTTTTCTGTATTGTTTGTATAAGCTACTTTATTTTCAATATAACTACTAATTTTATATAAACCACATTCTTTATACGCAATTCCAACTATATTATTATATTTATTATAAATTTTTTATATTCTCCCTATCGAAACAATTTTATTTTTTTCTGTTACATTCGTATAATTAATTAGATTTTTATCCATCTCCTTCACGTAGAATACATTGGATATTGTAATTTTAATTTTAATTTTAATTTCGCGCTCTATTCGAGTCAGAAATGAACCGCTTCCCTGATATTCTTCATTTTCTGTTTGTGTGTAAGTTGCATCTTGCTGCTCACGCATACTACGGCCTCTGTATTGCTGCGAATGTTGATGCCCTCCTGTCGGTTGCCTATAGAATCCTTGTGACGATTTACGTATATTTTCTTGCTGTTAAATTCTGCCTGGTACTTTGCCCCAACAGTCTCGTATCGTGTGACCTTTCTTTCCACAACCATGGCATTTAATATTGTTCTTCTCTATTGTTTCGGTTTTAAATACACTTGACCTTCGTTTACTACTGTCTCTCGAACCTCTTGTTTCTAACATTGAGATTTTGTTTTTTAAAAATTCGCAAATACGGCCACAGTCCTACATAGAATCAATAAAATCAATGATATAACTTCAGGAATCCGATAGCGTTTTTAGCATATAATCAAATTTTTCACGCTCTTTAATTTCCGCCCCAGCACTTCTTAGTTCATTTATTAATTTTTCGAATTCTGTGAAAAATGTGTTTAATTCTTCGAAATCTTTTAATTTTAATCTATTTAGTCAGTTTCTGATGCAAATTTGTAATGCTGTTGATGTCTTGAAGTATAATTGTTCAAATTTTTTTATTATTTTGAAGACTGTATTTTCATTTCCAACGACCTCAAGTTGCTTGTTTGTTATGCTACAATAGATGTAATTCATCGCTTTGAGATTTTTCTCCTCCCAGTCATGCGGCGTGTCTACTTCTGTTCTTTCTCTGGTAGCTGGTTCATCACACTTTCCATTTTAAATATAATAATATCCGTTCTTCCATATATTATAATCTCGTCCATTAATCCCTTGAATTTTAATTTCTTCTTCTTTGTTCATCTTAATTTGCTTTCTACTCTTGTTTTTCTCTTTATAAATTCTTACTCTTAACATTAAAATGTTTGTAATAAATTTTATCAAATTTTTTTAAACTTTTCGTCGTTTATCTTTCTATCTTTTATAACACTAGTTTTATATTCACTTTTTCCACGTGGCCACATACCTTCAAAATCATTAAACCACACTCTGCTACCATGTTAGAAAAGTCGTTGAATTAATAAATAAACAAGTCCATTATTGTCAATTCATTTCGGTTACACCTTTTCTTTTATTGTTTTATTAATCTCAATATAATATTATACAGCAACAATGTCATCTTATATTGGTCCAACACGCTTCCACTCCGAACTGCTCTTCACTCACTCTTTCGCTGATGTACACACATACACTTCTCCCAACGTCTGTACGCGACGCACGCTCTCTATCGGCAATACTGCGCAACGCAGTGTTTTCTAAAGGAGCATATAAAATTACATACGCATATTTCAACAATTACACCTAATAATACTAGTGCGCATCTTTCGACCACCTTGATGTGCAGGTAATTACTTGTAGAGTACAAGTCATAGCTTGGGCTCTAAGCCAGTGCCTACCCAGCCAACGTGTATATCTGCTGATTGTGTAAAAACCCTACAATAATAAAAATATAGAAAATCCCATTAATTTAAATCAAATTATCGATGTACTTTTTTTCTATTAAATCATACTAATTTATAAAGACAAAACGTGTTTTTAATTGAACACGATAACCTAAAAAACTACTGAACTGATTGTTCTGAAATTTGACATATAGATTCTATATTATCTTGGGAAGGGCATAGGCCACGTTTTTTATTGACAATTATTTTACGTTCATCAATAAATTAAGATAATGGTTTAAATAATCAGTTTCACCAGCGGCCACTTGGCGACGTCTTGCATCACGAACATCAACTCAAAGCAGTCCGTTTAAAGTATTAATATCAGGCCAGTTCAGACGAATCATCATATTCATCTTTGGGATTCGTATCCTAAAGAAGGTGTGGCGTAGTCGGTATTACCTTTTTTGTTCTCCAGGTTAATCTGACACTATTCTTACACCTTATGGATATCTTTTGATTTTTGTAAATTTTATTTTCTCTTACGTGGGAAAAATCTCTTAATTTAAAAAACGAAAATATGTATATATATATTGTGTGTGTGTGTGTGTGTGTGTGTGTGTGTGTGTGTGTGTGTGTGCATAATTTCGAGGTTGTTGGTAAAAGAACCCTGTTTGACGAAAATCAGTTCCCTTTTAAATCCATTTTAATTTTGGAAACAAAAGGTAGTTAGGGAGACTCAAATCAGGCGAGTATGCTGGGTGGCTAAGTACAAGAACCATTTTTTTGGACAAAAATTAAGTGTTAGTTGCCGCAGTATGTGCTGGTGCATTATCGTGCAAAAGGGCGGTCTGTCCACAACTCAGGTTTTTACACGCGCAATTCTTTTACACAAGCAATTAAGCACTTGTTGGTAGAATGCAACATCCACGGTAGTAACTTGCGGAATAAACGCTTTGTGGATGGTACCTTTAGAATAAAAAAAAATTAACATTGTTTTAATTTTTGATTTTGGAAAGTGCAATTTTGTTTGGTCGCGGCGAGTTTTCGCCAACACACTTAGCATTTTGGCATTTCGCTGCAGAGTCGTATGCAAAACACAAACTTTTAGCATCCGTAATAATAGTTTCAAGAAAATTTGGCTGCGTTTCTATCATTTTCAGCAAGTCATGTGCATGAGAAACTCGTTGTTCTCTTTGTTCGGCAGTTAGCGTATATGTAACGAAACGCACACACACCTTTTTTCAAGTCATTCATTATAATACGTGAACGTTTAATTTTGGTATTCGAGGAAGTTCTTTAATCAATCTACAACTAGAGTTTCGATTATCCTTTAACACATCTACGACTTTGTCTATCTATTGTCATTTGTAGTGGCGCATGGCTTCCCGCTCCTTTCATCGTCTTCAAACAACTCTCTACCTGTCGGGAAGACGTTATATCGCCGCAAAATAGTACTTGAAGTTAAAAATAGAACTTGAAACTTTCTATAGAGGTAGAGGAAGGTTGTAGCAACTAGTGGACAAAGTTTCATGAAAATGGCGCAAGCAGTAGAGATTTTATACCTGTAGTCTTATAACTTTTGGAACACAGTGGGTATCTACATATAACTCGCCCTTGCGCTTTCTCTCTCTCTCTCTCTCTCTCTCTCTCTCTCTCTCTCTCTACTTTGCAAATGTGCAATGAAATGAGAACAATTCTTAAATGCACACGGCAGCAATAATTTATTATTTTTCTTATACAAAATCTTTTTCAAAAATAACGAAACAAGCTTCAAAACTTTTCATAATATTTGAAACAGAGAACGTTGCATCTGTTATAAATGATCATAGGGACAGCGATAGATTTGTAGCGAGTTTTAATTTACTTTCTAATTAAATATAAATTACTATAGAACAATAAAGAGTCTTGAAACAATAATTTGATAGAATATACGATTTTGTTTCTTAAGTATCTATTTAGAAATAATATAAAGTAAATCAACTTTATTGATCTTGTATCTATAGCAATACAATTTTTCAGTTGTAAAGGTTTTCTCTTTACAATTAACTTTTAGTCACTTGTATACCCATTAGGCATGTTATATTACCAGTTTGTTGTTATAATACAGTAATATATCTGCCATATTATAAATGTAATATTACGTTTGCAATATTTACGAGTGACTTCTTCTTATTTCTAAATTTAAAAAATGGCTCAGCGGATAACGGATTACATCAAATGAAGTCATTGCTCACACAAATGCTTATTTTGAGGAAGTACAATCATACATTTCTGAAGGCTTAAAAAAATTGGAGATACGTCTGTCAAAGTGTATTGAACTCGAAAGAGATAGTGTTGGTAAATAAAAAAAATTTACCTGAAAAAAATGGTTTTTCTATCTTTTTCTAAAGACTTATTGACTACCCTCGTATTTCAAAAGTAACGGTGACGGTAACATTATATATATATATATTTCAAATGCTGTCTTCGCTAGCATATCAGTTGTAATGTTTCCGTAACAACAAATTTCAAAATGTTACAAATGCAATATTATCGGTATATTACTGAAACATTATGTTTTCTATGTATATAAAAGAGAATGTATGTCTGTATATGTCCTTTATAGGCGCCGAAACTACTGCACCGATCGCCACCACAATATAACCACATATTTTACACGATCAGGATTAGAAAATAGGCTATTTTTTGCAAATTCAAAAACATGGTGGCAGAATAGGTTGTTGCTTTACCAAAAATCCCATATATATATATATATATATATATATATATATATATATATATATGTATATGTTGTGATCACCGGTTTCGCGCTCACGTGTTACGCGTTCGTGCAAAACCGCGAGTGTTCACGCACAGCGAACGAGTGAGAAGAGGAATCGAAAAGGTACAAGCACGTTTCTTCTTCTCGTTATAGCCGTTAAGCAGCATTGATGCTTCTGCCCCAGCTGTCGAATAGACAGTGTACGACATCCCGACCTTCAGACCCAGATTTTGAGCGTATTCGAGGGTTCCTACCCGCCTACGAGTATCATCAGAATTAGACGTCTCCTGTCCTAGCCCCGCAACCTCCAGCGACCCGTCTGTGAGATACTCCCGCGTCCCGCGCATCGCGGACATTGACCGGCCATACGAACGAGAGAGAGAGAGAGAGAGAGAGAGAGAGAGAGAGAGAGAGAGAAAGAACTGAGTGGCGATGAGAACGCCGCTCACGCATCATTGAGAGAGGACAGCTCCCGCTTCCAGCACTGACCGGCAGTTGCTTATTATTTCTATGTACAGATTGTAATTCTCTCCCGAAAGAGAGAGAATTAGGTTAGCATGAAGTCCCGCCGTCGCTGTGTAGCGCGCGCGTCCGCGTCCTCCGCGCACATGGCTGTCCCGAGTGTCATGTTCCCCTTCTATCGTTCCCGGTGAAAACGATCGCGCGTTGCTATATGCCGTAACTCTTTCTATTCTATTTTTCGCGTCGCGGAACCTGGTAGGAGTGATTAACCCGCGAGCAATAGCACTGCGTTACAGTGCGTATGTATTAGTGTTTTAATAAATGTTTTGTTAATTATAATCGAATATCCTATTATTTATTTAGTACCGTATTCCCGAGTCCGTTCCCCCATTCACATTTAATTAAGTGTGCATTTAGTCTACATTTAGTTTGTCTAGGAATTTTCTTCAATTTGGTTGTTAGAATAAACATGTACAGTTAACAAAAGATTTCATAAAAATAATGTCAATATAGTATTTCTATCTACGATTCACAAAATTTTTCATAATAATGCCGATGAAATATTTTTCTACTTTACAATTCGTGAAATACATGAATAAGTCAGGTAAAACAGACATGGGAACAGATATGCTGTGTTAGACGTGTATAAAATTGTACAAAATTACGAACACAATTTGTTAAAATCATTATTCTCATAACTGAAATAGCGGGTGGACTTCCAAAAATTGACCACACGCGATTGACCAATTTTTATATTTTTGGGAGTGTTAATTATAAATATCGTATTGATATTCATGTAAATTAAATGTTTATGCAAAAATTTATAAAATTTTCATATATTCAATACATTCAAAATATTCAATATATTCTTTCGAACATATCTCCGAAAGTACTTTTTTATATTGCATTCGATAAGCTAACATTTGTAAAATATAGGTAATTCGGTGCCCATAGATGTTTGTATAATATAGAAATAAATATATTTTTGTTTGAACAAAAATTAATAATTATGCAATATATTTACAAATACCACTATCCACTACAAAATAAAAATGATGTTATTTAGCTAAAAAGATACTGTAGTAAATTTGGTTGAATTACTATATATATTTGTTTTTGTTATATATTTTAATAAACATGTTTTAAGTGCAGTAATTACTCTTTAATAAATTCCATAAATTATTTTCTGTTAATTTTAATTAATAAATATAGAGCATTTATTTTTATTAATATTTAATTATCAGTTTCTTATCTAGAATTTTTTATATTAAAATTAATACTAATATATATTTTTTTTATTACTGAGTATTTATACATCCGATGGCAAGGATTCGTTCGTGTCCGATTCGCATCCGATTCGTGCTTTCGCTATACCAATAAATAGCAGCATCCAGTAACGTGCCTGATTGTTGACAAAATCTAATTACACCCCGAAATTGAACCGTTGTGAAAAAGAAGTATTTTTACTATGCGTGATGGAAAGAGGAGCAGAGAGAAAATAAGCCAGACCGATCAAGAAAACGCTCGTTCTACAGGAATCGGCATACTTGTGATGTTGATTCAAGTTTAACTAGTACTTTATAAAAAAAAAAAACTATAATATACTGTAGTCTCTTATAGTATATTATTGACCTTAAGGAACATCGTGATTTATAAAACATACAAAAGTGAAGTGCATTTATAGAAATTGAATGAGAAATGTTTAGGGTTTGATTTAATTATGGCGTTTAAATGTGAAAATGATGTTCGCATTCCATCGAGTCCAAAAATTTGTTCTAGTTACGAAATAAACATAATTTGCTTTTGTAATGAGGCTTCTTGGTATAGGTACTTAGGATCTGAATCATTTTTGTGGTTTGATGGATTTAGTGAAAATGATTATTATGATATTGTTAATCACATTCACATAGCAGCCAAATCAGTAGCATTATTAACTTTTAAAAAAGCTTTAATTGAGGAGAAAAAAGCAAACGATAAAAAAGCTATAGAAGAAGTTGCATTGAAAAAATCAAGCGCGAAAAAATCGTCAGCCAACAAAAAAAGCCGATACTCCAAAAACTTTGGCTTGAAACTTATGTACGAATTATCCGCTTTTTATGGCATTGCTGTTCTGAATCATCTTGACTCACCCAAAGAAATCAAAAAAGCTATTTGGGTCACTTTCTACCATAGAAGCTCGACCGACGAAAATCCATAGCATCAATACTGCCCAGACTTGTTAAGATTTATTGATGCACTGGCGTAAACACTCAGAACAATAATGAATTTTCATTGTGGTGGTTGGGCCATTGTGCCAAAACACACTTTTTGTGGAAAAAAATCGTTAAAATTGCAGCTTATACAGCAGCATGCACTTTTAATGAAGGCTTCAGTACAGTGTTAAAAATAATGAGTGTTATGGGCGTAACAATAGGCAGTGAGGCTCAAAAATACGCTAAGAAAGACAATGCAACGCGCGTGCGGAAAGACGAACAAGTTGCTTCTCAGGATTCAAAAAAAGCAGGGTGAAGGAAAAGAAGCTGAAGGAGTTAGATATGGAGATGGCATCGCTGATTGTGTGTAAGACCCTTTTTTCTCAAATTTTCATAAAACAAATTTTGAACGCGTTTTTCTCGAAACAACGCTTTTCAAATCAATCGGCACGATTGAAAAAAAACTACTGCACTGATTCCTTTGAAATTTGAACAGCTTACTCCTGATATATGTTCTTTTGGTATGATCTAGGATTATATGGATCAATAAATTTTTTAAAAAATTATAAACAGTTTATTTTGCAAAAAAGAGCCAAGAAATTCAAAAGCCCGCCATTTTGTTTTTTTCGGTAAAAATGAAATATTCTAGACTATGCAATAGTCAAAACTTTAAATTTTAAGAATCTATTGAGTTTCTTGATTTCAGATGATCCGTTGTGAGATATCGTGTCGACAGTGAAACAAAAGAACAATTTTGAGGCGGACATTTTCTGAAGAAAAATCTGTAAAAAACATTTGTTTTTATATCTTAAAAATGTGTATTTTAATATGTAAAAGGTTTAAACAATAAAGATTATTTTTTGTATGACATAAAAATTATTGAATAAATAAGACAAATCAACCGAAAACTTGCCTTAAGCATAATTAGAAGTAATAGTCCGGGAGCCAGCGACGTTTTTTTGTCATATTTATCCTTATCCGAAAAGTAGTTTAAATGGCTCGTTTCAATGTGTTCTAAAACGTACTGATCGAACGCTGCGTCAATTAATCTGGATGTGACAACGTCAGGCAACCAAACTTTGTAAAAATGTTAGAAAATGGATAAAAACTAGGTTTTATGAAATAATTTTAAGTTTAGAAAAAAATTGTTCAAACAAAAGTTGTAGATCCTGTAGAAAAAAAATTTTTACGTTCTATCCATTTTTGCTCTAAATCTAAGAATTATGGCGAACAACGCAATTAATTATGAACATTTCGAGCTGCTATCAATCAACTCATAGTTGATACGTCAGGGACCTACCTCGCCACTCAGATCATACACGAAACAAGTACTTTTTAAATTTAAATTTTGCTCATAAAATGATAGTTTTAAAGCAAAAATAATTCGAATAAAAAATTATTTTAGGTAGATCTCCAAATATTGTTTAAAATAATTTTTAACAAAGTCTATTGTTTTATATATCATCATTTATGTTATTTCAATATGAATTCAGCCAATTTGATGTATAATATTAATTTTCCCAAAAAATTAATTGTTCAATAATTTCCCAAAGCTCCAAAAATCATTTGTTTGCTCAAAAATTATTAGCTCAGATCATACATGGTACAAGTACTTTTGAAATTTAAATTTTGCTCATAAAATTATAGTTTTAAAACGAAAATATATCGAATGTAATAAATTTATTTTAGGTAGATCTCCAAATTTAGTTTAAAATCATTTTTAACAAACTCTCTATTGTTTCATATACTATCATTTATTTATTATTATATACAAAGTTTTTAATGCTTTTCACTATTTCAGTATTAATTCTGCTAATTTGATGTATACTATTAATGTTCCAAAGCTCCAAAAATTATTAATAATAACCTTTTCTGAATTGTTATAAATTTTTCATTACAAATAAATCACAAATACTAAAATACAAAGAGGTGAAGGAAATTTGCTACATGGAAGTAGGGTAGTAACATATATATAGTTTATTTCTTGAAATATAACAGAATTTTTTTCCAAAAAAATGTATAAATTATTACAATAGTATACACGACTCTAATTTATAATAATTAGACATTCGTATGTTTTTATAATACATGCGATAAAATCATTTGAAAGTGTTTGCAAAATTATAGAAATAAGGTACGCTCGTATCGTATTCTGTCAGAGAATCATATAACAGATAACAGATAATTAGATAACAGATAACAGATAACAGATGACCAAAATTATTCAAATGACAATAACATTCTGGAAAATCTATTAGGTGATTCGATGACAGTGCACCATGCGAGATATTCATCGTGTTCCAGCTCTCCCTAAAGCGCGTTCTACAACTGCAGTTTTACGCATCAGTTCCCATTTATCCTTGCAAAATACTTTTTCCATCTTGTTCTACAATTCATGTAAGTTCGTTTATAATAATTTTTACGATTGCAACAATTTGGACTGTATGTTCGCTGAAGCAATGAAAAGTACGTTTCCTCTAATAGAAATGTGAGTAAAGCGCACTCGAAAACGCGCGCTTGACCTGCAGTTTAAAACTTGCAGTTTCAATTCCAGATTGTTGCAATCCTGAAAATGATTATAAATAAACTTACATGTATTGTAGAACAAGATAGAAAAATAATTTTGCGAGGATAAATGGTAATTGATGTGTAAAATTGCAGTTGTAGCACGCGCTTTCGGGGGACCTGGAACGCGCTGGATATCTCACGTGGTGCATGGTCTTTGAATCACTTAATAGATTTTTCACAATGATATTGTCATTTAAATAATTTTTGTATAGTTATATCTGTTATATTATTCTTTGACAAAGTATGATGCGAGTGTAAAATTTTTTTGTAACTTTGAAACCACTTTTAAATGCAGCATCTTCCAAACCACTCTAACATATTATAACAGGAAAATCTATTTCTAATAAATTAATGAGACTGTATATATAATTTTTCTAACTTAAATATAATTGTGATAATAAAATTAGAAAAATGAATGTTATAGACAAAGTTCTCCGAATTTCATGGTGAAAAGCATTAAAAACTTTGTATATAATAACATATAAATGATAATATATAAAACAATAGAGAGCTTGCTAAATATTGTTTTAAACAAAATTTGGAGACTTACCTAAAATAAATTTTTTACATTCCATGTTTTTGCTTTAAAACTAGAATTTTAAGAGCAAAATTACAAATTAAAAAGTACTTGTACCATGTATTTTCTAAGCGACAGGTAGATCCCTGACGTGTCGACCATGACTTGGGCTGATTATAGTAGTTGAAAACGCGTATTATTAATTCCGTTGTTCTCGATAATTATTAGCTTTACCTAAAAAATTGATAGAACATAGACAATTCATTTGAATAGGATCTACAACTTTTATTTAAAAAATTTTTTTCTAAACTGAAAATTATTCCACAAAACCTGGTTTTTAAACATTTTGGTTTTTAAACCTAGTTTTAAACATTTTCACAAAGTTTAGGTACCTGGTGTTGCTGCATTCAGATTAGGTGCCGCAGTGACACTTTTCAGTACATTCAAAGGAATCATTTAAACTAATTTTCAGCCGAGGATAAATTGGTCACTAAAATATATCACTGGCTCGCGGACTATAATATTATGGTTTAATATTGACGCAATATTTTTTGAAAATTTTTTGATGGTTGTATTACCCATGCTTGCCTTCGAAGGTATATCGCTCCGAGATCGGTTACATAATTATCTTGGATGAAACCGAGACGGTGAATGCTACAGTAATTTATTATTAAGACAAATACTTGCTACTACCTTCTTTAATGTTTTTCTATTTTTAAATTTTCAATCTTTTATTTTCTTAGATTGGCAGCACTCTGTACAGATATATCTAAAATCTTCAAAACTACGAATTTGAATGTATATCAAAAACATCGAATAACGCATTTCTTGTTAAAAAATATATAAAAATGCAGTTATTTTCTTAAAATTGTACATTTTCTGCACTTGTTTAACCAAGAAATAGGGTCAAATAACGAATATAAGAATATTTATGAATAGTAAATACAGTATTTTGTGTTTTTATACATATTTCGATTGGTATTTGGATCATTTTGGGTATGACTGTACTGAGTTTCAATCTAAGGAAACGAAAAATTGAAAATTACAAGTCGAAGAATATTGGGAAAGGCAGCAAATTTTTTCTTAATTGTACGAGGGTGGATTGATAAGTTTCTGGCCTGACCAAGAAGTGGCGCCACTAGGCCTAACTTGAGGTGGCGTTCTATAGTCCCGTCCTTAGATAGCTTGTAGCTATAGTTTCAGTTCGATCGCCATGTTAGTTTAGGGTTGAGAGCACGCTGAACAAGACGCCTCTGTGTTTTTCGTAAAAATGGAAAAGCTGGAAAATCATACTGTCATCAAATACTTTTATTTGAAGGGGTTAACGCCGAAGGAAATTAAAGAAGAGATGGACTCAACACTCTGAACATCCTCCCCATCATATTTAACGGTTTAGCTGTGGGTTTCCGAGTTCAAAAAGGGTCGTGTGAACCTCTAATGAGCCTCGCTCAGAACGCCCCCTTGAAGTCACAACTCCAGATATGATCGAAAAAATCCATCAAATAGTGTTGAAAGACCGCAGATTAAAAGTGCGTGAAATAGCTGAGATCTGTAAGATGTCATATGAACGTGTACAAAATATTTTGCACCAACATTTGTATATGGAAGAGCTCTGTGCAAGATGGGTGCCACGTTTGCTAACAGTCGACCAAAAATTGATTCGAAAGAACATTTTTACCGCCAATTTGGCGTTGTATAAGCGTAATACAAGCGAATTTTTGCGTCAATTCGTAATCGTTGACGAAACTTAGGTCCATCACTACACTCCTGAAACCAAACAACAGTCTAAACAGTGGATTGGACCAGGGGAACCTACTCTAAAGAAGGCAAAAACACTTTTTTCGGTGAACAAGGTTATGGCTACTGTTTTTTGGGATGCAAGAGGTATTATATACATTGATTACCTTGAAAAGGGTAAAACTATCACTGGTCAGTAGTACGCAGACTTATTGCAACGTTTGAGCCACGAAGTGAAAATTAAATGACCTCATCTGGCGAAGAAAAAAAATCTTGTTTCATCACGATAGTGCACCAGCGTACACGTCAATTGTTGCGATGGCTAAAATCAACGATCTGAAGTTTGAATTGATGCCGCACCCTCCCTACCCTACAGACCTAGCCCCGAGTGACTATTATCTGTTTCCTACTCTCAAAAAATGGCTTGGCGGTAAGAGATTTGCGGACAATGAAGAAGTAATTGAAGCTGTAAATGGGTATTTTGAGGATCTTAATGAATTAGTCTATAGAGATGGCATTACTAGACTAGAACACCGCTATGAGAAATATATCAGCCTTGGCGGAGATTATGTTGAGAAATCAAAAAAAGAAAATTCTTGAAAACGTTGTTTTTTTGATTAGGCCGGAAACTTATAAATTCACCCTCGTATGAAAAATCATTTTCTATTTATTGCGTATTTACTTTACGTATTTATTAATCAAGTCAAATATCTTGGCAAAGTGTAAGTTTAAATTATGACAAGATATTCGTCTTCTAAACTTAAAGCAAAAATTAGACTAAAACTAAATTAGCTATATTTTGCAAATTGTCCAAAACTTATTCTTTCATGCCAAAGCGAATCAATATATCTTGTTCTTTGATTGAAAAGAGAGCATTGAACGATTGTTTGGCCAGATTTGCATAGTCAGCCTTGCCTGCTTTCGCCATCAAACCCTACTTAATCAAATTCTTGTTCTAAAATTACACGAGAGAACATGAGAAACAGTATAATTTTGCTGTGTTTACATACTTACTAGTAAATATATCACATTTCTTTTCTTTCTCGAAGCCTACGATGGCTCGATCGCTAGAGCGAAGGACTAGTAATTTGGTGGTCCGAGTTCAAATCTCGGTCTCGGCCGATTGACACAAGCACCGCTGTAATAATTTACATGTGCTTCGTTTATAAATGCATCGTAGACCTCCATCGCTGATTAGCACCGACATATGGAAGCATAAATAGAGCGACGTTACATAACATAAAAAAAATCATATTTCTTATTTAGTTTTTATTCGATATTGTAACAATATCCTATGAACGTTAAATATAAAAATATATCTATTGCCAAGATATTTATTTATTGCACGTGCATTTTCAAAGAAACAGAGTAAAACTATTATACTTTTTTTGTTAAAAGGAGTCAAGAAAATTCTCAAACTTTCGATTTCCTCATATAAGAACTTGCGTTCAATAAAAATGATTATAACGTGTAAAATATCCCATGAACTTGCATGAAAATTTGTACAGATTATTTTGTCATTTTATTAACAACAGAAACGGAGAAAAGGTTATAGTAAACGGTAGTAATTTTTAATAGCTTTATAATAAAAATTACATATTCAACACGTAATCAAATTAAAAAAATAAAGGAAATATATAAGTTAATTTTAATATTAAAATCAGTAAATATGAGAAAGAAAAGAGACAATTAATATGTTATGTTCAGGATGATAAACTTTTTCAGGAAAACTGATTAATTCTATATACAAAAAGAATAATCAAAAAACTTTAAGAAAGAAACAAAGCTTACATGACAAATGCTAAAGAAGAAGTAAGCGCTTTAAAATGTAATTAAAATTACATAGGAATTGTTGAAAATTAAGTCTAGAATAATTATGAAAAAAACGACTTGCTATGTAATCCAAAGAAACAACTGAGTTTTGCAATGTTTAATTAAAATTAATTAAATTTCTGAAATTAATATTATCAGTTCCAGAATTCTCTTGTACGAACAAGCTCGCATTTTACAATATTTAAATTAATAAAGTAAGAGAATGCATATTAGAATTTTTAATTGAATTATTATAATAAATTTGTTTATTTTTTTTTATTATTGATTATATTACTTTTTTGCGACATGTTTCGTGGTGGGGGGGGGCTCTACAAATTTCTTACTAAGCAAGAAGCTGATTTGACTCCATTGATTACATATGCATACCACTCTGTACAGTGTACATTCTTCTCGTTCTTCTGCGATCAGCTGGAGCAATTACACTGGCTGAGCGGAAACTCCACTCGACTCCCGAGTCTCGGCTCGACGCAGCCGATTCTCTTCGCACGCTGCGCACGCACATCTCTGCTCGCGTTGCTTAGTGGATGTATCTGGATGACGTCAGCCCTACTATTACTATAGCGGGGCATCGCTCCCAAGTCCCGCGCTCGCTGCGGCCGGTCGGGCGGCGCCCGCCAGTCCTATGCGCTGTCCGCGCACTCCACGCATCAGTCGATCCAGGCAGGTCAGACGATCTCCATTGTGCCCGTGCGAGTTGAGACTTGGATACGAGCCCATCCCTCTTTCCATTCGACGTGTCTCTACTCCACAGTTTCTCTCGCAGCTCGTCCGCGACAATAGATTCCTCCCGTGGTCCTCCGGCTTTTCACGATTTCGGAGCGCGCTGCCTCTTTGGACTTTCCCAATTTTAAGATATCCCGATATAACTTTAAGCGCATCAGCTCTGAAGTTCTCGGATCGGTGTGTTTTTGTGGCTTTATTTTCAATTCTTGTATTAAAGACTGTTTATCACAATAGAGATATATTGATTATGTACTATAAGAAGTGTGTTGTAAACGGGATAAGAAAGTGAATACTGTACATTGACTTACCAAAAATATAGCTTACTACTTGTACCCAAGTATATTAAGTATATTATCATCTGAATGTTGAAAGAGCATCTTGAGCTGTTTCCTGAAATTTTTGATACGAAAAATATTCGATATTCTTTTATTTGTTCAAAGTAAATTATTCCCACGTCGTTACCCAATCCAGTAGTTAATATTTGCATCGTAAAGATTACTTCTCAACTTTTTAATTGAATTTAGGAACAATATTTATTGTCATTATTCAATTCATAAGAAATTAATATACAAACCATGATGATGTATTTGCATTAAATAACAATTTATTGTCGAAATCCGAACGCAAAATTTGGAAGCAAAAATTCCATCTTGCCCCTCCCCACCCCTCCCACTTCTTTTACTTTATCTTAATATACATTCATTTATGGAACTATTGATCTGGAAAAATCGGTGGACTAACGAAAAGGGGATAGCACATCTTAGAGAACAAGTCTGAAATTTAAACAAAAGTATATAAAACAGAAGGAGAGAAGGAAGAAGCCGCGGCTGCCTGTCACCACTCGTGTGCGTCGTTTTGTCAAATATAGCGCGGGAAAAGCAAGACGCACCGAAGTATATATAAGCTGATATAAGTAGGCGGTGACCTGAAAACCTTACGTAATCGATCTCGCTGCGCGGCGCTGTATGACTCGTTGTCTCGCTGATGCGTATACGCGACGCTGAGTCCATAAGTGGGTGGGTGTGAATCCTTACGGGTGTGGGTTTATACAATCTACAGACATGTGCATGAGCCACTTGTCCGCCACGGCCATTGAAAGCTGAGAAAGAAAAGAGAAACGTAAACATCAGAAGCAATAAGTGCAATAATGAAGTCGAAAAAGCAGACGGAGAGTCTGATTGCCGGCGAGAAGAACGGATTCAAGGCTGATGCGAAGACGAACGAGGAGCCGAAAGCGTTTAAAAAAGGTAAAACTCAAATGCTTGTGTCGTCAATTATTCTTTTTTCTACATCTGTTTCAATCATGCGTAGTAGAGCACTCTTCCTTTTGTGTATGTGTATGCGTGCGTGCGAGAATGAAAACTAAAGAATAATGAATGAAAACTGAACAATAATTCTATATCGTACCAACATACGTCAGGTTTAGCGCATATAACAATAATGTAATTGCCGATTCATAAAACGGAGCTCTAAACGCACTATATCAAGCGCTATCGCATGAGAGAACGAGGAAGTACTGATCCATTCATTTATAAGGCAGAAATTTCTTTTTTATTAAACATTTATAATACACTGTTAATTTACATACTTGGATTTTAAAAAATGTTTCGCCCCCGATATTTTTATTTGTATGTGTCAATGTAGTAAATTATTAAATCTTATTGATTTACAATAATATTTAACTGACTCCACAGTATATTTAACTTATATACGCTGTACTGAAAACGTACAATCAGTACACGAAAATTTTACTACTATGTTAAAGTTTAATTTATAATACGTTTGAAAACTTTGTTTTGTCAATTTTGCCTTTTATTATAGTATAATCTCCCTATCCATTGAAAATTTATGATACCATTACCTATAAGTTATTTATTACGGTCAAAAATCACCTTGGTAAAAAACTCACCTTATAATATTGTCGTAACTCGCTAAACATATATATGCGGATACAATCTTAAGCTAGAGTAGCTTTTTCGGAGCTTCGTTTCTTTTTGACTTCCGCTTTTATGTATTCAATTTTCAAAACTTCTGATTCATCACTTAATTCAATAACTCATTCTCACAAATAATTATCTATGCTTATTTCGTGAAAACTTTTTCACCCCCTCTCCGCTTCCTCTCCATTCATCACACCAGTAAACCCGCATTTATTTAACAAATAATTTGAACTGTCCCTTTACATGAAACTGTATAAAAACCCGTTCATTTGTCTCGGTACAAAAGAAAAAACTTCGATAAAAACTTTTTACTCTTTCATTTCTTGAGTTTTATAATACAGCAGTGCATATGTCTCTCTACCACATAAGAAAAAATGAATTCTATGCAATAATGCGAAGATCAACGCAACAAAGATATATGTAAAATGTAAAACCGAACTTTGCACTTAATGTAAATTATAGTTATAAAAATAAAAAATAGTTCAATAAGTTGTGTAAAAATTAACTTAATACATAAATTTCTTAAAGTTGATATACAATTACAGAACTCATATAATAAATGTACGCTTTGACATATCTTTCATATCAATTACGCATTTGATTTTAAATATATATTAATATTATCGGAAAAGATACTGACAATGTCTTTAATTAGGTGATGTAATCAAACATTATATATCTATATTTTTTATTTGCACACAGAATAGAGAAAACTGAACACATCAAAATGATTAAATGTATTTTATTGCATATACGAAATAGGTATATAAAAAGAACCTCGCACACATACACACCCACACACACACGCGCGCGCGCGCGCCATAGAAAATTCCTAACTAATGTAACACATAATAAAAAATTCATTATTTAATTCCACAATTTTTATAAAAAGAAAATAAATGTATTTTTAGGATTTTCATAACGTTTTACGTTTTTAGATTCTCTTCATTTTTAAAAAATATATAAAATATTGTATTTTTTTCAGAATAAAAATTCTATTAATCCACGCACAGGCAATAAAGAAAGGTTAAGGTCGCGGCCCTTTGTGCCTTACATAATTTTATTTTATCACAAATTTTGAAAATTTTATATTAACCAAATGATTTAAGTCTATTACAATGCTCATTATATAATGAGTAATTTCGGTATTCATAATAAAAATTGATCAAATCAATGATCATCAATCATTTGATTGAGTAAAAAAAATTAATCAATGAGCATATAGATATACTAGCATCCCCCGTCTCGGCTTCGCCCGAGATAATAATTTAACCGATTTCATAAACAATTCAATAATATCTAAGTAAAAAGTACTCTTATACAAATCTATATTTCTATAAATAATTGACCGTAATTTACCTACCGTCCCTTTGTATAAAAAGCTGCTTCAATGTAGCGTCCACTTCAAAAAGTTAATATTTTGCCGACCATTTTATACAATATATATATATATATATATATATATATATATATATATATATATATATATGCATATTAAATATGTCTTCAATGGAAAAAATTGTACTTTCGAGTTCGAGCGGTAGAAAACGATGTGCAAGTGTCTAGGGACGACGTTTACAGAGAGCATCATGTTCGGACTAAAACACCTGGAAATCGCATTCTATCATCAGAACACGAAACTCCCCGTAGAAGTTATCCCGGCATACCTAAACATCGTTTCGAGAGAGAGAGAGAGAGAGAGAGAGAGAGAGAGAGAGAGAGAGAGAGAGAGAGAGAGAGAGAGAGAGAGAGATTTCCCCACGTAAGAGAAAATAAAATTTACAAAAATAAGAATACATAAGGTATGAGTGTAGTGTCAGATTAACCTGAAGAACAAAAAAGGTAATACCGACTAACGCCACATCTTCTTTAGGATACGAATCCCAAAGTTGGACATAACATCCGTTTCAGCGGTCCTGGTATTAATACTTTAAGCGAAATACTTTGAGTTGATGTTCGTGATTCAAGACGTCACCTAGTGGCCGCTGGTGAAATTTATTTTTAAAACCACTTACTTAATTGATTTATGAAAGAAAAATGATTTTCAATAAAAAGCATAGCCTATGTCCTACCCAAGATAGTATAGAATCTATATGTCAAATTTCAGAACAATCGATTCAGTAGTTTTTTTGGTTATCGTGTACAAACGAAAACACGCTTTGTCTTTATAAATTAGTATGATTATGATATGATATGATATGATATTATGTGATATGATATGATATGATAATAGACGATCCATGTCTTGCGTTAAACTATATAATGTATCTTTTGTCACTAACATAATTATCGCAACAACCACAAACTTTATAGATAGTACAGAATACTGTAAAAAAGTAGGAACTTGAATTTTACATAATGGCAATAATTTATAACAATAAAATTATGTGTGCCTTAAATATCTAAAATAAATTTAAACCCAATCGTTATTACGCTTATCAGCTTTATCACATTGAAAATTACATTAAAATTTGTAATAAGTGTCTTACACATTATAAACTACAAATAACTACCTAGCATACCAATGTCTCGAAATAATTTCATTGACTGCCCACGCACGATGTTTTCTCATTACACGCTTATATTGATATAGTTATCATACAGAGGCCTTGAATAATCCATACTGTGAAAATTCGATTGATAAAACGAAGGGGAAAAATGAAAAATAAATAGCTAGCCGTTGGTGGCTTCATTGATACAGTTCTCTTGTCTATACTTCCCCCATATGTTGATATACATAAGTGAAAGTAATAATTAGTTTTGTTCATAAGTCGCACAACGATAAGGTCCACGTCGAGTACAAAAACTGCGTTATAATAACGGAACAAAAGGAGAAGTGAATGTTGATGAGATTCCAATTTAGGGTTACATATAAAGGGCCCTTTAGTTGGCTTTAAGGATTTATGATACGTTTCAATATTACAACTCAGGAGAGGGCGCAATGGTATGACAACCAAAAAAATATTTGTTTTGTAACCTGCAAACTTGTTTGGGTAGTCGGTTTTAACGTATGTTGAACTTAAATTCAGAAATATTTTTACTGGTTCTACAGTCTTTATAATATAATATATTAGCTAAAATAATGACAGTCACACTGTCCTTGTTTATATTCAACCCCTTAGAATCTGAAATAAAACTTATTACTACAATAAATTATATTAAAAATTAAAAATAAAAATAAAATAAAATAAATAATAAAATAAAATAAAAATAATATTCTGTTAGTAAAGGACAAGCTGACTGTCCCCACCACCTTAAATTTAGAATCACCCTTGGTGCCCGACGCTTCGAACCGCTACGATTCATCCTCAGGAACTAAACTAAATTGAAAAACCCAGCATGCTACTTTATATAACCAATCCCGACTCTAAATTTATTAGTATAACATTTATAAGACTCCTCCTTTCTTAACTTAAATGTGAAATACAAATTTTATATTAATAAGGAATGATAAGTGTTCTCCAATTTACTTGACTATAACATTAAATTTACATTATTGGGATTCTTCAAAATATGAATATTTTCAAGAGTTTCTCTTTTATATTTATTTTTCATACCTTGTTCTAAAATATTTACATTTTCTAAATCGAAATAATGTAACAAGTTTAAACTATGTTCTTTTAGCCCAGATGTGTACCATTCATGCTTCGTAAGTCATATTGATGTTCATATATTCTTTGTTTTAGGTATCTTCCCGGTTGTCCAATATAATATTTGTCACAATATTTACAATTTATTTTGTATACCACTCCTATTTTCAAACATTTATCATCCTTATCGTAACAATTATTAAATTGCTTTCTAATATTATTATGTTTTCTAAAGAGTAAGTAAGTAGAGTAAGTTTTTAAGTACGTTGAACTTTTCTCTCAAAATATAGTTAGTACTAAAAGACTGTTTAGAACAAAAAATATATATTTTGACGAATTCTATAATTTTATTTTTTAATTTCTTTGCAATTATTCTTTTTTCCGATATAAATTCAAGAAACCATAATTTAAATGGAGCTTGGGAATAAATATATAATTTTTGTCTAAAGCTAATATGACATTCGTAAATCGTGCCTCAAAAGCTGACATGGTGGAGGGGTTGCGCGCACGCGTGTGTGTGTGTGTGTTTGTTTATATATATATATATATATATATATATATATATATATATATATATTAATTTTTGCTCTTTAATTACATAAAATCGAGATACTTACCATTTTTTATAATTTTATTTGCAGATATAATTTATTTTCATTGTTCCGTATATGCGTTTATTGAATTTTACATTTTTTTTCGTTCTGCATAACATTTTAAAGATATAAAAACAAATTTTTTTTTACAGATTTTTCTTGACAAAATGTCCGCCTCAAAATTGCTCTTTTGTTTGACTGTCGACATGAATCTCACAACGGATCATCTGAAATCAAGAAACTCAATAGATTTTTAAAACTTATAGTTTTGGCTACTGCATAAGTAGGAATGTTTCATTTTTACCGAGAAAAAAAACAAAATGGCTGACTTTTGAATTCCTTGGCTCTTTTTTGCAAAATAAATTGTTTATCATTTTTAAAAAGATTTATTGATCGTTATAATCCTAGATCATACAAAAAGAACATATATTAGTAGTAAGTTGTTCAAATTTCAACTGAATCGGTGCAGTAAGTGTTTCTGCGAGTCACCCTGTTTTCTTTGGAATGCTGAGAAGCAACCTGTTCGACTTTCCGAACGCGCGTTTCATTGTCTTTCTTAGCGTATTTTGAAGCCTCACTGCCTATTGTTACGCTATAACATTCATTATTTTTAACACTCTACTGAAGCCTTCAAACGTTTTTCCACAAAAATTGTGTTTTGGCGCCATGGCCCAACCGCAACAATTAAAACATTCATTATTGTTCTGAGTGTTTGCTTCAGTGCATGAATTAATCTTCACTAGTCTGGGCAGTATGGGTGCTATGGATTTTCGTCGGCCGAGCTTCTATGGTAGAAAGTGGCCCAAAAAACTTTTTTGATTTCTTTGGGTGAGTCAAGATGATTCAGAACAGTAATGCCATAAAAAGCGGATAATTTGCACATAACTTTACAAGCCAAAGTTTTTGGAGTATCGGCTTTTTTTGTTGGATTACGATTTTTTCGTGCTTGATTTGTCAAAGCAGCTTCTTCTATAGCTTTTTAGTGTTTGCTTTTTTCTCCTCATTTAAAACTTTTTCAAAAGTTAATAATGCTACTGATTTGGCTGCTATGTGAATGGGATTAATAATAGCATAATAACCATTTTCACTAAATCCATCAATATACAAAAATGTTTCTGATCTTGAGTACCTATGCCAAGAAGACTCATTACGAAAGCAAATTATGTTTATTTCATAACTAGAGCAAATTTTTGGACTCGATGGAATGCGAACGTCATTTTCACATTTACACAAAGCCTAAACCTTTCTTATTCAATTTTTATAAACGCACTTCACTTTTGCATGTTTTACAAATCATGATGTTCTTTAAGGTCAATAATACACTATAAGAGACACTATATAATACAGTATATTATAGTTTTTTTTTTTTATAAAGTATTAGTTAAACTTGCGAGCTGGCACTGAATTAGGTAAATAGCCGCTAAAACTGCTATTTACGAAGGGCGATAGGATTAAAGAGGAAAAGGGGGCTTCGGCTACGCAACGCCGGCCACTGTAGTAGCAGCCGAGCGCGCACTCAAACGCGGGAGCTATTCTCTTTTCTGCCTGTTCCCGGCCATAGGAACTAATTGTATGAAATTTAAAATATTTCCAGATAGCGTTGTCATCGAATAATGAAATACAAAAAATAATTTTTTCAAAAAATCTAACGCAAACCTGTATTAATAGAAAGCTATTCTGTTATGCTACGATTAAAAAAAAAATTTATTTCAAATACTTTTATTACATTAAAGCTATTACACAGTGAATTTTTTACTCCTTTTTCATTATCTGTCTAGTTATTTCATTTTGTCCAAAAAATAATTACTGCACTTAAAACATGTTTATTAAAATATATAATAAAAACAAATATAGTAGTAATTCAACCAAATTTACTAACTGTATCTTTTCAGCTAAATAATATCATTTTTATTTTGTAGTGGATAAGTGGTCTTTGTAAATATATTTCATAATTATTAGTTTTTGTTCAAATAAAAATATGTTTATGCCAACATTATACAAACACCTAAGGGTACCGAATGTACCTATATTTTACAAATGTCAGCTTATCCAACGCAATATAAAACAGTATTTTCGGAGTTGTCCTCGAAAGAATATATTAAATATTTTTATCAGGTTCTTATAAGTGCGTAAGTCCTTAAAAATTATAGTTTGCTTTCATCCGTAGGATGGCATTAAAATTAAAATTTGATGGATATATATCAGCTGTAAATTAAGTTTTGCCAGTTGTCAGGCACGCTATTGGGTGTTGCTATTTATTGATATATGGATAGAAAAAAAAAGTTTTCAGTAATAGACATATATGTTAATTTAATTCTAATATAAAAAATTCTAGAAAACAAACTGCTAAGTACAAGATTAATAAACTTAAATGTTTTAAATTTATTATTTAGAATTATTGCAAAATCAATTATGAAATTGATTAAAAAATAATCACAGTATATTTTTAGCTAAATAACATCGTATTGATTTTGTATTGGATATATGTGGTCATTGTAAATATATTTTTGATTTATTAATTTTTATTCAAACCAACATGTCAGTATTATACAAACATCTAATGGTACTGTATGTACCCTTGCAGAAATTCAGTACCGAATCCTACCTGGATTCAGTTAGATTTCCCTGTCTTCTGGGGATTCAGAGGGGAAAGCTTGATAGATTCTATTACGTTTATGTCCCATTTTTTTAGGATTCTAGTTAGAAAATCAAAGTAGGTACTACCATGTAATCCTTATTAGATTCATATCAGGAATATTATCTGTATTCTATGAAAAAAAATTGTTGTTATTTTAAAATAAATATTTTATTCTTTTCTTATAGAAATAATTTATTTGAATAAAATAAAATAAAATATTATTAGAAATATATATTTATTTTATATAATAAATCTACATTTTTGTATAATATATATTTTTACTTCAGATAAATATTTTAAAGTTAGAGTTAGAGAAAAAATATTTATTACGTTCTAAATTTTGTGAATATTCCTCGCATGAATCATATAAAGAATTTTAACATATTATTTTCAAAATATAAACTAATTTATAATTTATAATTTTATTTATTATTTATTAACTTAACAATTTTTTTTACAAATATGATCATTTAATATTCTATTACAAATTATAACGCTTTATATATACATAAACGTAAAAGTTTTCTTCAATAAGAGAGTTTTTTCATTATTGAGGTGGTTTTTTTCTCTTCCACCCCAACCTTTCGCATTTACCAATGCTGAACTTAAAGCAACGTGAAAACTACTTTCAGACAACAAATCTCCGTTTCCATCCCGATGCGAACTCGTAGTAATAGCTAGAAAATATTTTCAGATATTAAATTTTATTAAAATAATTCCATTAGCATTGATGAAATAAAATACTTACATTTTAAAATCTCGTAAGACTTAAAATCTTAAAAAACTGTCATTCTTGTTGTTGTTTTTTTTTAAGCAGAAAAGGTTAAAATTAAATCCTTTGTTAATAATTTTTGTAAATTATTTTTTATACTTTTGACAGGATTATTTCATGCTTTGAGGATATTAAATTTTACGAAAGCAATCTAAATGAAGAATATATCAGATTTTTCAGATTTGAAAAGGTATTTATATAATAAAGATATTAATATCCAGTGGCGCGGTAGCGTCACGAAGGCGGGTTTGAGAACGGTCGGCATGGAGCGGCCGCTAAACTATTTACTTCTAAATTGAGATTTTGAATTTTCAATCAATGAAAAAAATTATTTATTGCTTCTTTATAGATAATTTTCCAAAGCATCTCTACTATTTATAACCTAAAGTATCATTCCTCGCCGGTATTTATGACTAAAAAGCAGTTTTAAATATAAAAATTCGTGTGTAACTATAGAAAATAATCCGAGACACTTTTTTTATATATAGAGTAATAGTAAATACACAGCAAAAATTTCTAATAGTAAGACATATGTATAGTATAGAAGATGCTTTAATATATAGTATAGTAAGATGCTTTAATATAATAATAGCTATACAGTACATATATAAACGCGTAGCAGATAAAATGATGCCTGATAATTCAGCAGATGACATGAAAACAAAAACCAGTATTTCATCAAATCACAGTTAGCTTCTAATTTACATTCTCAAGTTTTAAATGAAGTAAATACTTTTTTTAAGTTAAGTTACATTTGTACATTTTGCTTGAAGTTAAAAAATTTGAACAAGGAGATTTATATTATTATTATTGATGTGCGAATGTCATTTACATAATATTTGTATTGTGCATAAATTAAAAACTATGGACTAATTTGAATGATCATTCAAAATATAAACCTCATAATTAGAATTATTAATTCTAATATTTTATCTAATATTGGATATACATGTCTTAATATTATATATAACAAGATATTATTTATTTATTTGAAGAGATTATATAATATTTTTTTGAAGGTTTGTGATTTAAGAGTTCAATTTTTGTCCTCAAAAAAATAGGAAAACACTATTTTGTTAAAAGATTCCAAAAAATTCGGTTGACAGAAATACAACTTGGACCATTGATAAACTTCAATTTGGCCAGTAATGTCCGGTACTTACCGATAGTAAACAATCGGATGTCCTTATTGCCTGTTTAAATTAAAAATTCTAGAACTTTTAGAAATAATTTTTAAATCATATATAAGCAAAAATATGCTTATATAACTTAAAAATAGTAATCATTGGATTGATTAAGTAGTATATAGATGCTTTAATCTTGTTTATAAATTTCTATTATATTTATTCCTATAGACAAAGCTTTGAAAACATAATTTTATTATTATGGGTGTTTTGCCATTCGTTCGGTTCGTGCAAGAAATTATGTCACAATTTACGTACTTCTCAAGATATATTTATGTTCTTTGCATATTCTCTCTGAAGATTTGATTAATCTATTCTAAAGAAATTCTAATCTAAAGTACAAAATTAATGAAAAGTAAACAATTTTTAATATGATTATGTATTTTTACCTTAGAGTCTATATATTTAAGTTATTTAAGTTATTTAAAAGTGTTGGGAACCAGTAAATTTAGATCTGTTTCAATATGTATTTATTTATTAGTTACAAAATGTGGCTAGTGAATTATATTGTTTACACTTATATTGTACAAAGATAAACTGTATATATGGAATTTGAGACGAATGCGTGTGAACGTCTTGACGGTTGCTGTAGAACTGATTCATCTTGCGACGCTCTGAAAAACTGGAGGACGGATTGCAATGAAGGAAGTGTGCAATAAAATAAAGGTCACACAGGTAGAAGCTCTGTCTTGCTTCTTAGCCTATACATATTAGCGACGTATTCCAACACCCTTCCTCGTCGTTAATGTGTACTTAGCTACGATGAATCAATTAATCCACATTCTTGAATCAAAGTTTTTAATTTTATTCTGCTCAAAGGTTTGGTAAGCATATCTGCGAGCATTTTTTCCGTTGGACAGTACTCGAATTGCACAATATCTTCATTCGTTAAATTTTTGATAAAATGAAACTTTGTGTCGATGTGCTTAGTACGATGACTAAACCTTTTATTGAACAATAACTTCAAACAGCTTTGATTATCTTCAAAAATCAATGTAGCTTCCTTTTGTTTAAACAAAAAGTCCTCGAGCAATTGTCGTATCCATATTGCCTCTTGGCATGCTTCGCTGAGTGCGATATACTCTGCCTCTGTGGACGATAGTGAGACGCATGCTTGCTTTCGACATGCTCAGCGTATTGTCGCGTTATTGTATTTAAAGATGTAACCGCTGTTTGATTTACGATCGGTGACATTTTGGGCCCAGTCAGCATCTGCGTAACCAATCAAACGTTCATCAGTTTTATTCTGGCCGAGTACTAATTCGTAGTGCATCGTCCCCTTTAAATATCGGCACACCCTCTTTACTTCGTTCCAATCAGCGGCTGTTGGGCATTTGTTATGTTGACTCAAGATTGCAATACTTGCTGCGATATCAGGCCGTGTATTCACAGACAGATATGAAAGGGCACCAATTAACTGTTGGTATTTCTCACTATTTTCCATTTGACTCTGATTTATCCGATTCTTGAAATATTCTGTATCTAACGGTATATTGGAGACTTTTGCATCCTGCAGTCCAAATCTGTTTAAAATATTTTTAATATAGTTTGTCTGTTTAATGTAATAAAAACCCTCCTTATTTTGTCGCGTCTCGATTCCTAAGTAGTGCTGCAAATTTCCTAGATCAACTAAATTAAATTTCTGTTTTAAGAATGCGGCTGTTTCATCTATACGTTCCAAATTTTTTGCAGCGATTAAAAAATCATCGACATGTATAATATACGTCACTTCATTTTGTGAAATTTTTACATAGAGGCAGGGATCTGTGGAACTTTGAATGAATTTAAAATCCTTTAAAATATTGTTTAACTTATCATTCCATAACTTGGCTGCTTGTTTTAAACCGTATAGACCTCTTTTAAGCTTGCAAACATTCCCTTCCTGATTTGCAACTTCGTATCCTTCCGGTTGAGTCATAAAAATATCTTCATTCAGCTCTCCATTTAAAAAAGCCGTCTTTGCGTCATAGTGTTTTATATGAAATTTTTGTTTACCTGCTATAGTTAAAAGTATCTTGAAAGTCGTCTGTCGTATAACAGGGGCAAAAACTTCATCATAGTCGACGCCATATTTTTGTGTGAAACCTCTTGCGACAAGCCTTGCCTTGTATCTATCGATTTTACCTTCAGCATTTCTTTTAGTTTTAAAAATCCACTTACATGTGACAACATTCCGATCCGTCGGTGCAGTTACTATATCCCAGGTATTATTTACCAATAACGATGTAATTTCTTCGTCCATTGCTTTCTTCCAGGCATACTTATTAGGACCATTTAAGGCTTCCTTCATAGTCCGTGGATCTTGGTCCTCGTTAATTACGAGCTGCGTTGATGCCATGTACCTGATAGGTGGCACGCCCCTATTTTCTCTTTTTGACCGCCTTGGCTCTATACACTGTATATCCTTTTCTTGAGTTCCGCACTTTACTTTTTCCGTATTTTTACAGGTATGTTCATTATCTGCATCCACCAAGTCCGTATTTTCTTTTATGTGTATATTAGCACAGTCCTTCATAGAGTTTTCGCATAATGGTTTCTCTAAAAATATTACGTCGCGGCTGACTTTAATCCCATTTGTTCGTTTATTTAGTAGCCGGAAAGTTTTAGATTCTTCCGAGTAGCCTATAAATACAAGTTTTTCGGCCGTATCATCTAATTTTCGACGCAATTCCTTGGAAACTTGTGCGTAGGCCTCACAACCAAAAATATGTAAATTGCTCACATTAGGTTTTTTCGAGTACCACAGTTCATATGGAGTACATTTTATAAACTTTGTAGGCAATCTATTTTGTAAAAAATTCGCAGTGTTAACAGCTTCTGCCCAATAAGTTTTTTCAAGATTTGCATCTATTAACATGCACTTCGCCATTTCCATGAGAGATCGGTTTTTTCTCTTTGCAACACCGTTTTGCTGGGGTGAGTATGAAGCCGTATATTGCACTCTGATTCCTTTATTTCTCAGATAGAATTGCAGGTCATTATTTACATACTCCCTTCCTCGATCCGATCGGATACATTTGGGTGTCTTTTTAAACTGCGTCCTCGACATCTGGATGAATTCTTTTATGCATTTTCCTGCCTCGTTTTTATGCTCCAAGAAATATACTGTTGTAAAACGAGAAAAATCGTCTATCATAGTCATTAAGTATCTTTTTCCTCCGGGTGTTGCAGTTTGCATTGGGCCGCAAACATCTGTATGGATTAAGTCGAGAATCTTGTGCGTTTTATTTATAGCCTCTTTAGGAAAAGGTTGTCTAGCCATTTTTCCTCTTATACAGCTCTCGCATACCTCTCGTCTGCCGCAGTCCTTTATGACAATACCTGAAGCTAGACCTTTTTCTTCTAATTGCTTTATGGCGCCTGGGTCGCGGTGTCCGAAACGTCTGTGCCAGGTATGTTGACAGTGCTTTCTATGCTCAATGACGATTATTGCTTCGCAGGCCTGCTCTATGTCTGTCTGAATTGCAAAAAGTCCCTGAGCATTGCGACCGATACGTGCCACTGCAAGAATATCTTGCCCCTTTTTTATTTCACAGCCGCTGTTGGAAAACGACAAATCATACCCGTCCTGTACAAGTTTCTTAACAGATAGAAGATTTGACCTGAGTGATGGCACATACAACACATCTGTGATCTTCAAAAACTTTTCCCGTCCGTAAACTGCACACGTTATTTGAACAGTGCCTAATCCGCGAACTTCACTATTTTTGCTCGATTCAGCTAATTGTATTGAACCCTTTACTGTAAAATCAATATCACTAAATATATCCTTCGAAATGCACATATGGCTGGTTGCTCCGGAGTCGACCAACCATAAGTTATTATCCTTTTGCTCGTCTTTTTCTTGAGCCATAAAAAGATATTCCGAATTTCCTAATGGTTCCGATACTTGATTCACATTTCCTTTATTTTGTTTGCCTTTCCACTTTTTATATTTAGCACAATCCTTCTTAAAATGTCCTAATTCCTTGCAGAAATAACAGTGTTTTTCTTTTGAAATCTTTTTGTGCATTGCTGCGTGTAGCGCGGCTTCATGACTTTGATGTGCTCCCTGAACTTCCTGACGCCTTCTATATTCATCAAGTAGCCTACCTTTTACTAACTCCATAGTGAATTCATTTTCACTGCGACTTTCCAGACTATTTATAAGAGGACTGTAAGATTCTGGTAAACTGCTGAGAAGCATGGCTGCTTGAAATTTGTCCTTGAGTTCTTCGCCAAGTGCCGTCAATTTATTTATTAAATGCAGTACCTCCGTTACGTGGCTTTCCATATTACCACCTTCTGGCAAGCTCAACTTGAAAATCCTTTTATACAAGTGTATTATGCTTGACAGTGATGCCTTTTGGTGGTGATTTTTAAGTTTATCCCAAACCTCGCGCGCACTTCCTGTACCTTTGACATGTAACAATTGATCATCTTCGATGCAAAGAATGATAGTTGCGCGAGCCTTTTTATCCCGTTTAGTCCACGCTACGTCTACTGGTATGGGCATTTCCTCACTTATAACGTCCCACGTTTCCTCACGTATCAGAAGCATTTCCATCTTAAGGCTCCATGCTGCATAATTATTATTATTTAACTTTTGTATAGTTGCTCTGTATATTTCTGCCATTTTTACACTTTAATTGAAATCACTATAAAGAATTATTCTAATATCAACTTGTACAAAGACACTTTACTTTATTATAAAACACTAGGCTCTGGGCCCATAACCTGTTGGGAACCAGTAAATTTAGATCTGTTTCAATATGTATTTATTTATTAGTTACAAAATGTGGCTAGTGAATTATATTGTTTACACTTATATTGTACAAAGATAAACTGTATATATGGAATTTGAGACGAATGCGTGTGAACGTCTTGACGGTTGCTGTAGAACTGATTCATCTTGCGACGCTCTGAAAAATTGGAGGACGGATTGCAATGAAGGAAGTGTGCAATAAAATAAAGGTCACACAGGTAGAAGCTCTGTCTTGCTTCTTAGCCTATACATATTAGCTACGTATTCCAACAAAAAGTATATTATTTCAGGTTTAGAGTATGTATAATTAAGTTCAATATTGGATTTGTTCTCCTATAAATATTGTAGGAACGGTCCAGTCAAGTTCATACCTACTTTTTTAATAATAATGAATTATCAGAATAAAATAGCAGAAGAATATTCACCTAAATACATCGATGATTCAAAAAAATTAACTCTTTTTTATGAATCCACACGTGGATCAAATGGTGTGAAAATAAACTCCTCTATATGTAAATTTCATTACTTCATTAAGCTATATTTCCGTTAAAACTATTTATTTATTATTATTTTTCAGAGTTTTAGATATATTTGTATAAACTGTACATGCTGTTAGATATATGGATGTGTGACGTCCAACCGAAGTTGGTGCCACCAGGGTAATCTTAACGTCGATTTTAAGCCGTTATTTACCGGCAAATGCCCCCTTGTTTTTCGGCCAACGCTTTCGCGTGTTGAAGCCGGGGACACGCGGGGCAGATCGCGGATACACTTATTTCGCGAGGGCGCGGCGCGACGCGGCGCTGGTTCGACGCTGGTTGAGGCCACTCCCGGGCGGCTCTCACCCCAGCGTGTCGGACTTGGAGCGGCGATGGCTCCAATATCCCCCAAGGGTAGCAGCGGCACGCGTTCGGCCTCCCGCTATTACCTCGGGTCGTCGCGCTTATCTTTAGCGGAGTCTACGGGTCCAGCGACAGCTTTCTGTCTCCTAGACTCGTGTCTCCCGCCCTAAAAATAAGCGCGCGTATCGCGGAATACAAGGTAAAAGAACTTGAAAAATATATATATAGTGCTTACTTTTTATTTAAAATTTTATATAGTATTACGAAAATACAAGAAATAAGTTCTACGCTACGCAAACGCGACCGGCAGTCTGCTTTTCGCGGTCCAGCGGGCCCGTATTTATACTCGGGGCGCGACGCCGCCGAAATTTTCTCCGCTGAGAAAATACATGGTGGTGGGAGAGATGAAGGGACGTTTTTTTATTATAGGAATATTATACTTCCCTTCATCTCGTACAAATATTATTATGATTGTTACTTTCTCTTTTGCTCGACAAAGACTTTTCGTATAAATACATGGAGCGAACCTAGGCGTCGTCGTGAATTATAACTAACTTATTTAATATTTGAAAAAATTATGATTATTAAAATAATAATTATTGATTACCTATAATGCTAATATAAAATAACATACTCTTATGAACTATTACATTTTATAGTGGTGAATACGCGTTAAAAACCTGAATATTAATACTAAAAATAATAATTGTAATAATAACTACTGATAGTAATGGTAAAAATCTTAATAATAATGATCTTGGTAATAATATCAAAAGAATGATTTACAAATAAGATAAGCACGATTAATAGTAATTAATGTAATAACAATAATAATAATTAAATTAATAAGATAAACACTGATAATAATAATCAACCTTACTATAATAATGATTAAAAATAAGATAACGCTCAAGACAATAATTAATTTTGTTGATAATAATAATAATAATTAAAAACTATAATAATAACTGTGGTTCGCAAAGTAGTAATTAACGTAATAACAATAATAATAATTAAAATAATAAGATAAATACTGATAATAATAATCAACCTTACTATAATAATGATTAAAAATAAGATAACGCTCAAGATAATAACTAACTTTGTTAATAATAATTAAAAACTATAATAATAATTAATATTATAATAATAATTACGGTTCGCAAAAAGTAAGTTCTCGCGATAATAATTATAATTATTTAAAATTAGAAAATAAGACTTCGAAGCAGGTATTATATTTTCAAATATTAATTCATTATATAAATTGCTTTTAAAATTCGTAGTTTTCTTTGTAGTGTCGTTCTCGCTGGTATTTCGCCCAAAAATTTCTTAGTGTATACAAAGGGGGAGGGGGTCATAAAAGTCGCATTAGCGCGCCTTCCACTCGTCCGGAGTTTCCGCGGGGGGAAGTACGATCGGCGAGGGGGGAGGAGAGAAAGCATTTCAGCCCACGTCGCATTACGGCGGGCCCGCAGCCAGGCAGCCTCGTTTGGGCCGCATCTGGCTTTTATTGCGGGGGGGGGGGCGTGCGCAGTTCGTCACTCGATGCTGTCTACACTTTTCCAATTTCAGGCACAGAAAAATTTTAGAATATTCTTTTTCTGTATCTTATACGCAGAGATATATATATATATATATATATATATATATATATATATATATATATATATATATATATATATATATATATATATATATATTCCGTAGGCAGAGCAATCGCGACGTTGCCAGACGCTCGTCCCTTTTCTTCTTTCTTTCTATCAATTTCTATTTCACTCTTCTCCTCGCTCAAACTCCGCGCACATTCCCGGCGCGAGAAACTACAAGGGGATGACCATTCGTGTAAATATTTATACGCACACCCGTATATACGTAGATACGTAAATGCGTATATCTATATATATGTGTGTATTCGTATATATATATATATATATATATATATATATATATATATCCGAAGTCGTTGCTGGACGCAACAGATGCATATAAAATGCATTTAGCCATTTGTTTTAATGATCCATTACTTTAAGATCTTATTGCATGTATTTTTGTCTTCATATCTTACTGAATTTCGAAAAATATTTTATATAAATTTGTTATAAAATACACGAGACGATATATTTAAAATTCTTATTATGCTATCACACATCAAACTCGCCTAACTATTTTACTTTTTTTAAAAGTTGTTTTTTTACAAATAACATTTGCTAGAAATTTACGGTCTTTCTTCGCTACTACGTACTTTTATTTTCATTGTCGTTTTTATATCATTCCATGAATCAGAAGAAGATTCGAAATCATTATCATTATCTGATATATTTAAAATAGAATTTAAATCAACCTCGCAAAAATGTGACACTGTATTATTTGCTTTTTCTTCATCGTCATCATCCATGTTGGTTGTAAATGCATATGGTTAATTTTTTAATTTTACAAGTCTATTCACAGCTCTTTTATGTATGTCTAAATAAATAAATATTAATAAATTAAAAATAATGAATATGACATCCATGACTGTATATAGATACGTGCGTGTGTGTACGCGCACGTGTGTGTGTGTGTGTGTGTGTGTGTGTCTGTATGCATATGTACAATTTAATATCTCATTTTCAAACCTATTTTACAATTTTTATCAAATGTATTCAGAATAACAACATGGAAATAATAATAAAACATATTTCCTGCTCCTTCTTTTATGGTGTTTTCACAACGTACCAATTTTCGCATGGATGCATTTACGATTGCACTCTTGAATTAAGTTGAGCAATATCTTTTCTAATGTATGGTGGATTTGGATAAAGAGTTTCACATATTCTTTCAATTTTATTCTATTGAATCCAGGTAGCTGGAATAATATCCAAATCACATTTCCCATCTTTCTTCAAAAAATGACTAAATTCACAAATCAGATATTTGTATTTTTTAATAATTTTTACGCTATTCGTATCCATATGGATCTAGAATAGAATATAATATACAATACGACTATATATAGTAGAATTTCTCGTGAAATGAATAGATTTTAGTCCAGGCAAATTAGGGTTTTGATTCAATTTTTTTTCCAAGGGCTATTTGTTTGCATTAAATGATAGTTAAGCATGTGCAAAATAAGACCCTAAATTGTCGGTATCGTTAACCCATCGGGAACCTGTTTAATTATTGCAAAATAGCCAAAAAATTCTCTTTATTTTACTTTTTCTTCAATAGTTTAAAAAATATTGCTCTAATCGAAAAACGTTTCGTATAAAAGTTGTGCAGGAAATAATTCTGAACAAAATTACGTACATTAAAAACTTAAAAAGCCAATTTCTCTATTGTTAAATAACCAATGAAAATAGAAAAATATTGGACATTGAAAGAGCTATACAATTGGTTTAAACAATTGAAATTCCTACAATGATTGAATACAGAACTTGCTACAATTTTGGAACCAAATGCATTTTACTAAGTTTAAAAAAGAACATTCTTGAGCCTTGCAGATTTTCATACGACCCATAGAAGCTGAGAAATTTTTTGTTTAAGCTTTTGTTTATTTTGGCCATTTAATTAACATTTTAACTTCAAATTAGATAAGGCGCAAGTAAAAAGGTTCATATACGTTTACCTTTATTAATACATTAGAAACGGTTTATAATTATGTTAAAATGAAACATTTATAAAAAGTTTTTACACGTGTGATTAGCGACGGCTGGCGTTGACTTATCTCTCCGCGCGCCGACATCGCGGCGCCGCCTGCTGAGCATGCGCACATTCGCGCAATACGTCATAGACAGCTCTAGCTCCGTTGCTGTCGATCTTAGTTATAAAATACAATATCTTTACAATAAAAGCAACTATTCGATCTTTTTTTTTAATTTAACTTTATTTTTTCTCATCTTCATAGTATTCTTATTTTTAATACATTAATTCTATTATATCCAATGTATAATGACATAGTACGCGAAGGTGTGCATGCTCAGTAAGCGGCGCCGCGATGTCGGTGCGCGAAGAGATAAGCAAACGCCAGCCGTAGCTGATTATACGTGTAAAAACTTTTTATAAATGTTTCATTTTCATATAATTATAAACCGTTTCGAATGTATTAATAAATGTAAAGGTATATGAACCTTTTTACTTGCACCTTACCTAATTTGAAGTTAAAATGTTAATTAAATGGCCAAAATAAACAAAAGCTTAAACAAAAAATTTCTCAGCTTCTGTTGGTTGTACGAAAATGTGCAAGGCTCAAAAATTTTCTTTTTTTAAACTTAGTAAAATGCATTTTGTTCCAAAATGGTTCATTTCAATATAAATAATTTTGCAGCAGGTCACCATGTTGAAATTACACTTTGTAATTTGAAACACAGTATGTGTAGATAAAAAATCATCTATTTTTCACCATTATTTTGGAATTTCAATTGTTTAAAGCAATTGTATAGATCTTTCAATGTCGAATATTTTTCTATTTTCATTGTTTTGTGACGTCCCGCACTATATATACATACTCGTATATAATGACGAATGCCCACCTGGTTCTATGCGCGACGATTTGCTTCCGCAAAAGACCGGTCAATAATTTGCCCCTATTTTTGGCCTAGTCTCTCGACTACTAGCCATGTATGTGGGGCCGGTGAGCCGAGGTGTATGCGTTTTAGATGGATCCGAACCTAGGCAGTCTTGGCCGATCTGTAAATCGCGAATTTACTACCTAATTCGTAATTTGACTTCGTCTATATGCTCCTGTACTAAGATTCTTTTCCCCAGTCTTGTCTACTAGGACGAAAGGAGTGGCTTCCGTGTACAGGACTACGAGAGTCCCACCCGTTTAGCCTACTCAGCAAAACTGCCGGAGCGGCTTTCGTGTACAGGACTGCTAGAGTCCCATCCGTTTAGTCTACTCAGAAAAATTAGTGGAATGGCTTCCGTGTACAGGATCTCTAGAGTCCCACCCGTTTAGCCTACTCAGAAAAATTAGTGGAGTGGCTTCCGTGTACAGGACTGCTAGAGTCCCACCTGTTTAGCCTACTCAGAAAAATACAGGTAACTGATATATATATATATATATATATATATATATATATATATATATCGCGATTAGGTTTAGTGGAGATTACGGACAAATAATGTTAATAAGGATAAACGATAAATATTGTTGGTTACTTACTATTTATGTACTTCTTTGAAGTACTTCTTATACAACCGTATAATATATAAAAATAAACTAGATATAAGTCGGGTATACAAAGTTAGTTAACACATACAAGATGAAGTTCGAGAAACACGAAAAATTTCAAAGTCTGAAAAATACGAAATATTTCAAAGGTTAAAAATCGCAAAAAAAATCTAGGTCAGAAAAATCCTAAGTCCGAAAATGTAGAAAATTTTCAAAATCCGAAAAAGCCGAAAAATTTCTAAGTCCGAAAATGCCGAAAAAATTCTAAGTCCGAAAAAGTTGGAAAAATTCTAAGTCCGAAAATCACGAACTAAGTCCGAAAAAGATGGAAAAATTCTAAGTCCGAAAATGTCGAAAAAATTCTAAGTCCGAAAAAGATGGAAACTCACGAAAAAATTCTAAGTCCAAAAAGGGTCGCGAAAAATTCTAAGGTTTATAACTACTGGATCGATCTGACCTAGTTGAAATCCTGATCGGAAGTGATTTTTCATTTCGTCCGACTCATATTTATATGTGGTCCGGACAAAGTAAAAAAGGCCGTCCAAAATTTTCGTGGAAATTCATCTGAGCGGTCGTAGGGAAAGCCAATGAAGGGGTCAAATTTCGTTTATATAATATAAACTCCTTCGTTCGCTTTCTTACAATATTTAATTTTTTAAATAGAACGCAGCTGATATGATCATGAACAACAACTTATAGTGACATTATAAAATACGATCTTTAATTAATACCTTAACCGTTTGTTACGTTTATAATTATTAATTTTACATAATCTCTTATTTTATTAACTAAACTAATCTTTATACCATAAGTTAGAACTCTTACTCTATTATTTAATTTATTTTACGTATCTTATAAAGTATATTGTTATTAACATAATATCGTAATTGGACTAACATTATTAATCTAAATGGTTTGGTTTTGTTCTACATTTTACAATTATTCAACTGATCTTCATATCATACTCTAATATATATTTAAAAGTTTGTTAATCCATCATTCTATTTATAATAATTAATATTTTATTAATCATACTTAACATAGTAACTAGTCTATCAAAACAAAAATATGTGCACATGCATATGTATCGATGGCATACCATCCTTTAATTTATGATTTAGTTTCTACGTTCTTTTTTCAATTTTAAAAATTACAAATTTAATATTAACTTCGATCGTAATGAGAAATTTTAACAGTTAATATTCGGCGTCGATTCGAGAACTTTCTTCCGAGGTCAGCGTCGACGCTCAGTTTCCGACAACAGGGTGTCTGGTTACTCTCGGTGATAAAAAAAAGACACTTTTACAATACAAATTACAATATATATATATTGTTCATAACGTCGCAGGACGCGCCAGTTTATTTAACAATAGAGAAATTGACTTTTTAAGTTTTTAATGTACGTACTTTTGTTTAGAATTATGTCCTGCACAACTTTTATACGAAACGTTTTTCGATTAGAACAATATTTTTTAAACTATTGAAGAAAAAGTAAAATAAAGAGAATTTTTTGGCTATTTTGCAATAATTAAACAGGTTCCCGATGGGTTAACGATACCGACAATTTAGGGTCTTATTTTACACATGCTCAGCTATCATTTAATGCAAACAAATAGGCCTTGGAAAAAATGTTGGTAAGTCTTAAGTCAAGTTAATAAGTGGAAAATAATCATTACTTACTAAAATCTGCAATTACATTTTTATAACACTATAATTACTTTTCCGATAAATTTTGAGTATTCTCACAAGATTCTGCTACTAGTGATTTGAGGGAAAGCACAATTTATTTAAACTGAAAAATGATTTTCAACTGATTTTCAAATAATTTCAAATAATTTTCTTCATAAATGATTTCTATTATTGCAAGTGATTTAAACTGATTTTAAACGGTTTTTAAATTACTTGTGTAAGGGAGTGCAATGATTTTACAGAGCGAACAGATCCCCTGTATAATTTTATATGGGTCGGTATATTGAAAAAAATGAAATAATTTAAAATATACAATTCCCTTGTTTACCAAAAAGCTTTTCCAAGACGGGCACGCAAGTACGTGGAAAATAATTTTTAAATTATATTTTCATAGTAGTGTATTTCCATAACTACAAGATGATTTCATTGGATGTAGTATCTTTGTTTACAAATGTACCTTTAGAGTTGTTAAATGATATTATACAGGAAAAGTGGAATGAAATTAATTTGCATACAAAATTGACAATGAATGAATTTATTAAAGCAATTAATTTGGTTTTTAATAACACAATTTTTTCATTTTATAATAAATTTTATGAACAAAAATACGGATGTCCAATGGGGTCGCCTTTGTCACCGGTTATAGCTAATTTAGTTATGGAAAAGTTGGAAAGTATAGCCTTGTCAAAATTGCTTTTTGAACCAATGATATTTAAGAGATATGTTGATGATATCTTTACAATTGTTCCAGAAGTTTTTGTGGATGAAATGGTGGATGTTTTCAATTCTGTACATGACAGAATTAAATTTACAAGGGAGGTTGAAGTAAATAGTCAGTTAAGTTTTTTGGACATTAATGTAATTAGATGTAGTAATAATAAGGTAAAACTTAATTGGTACAGAAAGCCTACTTGGTCAGGTAGGTTTTTAGATTTTAATTCACACCACCAATTCGGAAACAAAATTGGAGCATTGAGAGGTGTCATTGACAGAGTAATTAAATTGTCACATAAAGATTTTAGACAAAATAATTTACAGATAGTAAGAGAGACTTTTATTAATAATGGCTATCCAATTCAATTTATTAATAGATTGATTGCTGAGAGATTGTTTGAAATTTATAATACCGAAAATAGACATAGTGCAGGAATTGATTTTAACGGAGGCAAAATTATTGTCTTACCATATGTTCGAGGATTATCTGAAAGAATAAAAAGAAATTTTCGGAAATATAACATTCAAATTTTCTTTAAAAATCGCAATAATTTAAGTAGATTGTTTAATAATTGCAAAGATAAGGATGATTTATGCTTAAAATCAGGAGTTGTTTACAAGATTAATTGCATGGATTGTGATAAATACTATATTGGACAAACAGGTAGATATTTAAAAAAGAGAATTTATGAGCATAAATATAGTTTACGTAGCTCACATATTACTTCTGGTTTAAAAGAGCATTGTTTAAAGTTTTTACATTCTTTTGATTTTGTGAATGTGGATATTTTGGAATATGGTATTAATAATAAGTATAAACGGGAGAGTCTTGAAAGTATTCACATTTCCAAGAATCGAAATAATGTGAATTTAATGTTAGAGTCTGGTAGATTGGACAGTGTTTATCATTCCTTATTAAATTGATTGGTTTTGGACAATTTGTGTAGAGGGGGAATTTATATTTAATTTACGAAATTTGGTGGTGGAGATGAGTATATATAAATTAGAATATAAGGTTTAGATTAGTCCCTGATGAGGAGCCGTAGCGAGCTCGAAACGTTGGACAAGTCTTCAATTAGGTAAGGGTGTTGGGGACAGTCAGACTGCACTTTACTAACAAAGAATTTTTTCAGCTAATATTTTATTTTCAGATTAGTCTACGGGGGTGAATGTAAACAAGGACAGTCTGACTATCATTATCATTTTAATTTAATTTTTAATTTAATTTTTATTTTTAATTTTTATTTTTTATTTTTATTATTTTTTATTTTTATTTTATTTTATTTTTGGTTGAAATTGATTGGACTGTAAGACCAATAAAAAAATATTTATTAAAGTGTATTTCCATGTTATAAATAAGTGAGTGCATAGGCATATTTTTCATAAGCAACCTTTTTATTGAATAATAGTAAGTAATAATTTCGAAACTTACATGAATTTGTACTCATACTTATTTACATATACTTGACTATGTAAAAATTGATTTCAATACTTTTTTTTTTTGTTTAAATTAGAAATCATTGAATATAATCCTGAAACATCAATTTATTACTATCTTAAGGTATAAGTTTTTTTAAGAATGAAGAATATTTACGTCTAACTATGAAGACTAATTAGGATAAAGGATATTTTATATAAATATAATACATTATAGAGAAGAGCTTTTAAATTATTAGAATGTCCAATACACCACATGCCTTATTTTTTAATACTTTTTTATAAAGTAATTTGAAAGAGCTACCTATAATTTGATTGGTTGAAGATCTCTTTAAATCCAGGTAATAATTGAAGCTATAATAGGAACTACGTACCAAATGCAAATTCACTGACAGTAAGATACAAATGAAACAAATAGATAAAATTAGCTCAAATTTCAAGGTATTATTGTTCAATATATTTATTTTGATATGGATCATTCAAAGGAAATTCTATTTAAACAAAGAGAATAAATATTAAAAATATTAATCAATAATTAACAAAATAAGCAGAAATATAGTTAGAAAACTTATTTGACGTATTAGATAATGGGTGTACAAATAAGTTTCCGCCATTATAAAGAAATAAGAATTTATTATAGAAAAAGGTACAAATAATGTCATTCAAAATATTGCCCATCACTTTCTACTACTTTCGACTAACTTACGGGCAGCAAGTGGATATCCCGTCTAAAAAATGCTCGTCTTTTGAGGTGATCCACGAATTGACCCATTTCTTCAATTCCTCGTAAGAAGTGAAGTGCTGCTCAGCCAGACCATGAGTCATCGACCGGAATAGGTGGTAGTCTAAAGGAGCAATGTCTGGAAAATACGGCGGGTGGGGTAGGACGTCCCAATTCAGTGCTTCTAACGTTTCCATTACGATTTTTCCAACATGTGGCCGAGCGTTGTTATGCTGAAAAACGACTTTATCTTGCCTTTTGGCATATTCTGTACGTTTAATCTTCAATACTCGGTTCAATTGCATCAGCTGTTATCGGTAACGTTCCCCGGTGACAGTTTGATTTTGTTGGAGTCGTCCGTAATATATTACATCCTGATCCCACCAAATATACAGCATTAGCTTTTTGCCATGAATTTTTGGCTTGGCCATCGAATTAGAGGCCATTATCCTATGACTTCCTACGCTTTGAATTGTCGTAGTGAATCCACTTTTCGTCTCCCGTTATGATTCGATATAGAAATCCTTTGCGATTTTGCCTTTTGAGTAATTGTTCGTAAGCGAATAAACGACGCTCGACGTCTCTTAACTTCAGTTCGTAAGGAACCCAATTTCCTTGCTTTTGAACCATACCCAGCGTTTTGAGACGTTGTGAACTAGCTTGCTGAGTCACTCTTGACTCTTGTGCAAGTTCTTCTTGCATTTGGCATGGATCTTCCTCCACTGTGTGTTTTGTCCTCCACGTCAAAATCACCACTTTTAAATTTTTTGAACCATTCCCGACAACTTCTCTCACTCAAATTCACATCACCATATGCTTCTATAAATAGCCGATGTGCTTCGGCTGCAGATTGCATTAAATGAAACAAGTAAATTAACAATTCCCGCAAATGACGCTTACTTGGCTCAAAACTTGAAATCTTAAAACGATGAAAACTAAGTGATGCTAGCAAAAAGTCAGAGGTATTAAAAATTTATACTGTTTCCAGATGTCAACATATATAGTATACGACTTTTTACAGCTGACAATTTCGATGTTATTATATCGGTGGCGCCATCTTTTCAAAACTGCGGAAACTTATTTGTGCACTTAATATATCAACATTTAAAAGTAACACGATATCCAATTTAAATACGAAAATAATACCAATTCATTTGAACTATAATTTTTAATGAAAAAGACATCAATTCAAATTTTGAATGAACGATAGAGATGATTTTAACTTTAACTTTTTATGAAAATTATTCAAACTCCAATTTGGAACTGAAACGATCTGAACGCCAAATTGCAATTGAAAATATTAGGTTGTGTTTGATATATACTTAAATTTTTCAATTGCGATTGTCTTTATTTAAAATCCGAGTGAGAATATTTTTCTTTAAAAATTGAAGTTTATATATATATATATATATATATATATATATATATATATATATATGTACACTTTTTTATTTTTTAATTTAAAGTTGTTGTGTCCCCATAACTTTTCTGAGCGACCGAGCCGTGACTTGGTCACTCCTCCAAGACGCCGGTCTTATATATATAGGTATATATAGATATATATATATATATATATATATATATATATATATATATATATATATAATTTTAGAAAAGTATTAAGTTTGATTTATCTAGTAACATTAAAAAATAAGCTATAGTAATTAATGAAAATCAAGGACCAATTATAATATGAAAAGTTATTAATATATAATACAATAAACATACCTTAACTTTTCTGGAAATATAAAATGGAATATTAGTCTTGAAACAAAAAATTGAATAATATGAATAACGTTTTTAAAATCACAAAATTATTAAATGAAAATTTCTATTCTAAAATATTTTAACTAAAATATCTTTGAATTTTTATCATACTCATATTAACATTTTATATAAAATAAATTAATCTATTGAAGAGCCCATAATTAATAATAAAAACGTTTTGTATTATTTATTATATTTATTGTTTTTATTATTATTTAAGCATTGTTTAACTTCTTTGAAAGAAGTTATTTTGCTCATACAATTAATTATTAAATATTCAAGTTACATTCTTTGAAAAGTGAGTGTAAAGTTTTATATATCTTTGCGCTGGGTTGGTTTATCAGAATTATGTACAATAGGGGAAGATATAATTTTTGTTTATTCAATTTCGTTAAGAACGTAGATCTTTCATTGTCGTATTTCGGGCATTGCCATAAGATATGATTAAAATCTTGATATTCGTATCCGCATTAACATCCCGAACTTTCTTTAATTCCTATCTCGGTAAGGGAAGCGTTAAGGTTACCGTGTCCTGATCTACATCTGTTAATTATGGTAATTATTTCCCGTGGTAAACCAGTATAAGCAAACCAAGGTTTTCTATTACCCTGGAAAGTTTTCAAAATACGTAGTTCCCTTATGGGCTCCTTCAGCACATGTAAGGTCAATGCTTTGATTGAGTGCATTTTTCTTTTCGCTTGAATTGAAATCAGTATATAGTATTTGAACTTCTATATCAATTGCTTTATTTGTAGTAACTTTCTTGGCTTCGCGATCAGCTAATTTATTTCTTTCAATACCGACATGGGATGGTATCCAGAAAAATTTTATATTGCATTTATTTAACGTGCCTTTGGAAAATTGATGTACTTTTTCCCTTATCATAAGTATATACGGATTGTTTTTCCCATTAAAATTTTTAGTTTTAAGAGATATTAACACGCTTAGTGAATCTGAGTATATAATATTATTTTTATTTTTATAATCGACAGCTAAATTGACAGCATCATACATGGCAATGCATTCTGCAGTAAATATCGATGCTGTTGCATTGAAAATTTTAGTGCCAGCAGTATTTCAATGAGTATTTATGCAGGCTGCGCCCACTGAGGGATACTCTTTTGATTTGCTATCATTCGTAAAAAGGACATAAGCATTTTCATCTTTTGGTAACTGATTAATTTTAAGATTTGGATTATTACAATCTTTCAACCTCTTACCTAAATCGGTGTTTACAATAACGGGTTCTACAATTGTAGTATAATCACGAGTATAAATATTATAATTAGCCTTCGAAATTATGACATTTTCATTATTACAACAGTCAACAATAGATTTTAATAGTATTAGATTATTAAATTTTCTTTTGTTCTTTAATAGATGTTTTTTAATATTTGTTATGGATTCTTGTACTGAGAGTTTTCTATTTGTAAGGATTTTATTTAAATAAGTTTTGCACAAAAACTTTGTACGCTCGGTCAATGTCGTTAGTTTCGACTTAGCAAGCAGAATATTTGTGGGAATGCTGACCCGGTATCCTGAAGCTAGTTTAATTGCTATGTATTGTATTTTTTCTATTTTTGATATTTGTTGCTTAGTCCTTGGAAAGTATACAAAGTTAGCTTAATCAATAATCGAGCGAACAAAACTCTTATACATTATGAGAATTGTCATAGGGTGAGCTCCCCAGCAAGTCCGCCGCAGAAATTTTATGATATTCATAGCCCATTAATCCATTTATTTTTTTAAATTTTTGCTGTATTCCATACATTTTTTTGTCCAGCTTTGATACTAAAGCTTTCAGCAAATTTTTTAAATACAGAAAAGTAGTAACGTTTATTCTGAATATCATTTGCACAAAATATTTGAATTTTCGTTCTTAGTATCATCAATGATTATAATAAGAATCAAGGATCAACAGCATGGAAACAACGAAAATTTGATCCCTTGTAGTGCTTGATTTTTGTTAATCCCCTTGTTTCTCACCTAAAAATATTTGACTTTATGATAATGTTGCATATGTGTGATGTTAACTTTGAAGCTATTTAGCGATGAGCTCTATAAATAACAAAATGGATGTTTGAGGGTGAATAAAGAAACGCACATTACAACAATTGATTTTAACTAATAATACGCTTTATTGAACTACCGCGAGGCATAACAAATCTCCAGTCGTTCAATGGAGGAAAAAGCATATAAATATATAAATAAAGTCTCCGCGATATAATTACAAAACCATAAATATTACACCATAACAGATAGACATCTCACACACACGCGCACGTGATCGCAAATCCTATAAGAGCGCTCTCTCTCTCTCTGTCTCTCTCTCTCTCTATATATATATATATATATATATATATATATATATATATATATACTAGCATCCCCCGTCTCGGCTTCGCCCGAGATAATAATTTAACCGATTTCATAAACAATTCAATAATATCTAACTAAAAAGTACTTTTATATATACAAATCTATATTTCTATAAATAATTGACCGTAATTTACCTATCGTCGCTTCTGTATAAAAAGCTGCTTCAATGTAGCGTCCACTTCAAAAAGTTAATATTTTGCCGACCATTTTATACAATATATATATATATATATATATATATATATATATATATATATATATATATATATGCATATTAAATATGGCTTCGATGGAGAAAATTGTACTTTCAAGTTCAAGCGGTAGAAAAAGATGTGCAAGTGTCTCGAGACGACGTTTACAGAGAACATCATGTTCGGACTATAGGAAATGTCTCGGGACGACTGCTATAGAGAGTTTTGTGTTGAGGAGGTAGAATTCAATGTCTAGTTATCCCGGGACGACTCTTACTGGGATTGTGCGTGTTCGAATGATAGAATACTAATCTCTTCATAGAAGTCGTAATGAGATACTTGGACATCGTTTCCCACTAACTATACATGACACTCCCCGTAGAAGCCGTTCCAAAAAACCTGGAAATCGCATTCTATCATCCGAACACAACTGGCTATATAAATCGTCTTGAGGCAACGGAATATCGTAATCAACTGCCGATACACGCCAATATAACATTTCTTAGTAGAAACTATATTTAAAATGTGTATATATAATATGTACAATATAATATACATACAATCTATATTACATATTTCGTATATTTTCGTTTTTTTTTTTATTAAATACCGTGCATATTTTCGTAGTGATGCCAACTGAAATTCAAGCAAAATGGTATGGTGAATAGCATATTTTCTCAGCGGATGATGGATATTGCCTATTTATCCAGAAGTGACGATATATTATATATATACATAGTTTCGAGGGTGTTGGTAAAAGAATCCTATTTTGCAATTCTTTCTTTTGTTCAAACTAAAAAAACAGTCTCTTGTCACAATTTTGAAATTAATATAAGGTATGAAAACAAAAAAATAATTTGTCGTCACAAACTATATTCAGTATGATTTGGCATACAGAACCGTTTTATAAAAGGAGAAAGAAAGACAGAGTGCTAGTGTGTGTGTGTGTGTGTGTGTGTGTGTGTGTGTGTGTGTGTGTGTGTGTGTGTGTGTGTGTGTGTGTGTGTGTGTGTGTGTGTGTGTGTGTGTGTGTGTGTGTGTGTGTGTGTGTGTTTTATTAGGCGTAGACAGAGCAAGCTCTGCACTAGTGGCCTCTCGAAACCAGCATCCCGCCGGAACTATCCGGGAATATTACTTCGGCGGGGCTGTTAGTTAGCCTATACGACTCCTCTTCTTATGACACTATCCTACGTCCCTCATCCACACAGGTGGTCAGGGGTTCGGTGTTCGTCCTCTGTATCTTAAAATAGAATCAGTTAGCCTGGTTCATCCTGAGCCATTCGCCTAGTTCTATCGGCATATCTCAGTTTGGTCATCACCTCTTTTGTGAAACTGGCTACTGCCTTCCAGTTTTCAGAAGATTCCAGCATTATTGATTGGATGCTCTCTGGTCTTATTGGCTTATTGATGAAGTTCATCAAGTGCTCACGTTGTGTTCTAAAACGAGGGCAGCTCACTAATATATGCTCGGCATCCTCGACCAACGTCGGACAGATGGGGCAGAAATCATTATTATCCAGGAGAAAACGGTGGAAATAGAACCTAAAACAACCATGTCCAGTCAGCAACTGGGTTAGATGGAAATCTAGTTCCCCGTGTTTCCTGTTGATCCATCTGTGTATGACTGGAAGGATACGATAAGTCCATCGGCCTTTGCTAGAATAGGTCCATCGTTTTTGCCATATTTCTATAGAACGTTGACGTTCCACGTTTTTAGCACCTTGTAGAGAATCTACTGCGGCCTTACATATGTTGTGCAACCTAGCCAGTTCATCTGCAGCTAAATCGAAAGGAAGAATTCCGGCAAATACCTCAGCAGCGTCGGTGGATACCGTCCTGTAACCACTAATAATACGTATACAGGAGCGACGACGGGTCGCAATGGGCAGCTCACAATACGATTGAATTCCGCATGCATGATGCCAGATTGGTGCTGCATACATGCTGACAGAATTAACAACATAAGCTAATAGTTTCCTCTGGGGTGGACGTGGGCCACCAATGTTAGGCATGAGCCGACACAAGGCAGCTGAAACTCGTTGCGCTTTTTCGCCAGATATCTTTAGATGCTCTTTAAAGTTTAACCTGGCATCAAGCTGTACACCCAAGTATCGTAAAGATGGCGCAGAACTAATGCGGCAGCTACCAACTTCAAGAGTAATACTATCTACCTTCTTACGACTGCTGACAAGAACTACTTCTGTCTTGTGCTCCGCTAATTATAGACCAGCCGACTTAATCCATCTACTGATGTTGCTGATTGCCTCATTGGCATTTTCAGTAAGTTCTTCAAGGGTCTTAGCCGTCACTACTAGAGCGATATCGTCGGCGTACCTTACTGTTATTGAACCAGGCGGTTGTGGAATCCTCAACATGCCATCATACATAATATTCCACAATATAGGTCCCATATCTGAGCCTTGGGGGACTCCCGCAGTAACCGTATGCGATAAAATGCCTTTACAATACAAGGCCACGACATTCTGTAAATAACCAGGTACTCCGAACTCTTTAAGAGAATTCATAATAGAAGACCAGTGCGCTGAATTAAAGGTATTCTTGACATTTAGAGCGACAATGGCACAATACTGTTTAGTGCCACCTTTCCATCTCTTACCACTGATTGCATTTCTTGCGGTACACACTACCAGTTTAATGGCATCGACCGTTGATTTTGATTTCCGAAATCCAAATTGGCGTGAGGATAAGCCGTGCAATCCTTCAGTGAATGCTTCCAGTCGGCTACATATTATTTTTTCAAATATTTTACCTACCGTGTCGAGCATACACAATGGCCTGTATGATGAAGGATCATCAAGTGGCTTATTGCCCTTAGGTAACAGGACTAACCTTTGAGTTTTCCAGCAATCAGGAAAAATATGTATCCCATATGTGTCATTGGGAAAGAGAGCGGAAACAATCTTATCAATCAATACCGTGCTAGTGTGTTGTATTGGTGCCCTACTCAATCGTGCCATGACTGTTTTGTATGGTCGTCCCCATAAGTCATTGTTGGCCTCTGCACACAGTTCAAGCCAGCATCGACGCATGCTTGCCTTAATGGCCTTGACAAGCGCTCTTTGTGCTTCTTTAAATAAACTATTAAACGTATCACGATGGGTGCGGGCTCTTTGGGCAAGTCTACGTGCGCGATGACATTGTTTGCGCAATTCTGCAATTTCATTTGTCCACCAGTAGACAGATTGACGGTGTTTAAATCCGCTCTTAGTCCTAGTCATCGATGCATCACATGCTTCAGAGATATGCTTCATGAGTGCATTTGCCAGATGGCCTGGTGCACCATATTCTAAACGCTCTTCTGATATTAGAGTGGCGAACACTTCACAGTCTAGCGATCTGATGTTCCATTTCCGTGTGTGCATCCACTCATTGTACTTGTTCTTTACTTTCTTCTCTGCAATCTCGTACAAGATCGCCCTGTGATCACTGTGGGTGTAAAGGTCGCTTACTCTCCAATTAAGGATCCGCTGAATCAATTCATCACTGGCGAATGTTACATCAATGACTAATAGTTTATCACCCCTAATGAAAGTGGATTCAAATCCCTTATTAACCACGTGGAGTTGAAGAGAATTAAGGCCATCAAGCAGCGTACTACCTCTGTTATTTGTTGAAGCGCTTCCCCAGGCTGTGAACCACGGGTTAAAATCGCCAGCGATTAATAATGGTTTCTTGTCCATGGCTTCATCAACTAATTTAGCTACAAGGATTTCAAACTGCTTGTCCGTCAAGCTTGGAGGAGCATATACACTAAAGACGTATATTTATTGTATTTTAGCCCAGGATATCAATTCACTCCGATGACTCAACTGCTTTAGTACCTGCCTATTTTGACCAATCCAGAGGGCAGCTCTATTGCTTGTGTCACTTATCCAGCGCTGTGGTCTGACCCTGTCACAATATGGTTCGGAGATTACAGCAATGTCTATTCTTAGCTCCTTTATTGTCTGTTTCAGCAGGTCAGGAGCTGCTACGCAATGGTTGGTATTCGGTTAGAGTATTCTCATGTTTTATGTCTGTTTAAAAACTCCACAGTAATCGGGCACTTATAGCTGTATGCTGGATGGTTAATCTCCTTTTTTCCTTCACATTTACAGAGTAAACAACAGGGCCCGTTTACACACAGCTTGGATAGATGATCTTTTCCACCGCAGTGCCTGCAAAGTTTAGTTCTGTCAGGGCCCGAGCACACGGACGCTAAATGGCCAATCTGCCAACACCTGAAGCAGCGCTTTATTTCTGTTTTTTTTCGAACTCTGCAGCTGACCCATCCCATTCGAACTTGCCCTGCACGTAGTAACTCAGCTGCGTGGCTATATGGTACAGACACCACTGCCGTCTGAGTACCCCCATAAGCTTGCCGCAAGGAACGAGCGATTAGTAGGTTAGTCTCCTTTAGCTCGAGGTGTGTTTTCAGAGCCTCTAATACTTCATCCTTTGAAGTGACCTCATCTATATCTTTAATCTCCAATGTAATAAGATAAGTCAGGACCGAAGTGGATGCGCTATGGCCAACCTTAGTTTCAACAATGCGTGCCAGCTCATGTGCATCTTTAGCTGTCCGTTCCAACTGAAGTACAAGGGCACCGCTTGCATTTCTGCATATCCTGTTAACCTCATTCTTCACATGAGATAACTCCGGGTCATTCTTTATTTGACGCAGTACCTCCGCGTATGTAACTCCTTCAGGGAGGAGTTTGACCGGTCTTGCCGGAGTTACTCCCTATATTCTTGTTTATACCAAACATTAGTCATAATTGGCCTTAAGTTCGGGAGGCCCTCCCTATTAGCTTTTTCTGTCCACCCTGAGTATTTTATTTCCTCAGTGCCCTCTACAAATTGTAGCGAGCCATAGCGAGAAAGCAACAAAACTCCACACTGGTGTGTGTGTGTGTGTGTGTGTGTGTGTGTGTGTGTGTGTGTGTGTGTGTGTGTGTGTGTGTGTGTGTGTGCGTGCGTGCGTGCGTGCGTGCGTGCGTGCGTGCGTGCGTGAGAGTGAGTGAGTGAGAGAGAGAGAGAGAGAGAGAGAGAGAGAGAGAGAGAGAGAGAGAGATTTCCCACGTAAGAGAAAATAAAATTTACAAAAATCAAAATATATCCATAAGGTGTGAGAGTAGTGTCAGATTAACCTGAAGAACAAAAAAGGTAATACCGACTAACGCCACACCTTCTTTAGGATACGAATGCCAAAGTTGGACATAAACTTCCGTTTCAGCGGTCCTGGTATTAATACTTTAAGCGAAATACTTTGAGTTGATGTTCGTGATTCAAGACGCGAGAACGCCGACAGTCGAATGAATTCAAGAACCTTTCGTCCGGTGCCGACAACTCAAGCTACCAAGGAAAGAGGCGGGGGAGGGGCACTACCTGATCCCGCCGGTCAGATTTTCCGAATGGGCGTTTGCCTGACCCTAACGAAAGCAAAGGCACGTGCAACCCAAATGTTCGCACTGATGCAGCATACACTCCGTCTATTATTTGATTTCTTCTCATGCAGTCGAATGATCGACGACCCATCGCGAACATATGGTATTCTTCGAAACATGGTGCTACGCAAAGGTATCTTGCTATTAGGATAAATGTAGTTAGTTTAAAGGATAGCAATTTTACGTGAAGCACATATTTAACACCATCATCTTGTAGTATGCCTTGGAAAATGACAACCAATTAATCGAATGAGAGGGATAAAAATACGAAAGATGCTGAGACTTATCATTTAATTTCAATAATGAACTAGTGACCGCTATTTGGAATGAAGTAAAGGTTTCAGTCCTTTGATTCTCATTTTGTATAGAGCATGAGCAAAAACAGATAAACGTAGATCAATACGGTGAACATATATCGTGCGATACTATTTTATTATTTTTCTAACTGTTCCGGTTATCGACAATTGTCTATCTATGTTATCGATGGCCCATATTTGGATTGTATTTATGGCCACACTGTGCTGTTACAATATCTTCTTTTATTTGATAATATTTTTGCCAGTTATACAGAACTTAATTTCATCCATAATTTTAAGCATGCGAATATTACGCTTATCCTCTCATCTCAATAATATCCGCGTATTATTAGGGGTAACTTCAATTCCACCTCCCACTAAATTACTTTCTAATTGTGGTATTGCTTTCTTTATAGATTTTACTGTGCCACAAATTCTTGTATCGCGATGATATAAACATTCTGCCAATGTAAGAGATGTATACCAGTTATCTATATATGTTCAGATTAAAATATAAACTCATAAATAATTCTTGTATCATTGTAAGTCAAATAATTGTGTAGTAAGAAACTGTACCATTATCACAACATAACGGTATAAATATTCTTGGTTCAACCTGCACCACTAAATGTATTATGATAATGATTAGTACTCCCAAATTTCTATCCATGTATAACAACCGAACCTTTTGAAGCATATGCGCGCCACCGTACTTAAATTGAGTATACCTAAAGTTATACAGGTAATAACCATAATGCGAACAGTTGTGTCTAGAACGATGATCTAATACGAATTTATCTATATCAATAGTTTGTACTGTGTATAATAAATATAAAGTCCTTAAGCTAACCGAATCAAACCTTATTGCAATACCTTATCTCGGTAAATAGATATAAATCTTATTTTAAAGTATCTGCCGCACAAATATGGAATAAAATTGTGCTTCCTATATCGCTGTGAATATGCGACAAAAGTATATATACACAACATAAGCTTTATAAAAATAAGGCTGTAAAAATGAGTAATAATAACATCAGTAACGTCCAAATCAATCTCTTGATAATTAGAATCATAATCAGTATAGAGAATAAAGTTTAAAATGAATCCAGTCTCACAGTCTACTAATTCGAAAAATTTAATGCCAAATTGATTCCTTTTCAAGGGAATATATTGCTTGAATAGAAACCTACCTTTCCACAATGATGGGCTTTTATCTATGCACAGATTTTTACCCGGAATAACAGCTACTGATAATTTACTTTCTAGATAATCGATTATTGATTTTATTTTCATTAACGGATATTGGGCGATTTCTAATGTATCTTCATTATCATAAAAATGTAAATAACGTAAGATTGCAAATTATTTATCAAGACGCATCGTTTGACAAAAAATCTGCAGGATGTAATAAGATATTTAGACCAATAATCTTTCATATTTGGTCGGAGGAGAACAAGATGTATGATAAGAATGTCGAATCTCATGATTTTTACTTATATAGACTTGTTTCATTTATATTTTTTTCTACCTGAGAGGAATCTAAAAAGTATTCAAAATAATTGATTAGTTTATTCCCAATATAGAGATGTCTGGATTTATTTTAGAACTACCTTCGAAATCTTTAATTTATGGATAAAAATACGCATCTTGAAAAATTTGTATTGCAACATGATCATTCTCTTCTAAATTAATTTCATCAATTTCTTGATTCTCCAACTCTTGTATTGCAGGTTCGGACTCGCCGCTACTACAAGCGTTTAAATGACTATGACGATGTTAATGACGAAATCCCAAATAAATATTTGTAATTAATATTTAAGTTCAAATATGCTACCTAAAATTTTTAAACTATATTTACTATACTCAAAAAGTAATAATATTCCTAAAACCACTGAACAATATTCTGATATTTCAGTTTTTTAAATATCGACCAGATCCATTTATAACAAGTTAAAAAGAAACCTTTTTGAATCCTTGATATGCGACCTAAAAAAATTCAAATTTTAATGGTAAAATTCATTATATAACTTTATTAAAAATGTACGTCAATGTTATATAAGCAGAAAAATACATACAACTTAATAATAATTAATTAGTAATGTACTATTTTTCTAGCATAAGATAGAGTATAAAATTTCAAACAAAAGTTTAAATATATATTGTCCGCTAAGACTTGCTTGTTTCACTATTTCTAATTGAAATTTCGATAAATTTAAGATACGTTTTGGTTGAAAATACTTCCCCTTTGCTGCTCTATGTATTCTTTGTTTTATTTAACAATAATGGCAGTCCCTTTTAGTCCTGAGCGAAACATGGAAGGAAAATTTTAGAGGGAAAAATCAACTTTAATATCAGCATCGAACTTTATGTACACAAGAGAGTCTCAAAATTATACTAAAGTGGCGATCTTGATGCTAGAACTATGTTTAAATATGTACTTACAATATTTACACTGCTATTAAAAATATTAAAATGAAATAGTGGAGTAGAATTTTAATTATTTAAGCTAATTCAAGCATAAGATAAATAACTTTGTTCATTAGGGCCTCAAGAATTTAATAGATAATTCTGGTTGGGATTTAATATCCCCACTATAGGTCAATATCAGGAGAATAATGCTACGGAGTTCACATGGGTTGTATTCCGCCGAAACCATATCACCGATAAGAAATTATTTCGTGCAACCACTGCTTTCGCACAATCCCGCTAACTCTGCTAATCAAATTATGCGGTGATTTATCATGTCCTATACTTCACGTTTTAAAAGAGTTCGTAATCGAATTCTATTAATCTATATTGCAATAGCGATGCTGCAATTTGTAACGGTAGACATTTATCGTATCTTTTAATCAATATTCGTTTATTCGAGATCTTTGGAGAAGGCGTTCAAAGGAATATCTTTAGATGATGTGTACAGCTTAGTTTAAAAGTAATTTGTCGTAAATAGTTAGCTAAGATTCTAGAAATAATATATAGTGTGTTTTCAGCATTTTTGAAAAACTAAGTACATCAATACTTATTTTCTATGCTAATTATGTTCTTAATAAATAAAAACACTACTCATCATTCAATTTTGCAATGAAATCCGTTGAAAATCGTCAATTAAAAAAATATTCAGTTGGTATGAGCGAAAGAGGCCGTGAATAGAGAGAGAGAGAGAGAGAACCCTGGCCCGAAATATAATTGGTGCCTGCAAAGGGGAAGCTTGCACGACGGTCCTTTTACATATGCGCTCAGTGCAAATGATACAATGCGCGCTCACGAAACACAAGCACATGTATCAAGCCTGTTATGATTAATGCGCATCGTCCTCATTTTAGCTAAATCTGAGCATATGCACTGTCCGTATAATTTACGCGTCATCTCTCCATGTGGTATATAATAAAAGTATTAAAACGAGAACTATTGCTACCTAACCGCCGAACTCGCGCAAATGGGCGAGGGCACAAACTAATATGAATAAAATCATTCTCGGGCGCAGAAGTTAACTTATGCTTCGTGTTTACTGTGTTTTCACTGTTCTGCTCTTTCCTCGTACTTAGATAAGAAAAAAAAACTTTATACGTTCATCCACACCGATGCAGAAGTAAAACAAAAACAGGAACAATACTGGATTTCATCGTATTTTAATATTACATTATATTGTATTATCTGTTTTCGGGTTTGATTTTTATTCTGGTAATAATGCTAGGTGATTATTATTGGAGATTCCTAATAAACCTTTATTTAGTAATATATGTGTTTTCCAATGTACGTGTTCTCCGTCGTAAAAAACTTTAGAAATAGGATTATTTATATTATATGAGAATATTTCTGTAACATTAACATTTGTTGTACTGGAAATCCGTTATATCATTAATTATTTTTTTGTATATAATTGTGTTTTCTTGTTATGGTGATTAACTATCAGATTAAATTCATAGTGTATCATATTTAAATATTAAAATTGGTAAAAGAAATATTCACTAATAATGATTAACCAGTTGACTTTATAGAAAAATATTATTGCGGAGGGAATAAACAATATTTATAATGGTATCTAGTAGAGAAAATGTATCTAAAATCAAATTAGACTTTAATACGTTTCTTGATGTACCATATATAAAACTAAAAATTTTGTCGGAATGATAAAAGAAAGGTAAGGATAATAAATGTTTAAAAGGTGGAATAATTTATTATATTAAACGTAAAGATTGTGACAAATATTATATCGGACAAATAGGTAGATCTCTGAACCAGATAATATGTAAATGTCAGTAATTTTTTTGAAGTACAAATGGTACATACGGTCTAGGGGCATTAGATTTGTTACATTCATTCCTTTTCAAAAATATCAATATTTTGGAACAGGGTATTAAAAATAAAAGGGAAAATATGGAAAATATTTATATTTTAAGAAATTGCAATAATAATAATTTAATGTTAGAGTCGAATCAATTAAATAACACTTATCATTCTTTATAAATGCAAAGTTGTATTTTACAGTTAAAGTTGAGTGGGGTGGGATTTTGGGTATATACAATTTGATTATTATATTATAATTTATATTTAATTTAGTAAATTAAATATCAATTCCCCCTCTACACAAATTGTCTAAAACCAATTAATTTAATAAGAAATAATAAATACTGTCCAATCTGCCAGACTCTAACATTAAATTCACATTATTTCGATTCCTGGAAATGTGAATAAGTTTCCGAGGAGACCTTAGATTTGATACTGGACTCCTATGCATTTATTATTGCAGCCACAGCCAAAGTTGCTTAAATTTGCTAGACATCTTAGGGCTGACTTTGCAATTCCGCCACATTGTCGGTTCGATTTAAAAAATTAGATATCATTCTTAAGTAATATATGTAATTATTATAGACATAGTTATTATTTATGTTTTATTACTTTCAAGTATCTACCTTCAATATTCTTTATTATTTTGTTGAAATATGAATATTTCAACAGTAACTCACTTCACATGTAATATTGGATCGATATTATTATATACTCTTGTAATAATTTTTGAAGATCAGAATGATAACTTGCTGTTTACTATATAGAATTGTTGTAATAATAGCTTAAGTACATTTTTAATTTAAAAGCATTGCAGACCCTGCGTCAGTAAAACAGTAAAATGAAATAAATCTGCGATACAGTTTCAAAGACAGATGAAAAAAACTGCGTCGCTTATATATAATGAATCTGCACTCCTGACTCTGACTCTTCAAAAACACAGCACATGATGTCCAAACGAATAATAATTCTAATTCTTTATATCTTTCCTATATGTTTTGTAGGAAAAACCTTCTGCCAGGCGTGCAAGAAGAAGTGCAGCGGCGAGGTTTTGCGCGTTCAGGACAAGTACTTTCACATCAGTTGCTTCAAGTGCGCCCAATGCAACACCAGCCTCGCCCAGGGCGGCTTCTTCGCCCGCGAGGGCGCCTACTACTGCACAAAGGTAACATCGATAATGTGGATGATACAGGCTTGCGGGTTCGGATTATATTGATCGATACTCCTTGTGAAAAAGAGGATTTATATTCGCGCAAGAAAGGAAAACTTTATAGCTTATTTTTTCAATCTTTCTTGAGCCTCTTTCAGAATTGAGTTTTCATCGTTTGGGTATAAAAACATAAATAAATCTAAACTAAAAAAATATAATGAAACTACAGCGCAACTCAAAAAAATTAAACTAGATATTTAGTTATAATTCTATGATTTTTTTATAGCTTTACAAAATTGTACAACATTATGCCGTTTCATTTCAATTTCATTCAACTTCAGGCTTTATGAGCGCGGGATTTCTTAGTTTAATACTCGTGTTCATATTTATAATTAGGATTCCTGAAGAAGCATGTCAAACTTCTTCTACATTGTATTTCATTCTATATTTTATATTAATCTAAGAACAAGATAAAAAATTAAAAAATAATTTTATCTTTAAAAAAATGAGTTTTTTTAAATCGAGGACACAAAATACGATATTCAAAAATTAATTTTGTAAATATTTAAAACTAATTTTTTAATTAATTGTAAAACTTTTTAAAAATATTAATGAGAATAATAAAAAAAAATATTATTACTTGAGGAACTGAAAGGTCTATTTTTATCTTATAATAGTATTCTAACAACAATTATTAAAATTTCCATCAATAACGGGCCGTGTAATGAAATTATGAGTTAATTATATTGAAGAGTCATATTTTTATATTTATAGTAAATAATTATAATTATTTACATTGATTAGTAATTAAATCTGTTATAATTGTAAGTTAATACCATAAAGATAACTGTGACAAATGAACCGCTTTTTAAAAATTTATAAAAAATTTACTTTATTGCTGATCTATTATTATTTTAAAATAAATTCTTGGAATGTCATTGCGCATTAATCAGGAAACTATTCTAATACATTATGACAATTAATTTGTTAAAATATCACGATACTTTACGACAGAACAAATTTAGTTTATGTTAATTTGTAGGTCTTTTGAATGTTTTTTAAAATAATTTCGAATTGTCGATGGCATATTTATGCGCCGAAGCCTTGGCAAAAACAATAATTTATTTATTTGAAATTCAGTTCCCTTTCTGAACGTTTGAAGTATTTTTATGTGTTTTTTGTTATTGAATTTTTATTAAATATAGTAGGTGGAATATTAAAATATAGATACACAAAATAATTTTTCAACACGAACTTTATTTCAAACGAGGAAAGAAAAGATATCTGTTCAAAGGAAAGGACGAGACAAGACTAACTACAGTACTCAAAATTGAAAATTAGAAGCTTAAAACTGAAATTTAGAAGCCTATAAGAAAACTTCAGGCATCTAAACAATAAACTCATAAATCATTTGCCGCACAGGGCAACAAGACGCAGATCGTAATAAGATCTAGTGGATACATATGTTTACACACCTTTTACGATACTGATCAATATTTAGTTTCAAGTATTTGTTCCTTTATTATTTATAGAAGACTAAAATAATCTAACATTTGTCATAGTTAAAATAATAAAATTTTCAAAGCGATGTTGATTTATAAAAATCATTCTACAATACCTTTTTATAATATACAAAAATCCTAATATTATTATAATCATAATGACATGAAATTATTACGTGTATAATAATTTTTAAAACAATTGAATTATACTTATGCCGACTGCCCATATACAAATTTTTTTTATTGGTCTTACAGTCCAATCAATTCAATCTAAAAATAAAATAAAAATAAAAATAAAAAATAAAAATAAAAATAAATAAAAAAAAAAGAAAAGAAAAAAAATAAAAATTAAAAATAAAAATTAAATTAAAAATTAATTTAAAATTATAATGACAGTCAGACTGTCCTTGTTTACATTCACCCCCGTAGACTAATCTGAAAATAAAATATTAGCTGAAAAAATTCTTTGTTAGTAAAGTGCAGTCTGACTGTCCCAACGCCCTTACCTAATTGAAGACTTGTCCAACGTTTCGAGCTCGCTACGGCTCCTCATCAGGGACTGCTATATGCTCCTCATAGAGTCCCTGATGAGGAGCCGTAGCGAGCTCGAAACGTTGGACAAGTCTTCAATTAGGTAAGGGTGTTGGGACAGTCAGACTGCACTTTACTAACAAAGAATTTTTTCAGCTAATATTTTATTTTCAGATTAGTCTACGGGGGTGAATGTAAACAAGGACAGTCTGACTGTCATTATAATTTTAATTTAATTTTTAATTTAATTTTAATTTTTAATTTTTATTTTATTTTTTTTTTTTTATTTATTTTTATTTTTATTTTATTTTTAGATTGAATTGATTGAACTGTAAAACCAATAAAAAATATTTATTAATTTATAATAATTTTTATTATAATATTTCATGTATCTTATGCTATTTTGAATTACGCATGCATCGAATTATCGAACGTCGTCTGATAGTTCGCCTGTATGGCGGACATTATACTTCCGACAACACATGGTATGATCGCTTTTGTAATTGAATATCTCCTCAAAATTATCATTGACACTTAACTTTACAAATATTATTCAAATCTTTAGGAAATAATCAATATGCGGCTTATTTATAAAAAGGATCTTTCTTTTATTGAGAGAGTTATTAATAAAATAAATCTCATTCCCGGCGAGTCTCTTATAAATAGTTCAGGTGAATTAGGTCTAAAATGGCTGACTTATCAACATTTTCTCCAACGCCTATTTTTTTTATTAAATGATAGATGAGGATGTGTAGAATAAGACCCTAAATTGTCAGGATCGTAACCCATCGGCGACGTATTTATTTATTGCCAAATAGCAAAAAATGCTCTTTTTTTATTTTTTCTTCAATAGTTTAAATAATATTGCTCTAATCGAACAATGTTTCGTATAAAAGTTATGCAGGAGATAATTCTGAACAAAAGTACGTACATTAAAAACTTAAAAAGTCAATTTTTCTATTATTAAATAGACAATGAAAATGGAAAAATTTTCGATATTCAAAGAGCTATACAATTTGTTTAAACAATTGAAATTCAATAATAATGGCGCAAATAAATGTTTTTTATCTACTTATACTATGTTTCAAATTACAAAGTGTGCTTTCAATATGGCAACCATTTGCAAAATTATTTATATTGCAACTTAATCATTGCGAAGTTCACTATCGGCCGAAAATTTTTTTTTGCAGTAAAATGCAATCATTAGAGAATATTAATAGTAATCAAAGCTGAAAAAATCAGATTTTTAAACTAAATATTTATATTGTTTAAAGTGAAAAACGCAGTTGCTAAGGACGATATCTCTGAAGTTTTGAACGCTAGAATATTGGAACAAAATGAATTTTATTACGTTGAAAAAAAAGGATCATACGACCAATAGAAGTTCAGAAAATTTTTGTTTAAACTATCATATTATTTATTACTTGTCATTAAATTAACATTTTAATTTGAAATTTGGCAAGGTGCAAATATATAGGTTAATCTATCTTTACATTTATTAATACATTCTAAATTATTAGTAATTATGTTTAAATGTAACATTTATAAAAAGTTTTTATTTGTGGCATCAGCGACGGCGAGCGGCGGCTTATCTCTCCTCACGTAGACATCGCGGCGCCGCCTACTGAGCTTGCGCACATTCGCTCACTGCATCACAGACAGCACTAGCTACGTCGCTCTCGATCTTAGTTGTAAAATCGAAGCTATTTCGATGATTTTTTTTTAATTTAACATTATTTTTTCTAACCTTCATTGTACTCTTGGTTCTAATACGGTAATTCTATTGTATCCAATGTATAATAACATAAATTAATTCTTTTAATTTTTATATTGATTTATTTAACAATTTAGAATTACTTTTACTTCATTTTTTGTCTTTATGTTATAATATTAACTTAATTCAATATTAGTTTTACTCTTTTCTGATAACCAAGTTTTAACATCGATGCATATTTACGCTGTTTCTTGTCTGTGATGTACTCAGCGCTGATAATTGACTGAATAGAATTGAAAGTTTATATACATTCATAATGTATAAACAGTGAAAATAATACATATTAATATAATTTATGTTAAGAAATTATAAATATGAATAATTGATTGTTGTTATTTTGAAGATTTTATTGTAATTTATTATCAGAAAATTATCAGAAAAAGTTTATCAGAAATGAGTAAAACTAATATTGAATTAAGTTAATATTATAACATAAAGACAAAAAATGAAGTAAAAGTAATTTTAAATTGTTAAATAAACCAATATAAAATTTAAAAGAATTAATTTATGTTATTATACATTGGATATAATAGAATTACCGTATTAGAACCAAGAACACTATGAAGGTTAGAAAAAATAAAGTTAAATTAAAAAAAAAAAAATCATCGAAATAGCTGCTTTTATGGTATAACTTTACGAGAGCGACGTAGCTAGTGCGGTCTGTGATGCAGTGAGCGAATGTGCGCATGCTGAGTAGGCGGCGCCGCGATGTCAACGTGAGGAGAGATAAGCCGCAGCCAGCCGTCGCTGATGCCACGCGTAAAAACTTTTTATAAATGTTACATTTAAACATAATTACTATTAATTTAGAATGTATTAATAAATGTAAAGATAGATTAACCTTTATACTTTGTAATTTGAAACATAGTATAAGTAGATGAAAAAACATCTATTTGCGCTATTATTATTGAATTTCAATTGTTTAAATAAATTGTATAGCTCTTTGAATATCGAAAATTGTTTCATTTTCGTTGTTTATTTAATAATAGAAAAATCGACTTTTTAAGTTTTTAATGTACGTACTTTTGTTCAGAATTATCTCCTGCACAATTTTTATACGAAACATTTTTAGATTAGAGCAATATTATTTAAACTATTCAAGAAAAAATAAAAAAAGAGCATTTTTTTTGCTATTTGGCAATAAATAAATACATCGCCGATGGGTTACGATCCCGACAATTTAGGGTTTTATTCTACACATCTTTATCTATCATTTAATGCAAAAAAATAGGCGTTGGAGAAAATGTTGAATCAAAACCCTAATTCGCCTGGACTAAAAGAGTTAATGCTAAAAACGAAATTAAATTTCTGATATTCAAAAGGCTCGTTCTTAAATCAGACTGTATTATTCTTTTGTAATTTGTTCAAACTATTTACGTATCTTATGATGTTTCTTTTATTATGTAAACAATATAATATCATAATATTTTAGAAATATTAATTTTTTCGATAGTAATAAGTGAAATTTATATCCGAACTAAAATGTTTATTTACTAGCCAGATACAAAGTTCTAGCTTTAAACCTAGTTTCTACCTATTTTTAATTGTATTAACAATGTTCACATTTTTCATTCTAAGATTTGCCTAATTTTAAGCCATATTAGTTGATTCTATTTTTAATACCTAATAACCACTTTCCAGCCTATTGAAGATTGCTAGATTTCTACCAGTCCAAGCGTAGGTGTTTCCAATAATCTATCTATTCATGTTCTAGTATTTTTCTGTAGTATTAAAATCGTCACGACTGATTATGGTTACTGCACAAAAAGAGTAACATAATTTTAGTTGGTCGTTCAAAAAAGCAATATTATATTCTGTGATCGTATGTTAAAGTATTTAATTTAGAAATGAAATAATTACTTCGATACAATGTTTAATATAATTTTATATGAAGAATTTATTACAATTTTTATTTATCAACTTAAAACTAAAATTAAAATAATAGTATGTGTTATATTTATAAATTATATTTAAAAAATCAAAAGATTCTTGAGAACTGACATTATTTTACAAATTCAGTATAATACAAAAATTATCTCTTTTAACTTGGAATATTACAATTAATTAAAAAGTATTATGAAACGTATCTAAAACAATTAAGTATAGCGTTCAAAATATGTAGCTTTATTCAAATCATCGATTTTTGAAGCTAGGTGTACGCGCGTGTATGCGTGTGCATTAAATATATTAAATATTCGTAAACATATCGTAATAAAAATTTATTTCTATAGGATTATCGAGAACGTTGGGGTACAAAGTGTGCTGGGTGCGGGGAATATGTCGAAGGTGACGTAGTAACCGCAGGAGAAAAGCACGCATTTCATCCAAACTGTTTTCATTGCCAAAGATGCAGACAGCCTCTACTTGGACAAGGAACTAAAGTCACCCTAGTTCAAGGTAATTTATTTGTAGACATCATCTTTATTTACCTAGATTTAAATTGTTGAACATTATTCAAGAATTAAAGAGGAAAATACAATTAATCTCCCTAGATTATTACAAATGTTGCAATAATCAATCAAGATTATCATTCTTATTTATTTTCTAGAAAGTATAAATATCATGGATACTGTATTTTAATAAAACTTATGCATATGCTAACCACCGATATGCTATACCTCATCACAATACCTGTCAATACCTTGTATAGCAATACCTTCAACATATCCTTAACACAAGCTAGAATCTAGTTAATAATACCGCCGATGTTCTCACATACATAATAACTCGCTAGATTCAAGTAGTGTTTTCCTATAATTATTGCGTTTCCATAATATTTTATATCTCTTATTACTATATTAACTCTAGTTAGATTTTTTTACCTTTATTTTGGTATATATTGGTAGTAGTGGATACTAATTATACTCATTTCGTCAATAGTGTTTACGTTTTTATTAACATAATGAAGATCTCTATCTAAATCTATCTGCTCGAATCATATTTCACAACTTACAATAGCAATTCCTACAACTATCAGGTAAATTATCATTGTTTATCGTAACACAAAGCTCGCTAAATCAACGCTTTGTACCATTGAACTATACAAATTCTTATATTGTAAAATCTGATGTCATGTTACGCGCCGTTATTGTAGGTCAGGCGCTATGTCATCGATGCGTTTGTATACCAGTGCGAGAGGCCTCAACCCCCATCGGCAGTGGTGGCGGATGCGGCCAGGGTAGTGGTGTGGCAGGTGCTGGAAACCAGGATCCAGGCGCCTGTGCTGGTTGCAGGCAGCAGCTGCGCGAGGGCCAGGCCCTCGTCGCCCTCGATCGACAGTGGCACGTCTGGTGCTTCAAGTGCCACAGCTGCGACACGGTCCTGCATGGTGAATACATGGGAAAGTGAGCAACGCAATGATTTCATTCTTCTTTTGTTATTTTTTAGGATATTTTTTCTCTCTACGTTAGAGTGTATCTTAGTTGTTTGTCAATTTATTAAGAAAGCAATCATTGTAGCCGTTTCATACTTTGCGTGTCAGTGAGATGAACTTTTTATGAACGAAAAGGAAACCTGTAATTTAATACTGATATATATATATATATATATATATATATATATATATGTATATCTTAGGTTGTCAAATATCTCCCTTTCACCTTTTTGTCTTATGCATTTCGCGAGTATGTACAGAGCGCTACAGACCTCGTACCTGGCAAAACTATACATCATTTGAAAGTTCTTGACATAACGTACAAAACGATGCTATGCATGATTAGTATGAATATTGCGTTCAACAGTTATAGACGTGTAAACATGGAGTTCACTAACGCCGAAATTCGCGTTATTTTAAAGTTTTCCTTCGTCAAAGGCAAATACGCTAGAGAAACGTTCCGTGAGATTAATGGTGTTTAATCACTTCGAACCGCAGAGGAATGGTTTCAAAGATTCAGAGCCGGTGAAAACGGGACCATGTATAAGCCAGCCGGTGGAAGACCTGTGACGACGAATACCGATCAAATCATTGAATTTATCGAGTTAGACCGGCATGTGGCATCTCGTGACATCGGCGAGGAGATGAGAGTTAGTCACCAAACCATTTTACACCATCTGAAGAAGGCTAGATACAAAAAAGCTTGATGTTTGAGTGCCGCATGATTTGACGCAAAAAAATCTTCTGGACCGAATCAACGCTTGCGATGTGCTGCTGAAATGGAACGAACTTGACCATTTTTGAAGCGGATGCTGACTGGCGACAAAAAATTGATCACATACGACAATATCAAGCGAAAACGGTCGTGGTCCAAGGCCGGTGGACCGTTCCAAATAGTTACCAAGCCGGGATTGACGGCCAGGAAGGTTTTGCTGTGTGTTTGGTGGGATTGGAAGGGAATTATCCACTATGAGTTGCTTCCATATGGCTAGACACTTAATTCAACCATCTACTGTGAACAAGTGTACTGCTTGAAGCAGGCTATCGACCAGAATCGTCCACAATTGGCCAACAGGAAGGGTGTAATGTTTCACCAGGACAACGCCAGACCACACACTTCGTTGATGACTCGTCAGAAGCTACGGGAGTTCGGATAGGAGATTTTATCACACCCACCGTATAGCCCGGACATAGCACCAAGTGATTGTCACCTGTTCCTGTCCATGTCGAACGTCCTTGGTGGTTTAAAGTTGGACTCAAAAGAGGCTTATGGAAACTCTGAGTTCTTCTAGATGGAAACATTATCGAACAAAACGGCGCATATTTGAAGTAACTCCGACCACTGTAACTTTTTTATAAAGCATTGAATGAAAAGCAAAAAAGCGGAAGGAAAATATTTGACAACCTTATATATATATATATATATATATATATATATATATATATATATATATATATAAGCTACAGTTGTATTTTTTCCTTATTTAAAATGTAGAGAAATTATTATCGGCCAAGTATAAATAATACTGTTTCATTATGTAAGGTTTTTTTCAAATCAAAAACTTTTTGTCTGACTTTGGAGAATCTAACTCTTATATTCGTTCATTATTTTTAAAATAAGCATACTGATGCAGTACTCTTAAAATTGTAAATTAATTGAGAAAAGTTTGTGTTGTACGGTATAGGTCGCAGTAGAGGTGTGTGTGTGTTTTTGTTTTTTTTTTTTTTTTTTTTTTATTTATTTTGGCGGGGCTGTTAGTTAGCTTATACGTCTCCTCTTCTTATGACACTATCCTACGTCCCCCATCCACACAAGTGATCAGGGGTTGGATGTTCGTCCTCTGCATCTTAAAATAGAATCAGCTAGCCTGGTTCATCCTGGGCCTAATTCGCCTAATTCTATCGGCATTTCTGAGTTTGGTCATCACCTCTTTTGCGAAACTGGCTACTGCCTTCCAGTTTTCAGAAGATTCCAGCATTATTAATAGGATGCTCTCTGGTCTTATTGGCTTATTGATGATGTTCATCAAGTGCTCACGTTGTGTTCTAAAACGAAGGCAGCTCACTAGTATATGTTCGGCATCCTCGACCAATGTCGGACAGATGGGGCAGAAATCATTATCCAGGTGAAAACGGTGGGAATAGTACCTAAGAAAAAAATGTCCAGTTAGCAACTGGGTTAGGTGGAATTCTAGTTCCCCGTGTTTCCTGTTGATCCATCTGTGTATGTCTGGAAGGATACGATAAGTCCATTGGCCTTTGCTAGAATCGTTCCATCGTTTTTGTCATATTTCTATAGAACGTTGACGTTCCACGTTTTTAGCACCTTGTAGAGAATCCACTGCGGCCTTACATATGTTGTGCAGCCTAGCCAGTTCATCTGCAGCTAAATCAAAAGGAAGAATTCCGGCAAGTACCTCAGCAGCGTCGGTGGATACTGTCCTGTAACCACTAATAATACGTATACAGGAGCGGCGTCGGGTCGCAATGGCCAGCTCACAATACGATTTAATTCCACATGCATGATGCCAGATTGGCGCTGTATACATGCTGACAGAATTAACAACATAAGCTAATAGTTTCCTCTGGGGTGGACGTGGGCCACGAATGTTAGGCATGAGCCGACACAAGGCAGCTGAAACTTTAGATGCTCTTTGAAGTTTAACCTGGAATCAAGCTGTACACCGAAGTATCGTAAAGATGGCGCAGAATTAATGCGGCAGCTACCAACTTTAAGAGTAATACTATCTACCTTCTTACGATTGCTGACAAGAACTACTTTTGTCTTGTGCTCCGCTAATTGTAGGCCAGCCGACTTAATCCATCTATTGATGTTGCTGATTGCCTCATTGGCATTTTCAGTGAGTTCCTCAAGGGTCTTAGCCGTCACTACTAGAGCGATATCGTCGGCGTACCCTACTGTTATTGAACTAGGTGGTTGTGGAATCCTCAACACACCATCATACATAATATTCACCAATATAGGTGCCATAACCGAGCGCTGGGGGACTCCCGCAGTAACCTTATGCGATACAATGCCTTCATCTGTTCGGTATAATATTATCCTATTCTCAAAGTAGCTGGCCACGACATTCTGTAGATAACCTGTACTCCGGACTCTATAAGCGAATTCATAATAGAAGACCAGCGCGCTGAATTAAAGGCATTCTTGACATCTAGAGCGACAATGGCACAATACTGTTTAGTGCCACCTTTCCATCTCTTACCACTGATTGCATCTCTTGCAGTACCCACTACCAGTTTAATAGCATCGACTGTTGATTTTCATTTCCTAAATCCAAATTGGCGTGAGGAGAAGCCGTGCAATCCCTCAGTGAATGCTTCCAGTCGGCTACATATTATTTTTTCAAATATTTTACCTACCGTATCGAGCATACACAATAGCCTGTATGATGACGGATCATCAGGTGGCTTATTGCCCTTAGGTAACAGGACTAATCTTTGAGTTTTCCAGCAATCAGGAAAAATACCCTCAAGAAGACAAGCATTAAACACTTTTAAAAATGTAGATGGATTCTTCTGTATCGCCAACTTAACTGGAGCATTAGGGATACCATCAGGGCCAGGGGCAGCATTGTTTCTAATCTTAGCATAAGCATCATGTAGCTCCATTTCTGTTATAGGTGGTATATCGTTCGAGTGTTGCGTGCGCATTACAGTCCCATAGGTGTCATTGCGAAAGAGAGCGGAAACAATCTTATCAATCAATACCGTGCTAGTGGGTTGTATTGGTGCCCTACTCAATCGTGCCATGACTGTTTTGTATGGTCGTCCCCATAAGTAATTGTTGGCCTCTGCGCACAGTTCAAGCCAGCATCGACGCTTGCTTGCCTTAATGGCTTTGACAAACGCTCTTTGTGCTTCTTTAAATAAACTATTAAACGTATCACGGTGGGTGCGGTCTCTTTGGGCAAGTCTACGTGCGCGATGACATTGTTTGCGCAATTCTGCAATTTCATTTGTCCACCAGTAGACAGATTGACGATGTTGAAATCCGCTCTTAGTTCTAGTCATCGATGCATCGCATGCTTCAGAGATATGCTTCATGAGTGCATTTGCCAGATGGCCTGGTGCACCATATTCTAAACGCTCTTCTGATATTATAGTGGCAAACACTTCACAGTCTAGCGATCTGGTGGGCATCCGCTCATTGCACTTGTTCTTTACATTCTTCTCTGCAATCTCGTACAAGATCGCCCTGTGATCACTACGGGTGTAAAGGTCGCTTACTCTCCAATTAATGATCCGCTGAATCAGCTCATCACTGGCGAATGTTACATCAATGACTGATTGTTTATCTCCCCTAATGAAAGTGGATTCAAATCCCTTATTAACCACGTGGAGTTGAAGAGAATTAAGGCCATCAAGAAGCATACTACCTCTGTTATTTGTTGAAGCGCTTCCCCAGGCTGTGGACCACGTGTTAAAATCGCCAGCGATTAATAATGGTTTCTTGTCCATGGCTTCATCAACTAATTTAGCTACAAGGATTTCAAACTGCTTGTCCGTCCAGCTTGGAGGAGCATATACACTAAAGACGTATATTTCTTGTATTTCATCCCAGGATATCAATTCGCTCCGATGACTCGACTGCTTTAGTACCTGCCTATTTTGACCAATCCAGAGGGCAGCTCTATTGCTTGTGTCACGTATCCAGCGATGGGGTCTGTTCCTGTCACGATATGGTTTGGAGATTCCAGCAATGTCTATTCTTAGCTCCTTTATTATCTGTTTCAGCAGCTCAAGAGCCGCTACGCAATGGTTGGTATTCAGTTGGAGTATTCTCATGTTTTATGTCTGTTTAAAAACTCCACAGTGATCGGGCACTTATAGCTGTATGCTGGATGGTTAATCTCCTTTTTTCCCTCACATTTACAGAGTAAACAGCAGGGCTCGTTTACACACAGCTTGGATAGATAGTCTTTTCCACCGCAGTGCCTGCAAAGTTTAGTTCTGTCAGGGCCCGAGCACACGTCCGCTAAATGGCCAGTCTGCCAACACCTGAAGCAGCGCTTTATTTCTGTTTTTTTTCGAACTCTGCAGCTGACCCATCCGATTCGAACATGCCCTGCACGTAGTAACTCAGCTGCGTGGCTATATGGTACAGACACCACCGCCGTCTGAGTACCCCCATAAGCTTGCCACAAGGAACGAGCGATTAGCCTGTTAGTCTCCTTTAGTTCGAGGTGTGTTTTCAGAGCCTCTAATACTTCATCCATTGTAGTGACATCATCTATATCTTTAATCTCCAAATTAATAAGATTAGTCAGGACCGAAGTGGATGCGCTATGGCCAACCTTAGTTTCAACAATGCGTGCCAGCTCATGTGCATCTTTGGCTGTCCGTTCCAACTGAAGTACAAGGGCACCGCTTGCATTTCTGCGTATCCTGTTAACCTCATTCTTCACATGAGATAACTCCGGGTCATTCTTTATTTGACGCAGTACCTCCGCGTATGTAACTCCTTCATTGGCCTTAATCAAAATCGAATTAGGCCTATTTCGTCCATTAAGCCTGCGTGTACTAGATAATTCTTTATCTTTGCCTTTGGGCTTCTTACGCTGGATGATCTGCCATTGATTTTCTTTGGCTTCAGACTTCCCTGTAGGTACTCCAACCGACTCTGGTGGTCTCCTTAAGCCCAATGATGGTTCTTTCGTTCTTTTGCCACCTATGGTTTTAGGAGTGGAATCCATCGCTTCTGCTGCGCTTCGTTTGGTATCAGAGCGTAGACTCGGCGTAGTCTGAGTCACCACTTCATGAGTACCAGGACGTTGATACTGTAATAGATCATCCTCTGCCATACTGATGCATTTGTATGAGGCATTAATAGAACGAGCAAGATCCTTAATGGTCTTGTGCACGTTATGCCTATCTTTAACAAAGTCCAACTATTGGCTGATCTTCTCACCAAGTCGCTCCAGATGATTGTTTCTGCGCGTGATGGAGATTTCTCGATCCGTCGTTTCTTGACCCATCATGACATCTCCTTTAGTACCCAGTGTACTATCTATGATTATGTTTGATTTGCCCTCCCCAGAATCCGAGGGGCTACCACCGACCATAGAGGCTTACACTCTATCGGAATCGGTGAGGAGATTGACCGGTCTTGCCGGAGTTACTCCCTATGTCCTTGTTTATACCAAACATTAATCATAATTGGCCTTAAGTTCGGGAGGCCCTCCCTATTAGCTTTTTCTGTCCGCCCTGAGTATTTTATTTCCTCAGTGCGCTCTAGAAATTGTAGCGAGCCATCCCCTATCCGCAACCTGGGAAGGCGCCAGATGGGAGAAAGCAACAAAACTCCACACTGTGTGTGTGTGTGTGTGTGTGTGTGTGTGTGTGTGTGTGTGTGTGTGTGTGTGTGTGTGTGTTGTTTATATATATATATATATATATATATATATATATATATATATCAAGGATAAATATGTGAATTTTCAACACATATAAAAAATTTTACAAGATACTCATGATATCATAAGATGAGTCCATGTGTTATTAGCAAATAAATTTGCTTATATTAGTATGTGAATCTAGCAATTATTTAAAATAGCTAACAGACTGTCTAATCATACTATAAATCTCAAATGTGCAATCTTACAAAATTAAAATTTAACAGTTCGACAACTTTTTTGACATTACCACCTTCTTCTATTCAGTACAATGTAAATTTAATGCACAATTTAATGTGCATAATATATATTGAATACGAGATCAGCCAATTAAGTAATGCGACCGATTTTATTTCTTGGCCTGTAACATTGTGAACCTGTAACTTCGCCACCGTAATAGATCCCTACTCTCTCGATTGACACTTTGATGACCGTTGTATGATCATTTCTTCGCCAGCTGTTTAGTGTTCTGTAACAACGCGCGAATAGTGCATATTACGAAAATGGAATAAAAAAATTTAGAGCAACGGTGAGCGATAACGTCTCGATTAGGTTAAAAGTGATCCTACTCTTCTTGATGATCGAGTTATTAAGTAGATGCTTCCGTTGATTGATGTCTTCGTTGAAGACATCCAAGAATCTGTGATGAGCGTACTCGAAGAGGTCCCACAAGAAGTGTTCCAGAATCGTTTCGAAAACTGGAAAACTCGCTGGAATAAGTGTATTGATGCGGGAGGAGACTACTTTGAAGGAAGTCGCAGCGATGTACCATAATTTTTAAACATACTCGATTTTTGAATTTGGTCGCATTACGTAATTATCTGACCTCGTCTGTATAATATACAAACAAATGTCGAAACAAAAGCGTAAATATATGCCAATAAAGAAGAATAAACATATACTTTTGATTTTCTAATAAATGATGAAATCCAACAGAGACGGGGTGCCTTATTGTGAAAAAGACTATCAGAAGCAGTTCGGCGTTAAGTGTGCCTATTGTAGTCGCTACATTAGTGGCAAGGTGCTGCAGGCCGGCGAGAATCACCACTTTCATCCGACGTGCGCGCGATGCACCAAGTGTGGCGACCCCTTCGGCGATGGCGAGGAGATGTTTCTGCAGGGTGCGGCGATCTGGCATCCGCGCTGCGGTCCTGGACCAACCGGACTTAACGGCATTGTCAACGGCCACTCCGAAAGCCACACGCCCCAGCACCGGAGCAACGTCGGGCCCGAGTCCGAACGGATTTCTAGCAGTGCCTCGGAGATGCAGGTAAGGAAAATAATGGATGCCAGTTCTCAACGCTTTTATTCGCTTACAAGGACCGAGTTCTGCTTCTCTCTTTGAATCAACGGTTTAGCCCACTGTAAAACAGAAATTAATTCTTTCTTATTAATGCTTTCTGCAACACTATAAAAAACATACCAGATTTTAAATCCAATTCTAATGAAAACAAGTAGGTTAAGAATATTCAAACTTTTTCTATAGTGTAAACTACGGTTATCAAACACGGAGTTATATCACACTAGCTAAGACTAGAATTAATTGTAGAATGCTATTTAATTTTTCTTAAAAATTTAACTTGGTTTTACTTTAACTATAGTGATACCTCAAAAAATTCAGAGTTCCTTCGAAAATTTTATTATGAACTTGTGAATTAAAATTTTTTAGTAGGCGATGAAATTAACTTTTCTTGATAAATGCGTCTGATTAGAATACAATAAGGAGTCACTTTTGTAATCACGCTTTAATCAAAACATATGCATATTATTAATAAAAATTATGGATCCAACTACGCTGAAAGAAAACTAATGGTTAATCAGCTGAGACCAAAACTACTATAATTTTTTGTTTAAAAAAATAATCGTGAAAATAGTCAAACTTTCTGTTTTCTCTGAACATGCGTTAAATAATTAAAATGAATATAAATTTTAAAATGTCTCACGGACCTACTTGAAATGTTGCACAGATTTTTTTTCATTTTATGAAAGCATATTAAATTTTGAAGATATATATCCCCCGTACACGTTTTTAATAAAAAAATTTGTCACCAATGTTGATCCATGGAACGGTGCTGCATTATCATGTCATAAATGCCAGCTAACAGTTTCACGATATTGTGGCCGAACACAAGAAGTACTGGTAAGAAAACTCTTTATAACACCCAGATAATACACAGCATTAACTGTTTTGCCAGATGGAACGAACTACTGGTGAATAATGCCTTTAGAATCGTAGAAATTAATGAGCATTGATTTGATTTTCGATTTTTCCAAGCACGATTTTTTCGGTTTTAGCTTATCAGGGATTTTTTCTTCGGCTCTTTGACGTTTAATTTCGTGATCATATTGAAAACCCCATATCTCGTTAACATTTAGGTTAGACTAAAGATAGTTTTGGTCTCTTTTGGCTTCTTTAATAATGTCTTTAGAATATTGAATTCGAAGCACTTTTTGGGCCTCAGTCAATTTGTGCGGAACAAAGCGTGAACAAAGCGTGAACAAACCTTTCAGTGATTCAAATGCTCAGTCAAAATGCGATGGATCGATGTTGCTGACAAATATAATTCCACTTTCATGTAATGTACCGTCGATTTTCTGCTCATTTTTGATGATTTGACGTCCATTCGCGATGTTTCTTTCGTTTACCGCTTCTCTCGACTGATTTAGACGTTTATTTTCATTGAGATAGTGCTTTCTGTCTTTGAATCGCCAAAACCACTCAGTAATTATTGCACAAGAAAAACAATCATCATCATGACTTATAACATTATTTGATGTGTTTCGGTAAAAGTTTTGCCGAGTTGAAAACAAAACTTGATGTTAGCTCTTTGCTTAATGCTCATTTTCCGAGTAACAAATAAAACGTCACTGGTTAAACCCCCTGTTTAAAAAGTCTGGGAACTTTTGAAACATACCTTGTAATATTATGATTTTTATTGCACCAGAGTAACAATTCACGCTCATTCTGTCGGCATTGAATTATGACAGCTGTGATTGTCTGATCAACATAATGCTTTCACCGATCCCATTTAGTTGGGCTCATGATCTTATGTACAGAACTGGAAACTCTTGGTGGCGTGAGAAGTCCCTGTTATAGTATAGAAGAGGTTATGGAGGGCAGAGAGAAGAAGTGGAAACTCCACTCGCTTTACATGGAAAAAGCTATTCAAATACTGGTTCAAGCATAAATAATAGGTTTATTACTGTACTATAAGCAAGGTTGTTAATATATATAAAAAGAATTGAACACTTCTTTCTATGCAAAATCAATTTCACCCTTTATTTTTTGCCACAATTTGAATATTTTATATTCACTATATATGTAATATAAGCAAAAATATAGATAGCATACTATTTTATTTTTTAGTGATGTGAATTTCTTCTTGTATAATTTAATTCAATAATAGTGAAACCAACAATGATTTATAATGTGTTTACAAAATAAATTTAAGATCACGTCTGAATTAAATATTACTATAATATTGTCAATATATATCAAAAAGTAGTAATATAAAATTCTCTAATATAAAATAACATACCGTATATACAAATATGTATAAAAATTAAACATATATACAAAATATTAACATGTATTATTTAGTACAGTATTATATAAGCATTACATATTAATAATCAATTTTTTTAAACTAATTGTGAAATAGTAAATTTTGTACAAAATCATAAGATTCAATTTAGAATTTCCACAATAGACGAAAGGAAAATGTCGATTTTCTGGAGAATGAAAAATCAATCTGTATTAAGAAGCTGGCATTCGAGTTCGGGTCTGAATTGCTTTCTGATGCTCGTGCATATATAGATATTACTAGCATTCTCTATCTAGGCTTCGCACGAGATAATAATTTAACCGATTTCTTAAACAGTTCAATAATAACTGAGCAAAAAGTACTCTTTATATAAAAATCTATATTACTGTAAAGAATTTACGGTAATTTACCTATCGTCGCTTCTGTATAAAAAGCTCCTTCAGATCATGTGCATCTTTGGCTATCCATTCTAACTGAAGTACAAGGGCACCGCTTGCATTTCTGCGTATCCTGTTAACCTCATTCTTCACATGAGATAACTCCGGGTCATTCTTTATTTGACGCAGTACCTCCGCGTATGTAAATCCTTCATTGGCCTTAATCAAAATGGAATTAGGTCTATTTCGTCCATTAAGCCTACGTGCACTGGGTAATTCTTTATCTTTACCTTTGGGCTTCTTGCGCTTCATAGTCTGCCATTGATTTTCCTTGGCCTCGGACTTCCCTGCAGGTACTCCAACCGACTCTGGTGGTCTCCTTAAGCCCAATGATGGTTCTTTCGTTCTTTTGCCACCTATGGTTTTAGGAGTGGAATCCATCCCTTCGGCTACGCTTCGTTTGGTATCAAAGCGTAGACTCGGCGTAGTTTGAGTCACCACTTCATGAGTACCGGGACGGTGATATTGCATCAAATCATCCTCTGCCATACTGATGCATTTGTAAGAGGCATTAATAGAACGAGCAAGATCCTTAATGGTCTTGTGCACGTTATGCCTATCTTTAACAAAATCCAACAGTTGGCTGATCTTCTCACCAAGTCGCTCCAGATGATTGTTTCTTCGCGTGATGGAGATTTCACTATCCGTCATTTCTTGATCCATCATGACATCTCCTTTAGTACTCGATGTACTGTCTGTGATGATGTTTGATTTGCCCTCCCCAGAAACCGAGGGGCTACCACCGACCATAGAGGCTTACACTCTATCGGAATCGGTGAGGAGATTGACCGGTCTTGCCGGAGTTACTCCCTATATCCTTGTTTATACCAAACATTAATCATAATTGGCCTTAAGTTCGGGAGGCCCTCCCTATTAGCTTTTTCTGTCCGCCCTGAGTATTTTATTTCCTCAGTGCCCTCTACAAATTGTAGCGAGCCATCCCCTATCCGCTTGCAAAACTCCACACTGTGTGTGTGTGTGTGTGTGTGTGTGTGTGTGTGTGTGTGTGTGTGTGTGTGTGTGTGTGTGTGTGTGTGTGTGTGTGTGTGTGTGTGTGTGTGTGTGTGTGTGTGTGTGTGTGTGTGTGTGTGTGTGTGTGTGTACTACCTTGTACAAATATGAATAAGACTTTTCAATTCAAACTTCCCGAATTTATCCATTCGAACAAATGTTTTTATTTTTACCTGTCAGAGTTGCTGTGCCAAATTTCACGTAATTGTTTTTATTTATCATATAGTTACGCTTGTGTTTTGTGAACAAAGATAAGTTGTCTTTTCGACTTTTATAATGTATGAAATTATTCAACAAAGAAGTTGCATTACATTTTTTGCGGGAAATAAAATATCGGCCACCGTAACGTTCAGAATGTTGCAGAAGGCCTTTGGTAAGAAATCAATGTCAAGAGCAAGTGTTTTTGATTGGCACAAATTGTTCAAAGAAGGTTGAGAATGCGTTGAAGACGAACCACATCAAAGATGATCCAAAGCATCTACTAATGGGCTATACGTCAACAAAATCAAAGAATTGGTTCTGCAAAATCGTCGACTTACTACTAGAACGCTTGCTGATATTGTTAGAATTTCAAATGGATCAGATAACACCATTTTGTGTCTGAAAAGAGTGAAATTTCGATTGATGCCAAAAACACTCAATTTTTGGAAAAAAAAACAGCGTCGCTGGAGGTCTGTGAAATGATACTTTCGGAGCATCAGAAAAAATCAAGATTATGCTCACTGCTTTCGTCTATTATCGTGGTATCGAGCATTATGAATTCCTTCCCACCGGCCAAACGATTAACAAAAAATATTATTTGAATGTTACGCATCGTTTGTATAAAGCTGTTCGTCCCGAAAGATCTGATTTATGAAAAGAAAATTCTTGGTTTTTATATCACGATAATGTACCAGCTCATACTACATTGACTTTACGTGAACATTTGGCCAAAAATTAAGCCCATATCGTTCCGCAACCACTGTACTCGCCTGATTTAGCACCATATGATTTCTGGCTGTTCAGCAAACTCAGAAGATTCATACGGAGACATGATTTTGATTCAGTTGAAGAAATAAAAGCCGAATCGATGAAGGAACTGATGGCCATTCCGGAGTACGAGTATAAAAAATGTTTTGAAAATTTCAAAAAGCGTTGGAATAGTTGCATTGCATCCTGGAGGTGGGGTTATTTTGAGGGGGGATGAATTAGATTTGGAAGAATAAATAAGGATTTCAAAAGTTATAAATAGTCTTCCTCATATGTGTACACAGTAGTGTTAGGGTAGCTGATGGGTGAATAGGAAAAACAAAATCAATTGTACAATAATAATTGTATTATTATCTCGGGCGAAGCCGAGACGGGGGATGTTAGTATATATATATATATATATATATATATATATATATATATATATATATATATATACAATACACATAGTTTTGAGGTTGTTGATAATAAACCCTATTTTTTCATCATTTCTTTTGTTCAAACTGAAAAACAAACATAACCTATGTCACTTTTGAAGGTAATATAACATGTAAAAACGAAAATATAATTTATGGACATAAATTATGTTTAGTATGATTTGGTATACAACCGTTTTACAAGAGAAGCCGGAGAGAGTGAGAGAGAGAGAGAGAGAGAGAGAGAGGGGGGGGGAGGGAGAGAGAGAGAATTTCCCACATAAGAAACAATAAAGTTTACAAAAATGAAAAGATATCTTCAAGGTCTGTATAATGTCAGATTAACCTGAAGACCAAAAAGGAGAATACAGACTAAAATCACACCTTCTTTAGGATATTAATCCAAAGTTCGATATTATCATTCAAATGAACTGGTCTGATATTAATACTTTAAGCGGATTACTTTGTGTTCATATTAATGTTTCAAGATGCTATCTACTGGCCACTAGTAAAATTGTCTGCTAAGACCGTTAACTTAATTTATTGATGAAAGTAAAATGATTTTCAATAAAAAACATAGCCTATGTCCTTCCAAGATAATATAGAATCTATATGTCCAATTTCAGATCAATCGGTTCAGTAGTTTTTCTGTTTAATGTGTACAAACAAAATATATACGCTTTGTCTTTCTAAATTCGTCTGATATGATATGATATGATATGATTTGGCTCAGTCTCTGTTATGATTAAAACGAAAATAGCAACATCGTATTGGACAGAATCGTACAAATATATATAGTTGGCCCTATGGAAGGCGCACATTCATGTTCTTCGATAATTATCAAGCCTTTCATAAATGAAGGCAAGAAAGAAGTGGAACCTCTGTTAAAATCGTGTTAAATTACACGTCAGTATTTCACAACAGAATTGACCGCAAGGCGGCATTACCCTGTAAAGTTTTTAGATTCATATCATGCATTTGAAGAGAAGCAAGTGGGTGTATGTAGTAAGCATGGAGAGAGGGTAAAGTAAAAAAATATGCTCCGTCCTCTTGGTTCTTTTTTTCCCTCACTGATATTGGCTTTTAAATTGTCTTTTGCTCTGTTGCACATAGAACTATCGAGAGACTTCCAAGAAAGAATGATGTCTACCTGACAACCGAACTAACATCTACGGCCAATTTTGGATAAGCTTTTCCTATGTAAAGCGAACGGAGATTTCACTTCTTCTCAATATATATATTCATATACTATCATCCCCCGTCTCGGCTTCGCCCGAGATAATAATTTAACCGATTTATAATATCTAAGTAAAAAGTACTCTATATATAAAAATCTATAGAACGTTCTTTGTCAAACAGATGTCACCAAAATTCGTGATGATGGATTTTTATGATCTTTAGATTAAAATATTTTTGTTAACTTTTCATGGGCCTGTGTGGCCTTTTCAAAAAAATTTAATATGGTGGCTCAATATGGCCGCTTAAAATCGGAGAAAAATCAAGGTTTTGCAGTAAAATGTTAGCTAAAAATAAAACTTACTTCCAATTTCATCGATTTTAGGTGCAAGGTGTTTATTATTGATAGCCCTAGAAATTTCAATAGGTAGGTTGGCGAAATCCTAGATGGCGGATCCAAGATGGTGGCTAAAACCCAAAAATCGTCGCAAAATAATTTGTTCTAAACTCAGACTTAAGATTTTTACATTTACACTCCTTATATTGATCTCAAATGCTAAAATTAGATTATATCTTTCCTTCTTCAATGTGTAAAAGTTCTATCTGCTTTAGAATTCTCCAAATACTTGAGTTAAATATAAATTTGAAACCGAAACTGGATACTATATCGATTTAGGTGAAAAATTCTGAGAAAACTGACATGGCTGTCGCATAAATGCTTCACATGCAATAATGAACTCAAAATAGTTATAATAATTGAAATATAAGAAATTATGTAATTATTTATAAAATAATATTAAGATAAAATTATACTCTAATACTTAGAATTGTTAATGTCCTCCACTGTTCCTCTTTAATTTTCTTCGCTTGTGAGAAAACGTAGTGTAGAATACTTATAATACTTGCTTGATTGTTAATATATAAAAATTATTACAAGAAAATATTAGATTGTGAATCGGGGTTTTGTTTGTCACTTTTAAAGATAGAAGATGCAGAATATTCTTTGAAAGGTCAAAATCATTTAAATACCTTATGAAAATGAATATTTTCTCATTAGTTTGAAAACGTGCTGAAAATCAAAGAACGTGATAAGATAATTACTGCACCAAAAAGATTGCTTTTATTTGACGTGAAAATTAATATAGAAATTTTCAGAAAGAACACCAACAAGAACTGATTAATTTTAGTAAGTTTGCAGAGTTGCGACCTAGATGGATTTATTAATTTATAGAGAAAGGCAAACACAGCATTTGTGTATGTGTAATTCATCAGAATGTCAAGGCGATATTTGATGCTTCCAATTTGGTTATACTGACGGAAGAATCACACTATCCATTGCATGGTGATGCTGATTGCATAAAATATTTTCTTCACAGGAATCCGAAACCCAATTGTTACTCAGGAACTTGTAAAAAATGCCCAAAATTATCAGAAGTCCAAGAGTTTGTAAAATCTGTGCAACTTGAACATGATATTGCAGATATTATTTATAGCGTCTCGGAGTCAACTGACAAATGCACTTTAAAAAAATGTCTTAATGTACTTGACTTCATGCCGGAACTATCTGAGAGCCTAGAAAAATTGATTCCACATCATTTTAGCTTCAAGAAGCAATCGAAATTTATAAACGATCTAAAAAAACAATTTGAAATCTAATGAAGGTCTTTTGGAGATGGACTATTTTGAACATTATAAATATGTCGCTCAAAATACTACCCAACATTTTCATTATAATAACGACAAGTGCAGTATACATGTCGCAATTCTCTATTATAAAGTAAACCAAGAAATAAGACATTACACCTTTATATTGCTTTCTGAGTGTACAACTCACAATACAAACTTTGTATTTATCACATACTTATTTGGTTCCTGTTATTCAAACTAAGTGTCCACAATCAACAAAACTGTATTATGCATCGGATGGAGCAGTTCAATACTTCAAAAATCGTTTTCAAATGGTTAATTTAGTGCACTATGAAGCAGATTTTTCTATTAAAGCAGAATGTCATTATAATGCTACAGCTCACGGCAAGAGGGCATGTGACGGGGTTGGGGTAGTATTGAAAAGCCAAGCAACATGAACAAGCTTACAATGACAAAGTCAATGACACTATTCAGAACTCTATTCAACTGTTTAACTTGACTAAAAAGATTTGCTGCAGTACCTTGTGTATCGAATATTTCTAAAGCACACGCCTTCAGAATTTTATCCAATAAAACCCTTAATGTATTTAGGTACTCTGATGAAATCGAAATATTATCAACAACGACATATTAAAATTGAAAAATGAAAAAATAAAAAAAATTTTAAAAACTAAACATGAAAAAATATAAAAAATAAAAAAAAAAGGTAATGCAGGCTTCATGAATATGGAGACAGTTCCAACCCTGTAAAACGCAGAGAGCTCTTGCAAGCTCCAGTTACCGTAAAATTGGAGTTCGGATTCACATTAGTTTTCGAAAATTTTGGGATCCGCCATGTTCGATTTATAAAATTTAATTTCATGATATAAAATAAAAACAATCGTTTGTCTATCTGCCAACTTTAATATATTCGTTCGAGACCGATTTCATCGGAATTTCGAAGTTATTCGCCGTTTTTCCTACATTTTGATGTTACCTCGTGCCACCATTTTAGATTTATGATTCTTTAAAACCTGCATATGAAATATGTTATCGAATTTCAGCATTTGAATACAATATAAGATGGTAGATGTCCAAATCTTAGGTCAAAGTCTTTATTTTTTCGACGATTTTTGGGTTTCAGCCATTGTCTAGGATTTCGACAACCTACCTATTACAATTTGTAGGGTTGTAAATAACAAACAACTTGCACCTAACATCGATTGAATTGGGAGTAAGTTTTATTTTTAGTTAACATTTTACTGCAAAACCTTGATTTTTCTCCGGTTTTAAGCGGTCATATTGAGCAACCATATTAAATTTATTTCAGAAGGCCATACGGGCCCATGAAAAGTGTTCAATAACAAACATCTTAAGCTCAAGATAAAAAAATCCATAATCGCGAATTTTAGGCGGAGCCTTGTTTCGTTTAACAAAGAACGTCCCATATATATATATATATATATATATATATATATATATATATATATATATTCTATAAAATGGTCTACGAAATATTATCTTTTTGAAATAGATGCTGCTTTGAAGCAACTTTTTAAACGGAAGCGACGATAAAATCAAAAAATTACTTTTTTATTTTCCGTGTTCGGCCGAAAACAATATGATACGAACGTGTCATAATGCTCTAGGGCATCTGGGAATTGATAAAGTTAAAACACACATTAGTAGTGTTTATTGGTTTCCTAATTTATGGGGGAAAATGAACAAGTATATAATAAATTATTTTTGATGTATCGAGTTTTTTCCACTTAGCGATAAACAACAAGGGCTTTTTTATTCCATAGAAAAGGAAAAGTTGCCTCACTTAGATCATCTTGAGCCGCTAAAAAATACCAAACAGGTACAAGCATTTGATCGCTGTCATAAACACATTCACAAAATTCTAAAATGGTATCTGCAAATTGTCAAATTGGAAGAATAATAAAACATTTTCAAAAATGTTGCGTAATGTGTGAGCTAAGTATGGCTGGCACGGTTCAATGACCTTTTTGCTTATACTGCGCGCCACGACACAGCAATACAAGCACTTATTGCGTTAGCAAGCGTGCTATTTACTACATAAATAATTAAGACCAAAAAATGTGATTGAAGCAAGCATAGGTCGATTTATTTGATATTTCTATATACAATGTATTGAATTCTTCAATTATTAAATAAAAGCAGATCAGAATAAATATTTAGTTAAGGTATTTATTAATAGCAAAACTAGAAAAGATACAAATACTTTACAATAACAAGGCTAGTTGCAAGTGAAGCGTTCTACTTGATAACTGCTCGCGTTTGATGACAAAACTCGAATAGAACTAAGCACAAGTTCCGAATTCATACATATATACACTTGTCCTTATGTCGGAGTGGGAATGAGTTTTTCTATATAACTACATCCCATTATATTAATAATATTAATACCGGTACAAGGTAAACGGCGCGGCGGCGCGCCGGTCCATATTGGCATCGACACATCAATAGGGAATTCAGGCGATTATGCGTTAATTACAATATACCTGACAATTCGCAACATTAAGGATAGTCGCCTCAATATATTTCAAATTAAGATTTACACAGTAATTCAACACTACCACTTAAGTTAAAATTTTTCGTATATTTAATTTTTCACGTAGATAACAAAATTGCTGTTTTGCTAACAGCTTCGTAAAAAGATCAGCAAGTTGTTCTTTTGATTCACATATTTAACATCTATTCCTTGCAACTCACTACATCACGAATAAAATGGAAACGTACGTCGATGTGTTTTGATCTTTTATGATATTCGCTATTGTTCGCTAATTTAATCGTCGATTGATTGTCTACATAAATAGGAATATAATCGCAAGCATACTTTAAATCACATTTGACGCAGCCAAATTGCTTCTTTTGTACCGTGTGTTAAAGCAATATATTCAGCTTCCGCGGTCCATAATGATACTATACTTTGTTTTGGGCTAGACCAGCAAATTGGTCCGCCATTTAATAAAACACGAACCTACTTCTAGATTTTCGCGTCTCGACACACCCGGCATAATCGGTATTAGTGTATTCCATTGCGCCCGTGAAACTCTCCCACTGTCGCCAAAGACAACTACATAATCGCGGCTGCCTTGTAAATATCGTGAAATTCTCTTAACAAATTGCCAATGCTCTTGACCGAAAGAATCGAAGAATTGGCTACAATAATTTATGGCGTACTCGATATCTGGTCGACATACTCTCGCGGCGAATGAAAGTGAGCTCACAGCCTCTCGGTACGGGATTTGTTGAATGTCGTCATTTCTAACAATATTCATATTATGCTTTTGTAGATGCAGATCCGGTTCGGTTGGTACACTCAAAGGATTAGCATCAATCATTCCAAATCTAACTAATATTTTTTCAATATAGCACGGTTGATACATTTTTATAATTCTTTTACCACGATCACGCTCAATTTGCATTCCAACAAACTCATTCACCGCATCACTAGTTATATTGCAATTGCTTTTTAGGTATCGCAGTACCACGCTAATTGCACTTTGACTTTCGAAAATCAATAACCCATCATCTACATAAAGCGCTAAACAAATTTTAAAATTTTTCACTGCACCAACAAACACGCACTTATCACTTTGAATATTTTGAAAGTTGAAACTTTTTAAAAAATTAACAAACTTCTCGTTCCAGCAGCGCAGAGAATGTTTCAATCCATATAGACTTTTCTGCAGTTTACACACCAGATTTTCATTCTCTGGGTAATATGTCCTTCTAGCCGTTGAAGATAGATGTTCTCTTGAAGGTCACCGCAGATAAATGCAGTTTTTACGTCAAACTCCGATATTTCGTAATCTTTCTCTGCTGCGATAGCTAGAAGAACTCTTATCCATTCGTATCGCACGATAGGCCTAAAGGTTTCAAAATATTCTATTCCCTCTCACTGGGAGAAGCCTTTCGCTACAAGTCACGCTTTATACCGATCACTGTGAACTGAATTTCCATACCTGCTTATTAAGTTGAGCTTCTCTCTGTTGCGCAGCTGTCTTCTTTCTTGTTCTTAATATTCACTGCCTCCCACTTCATCAACACCTGGTTGATCGGGCGTAAGAACATCAACAGCTTGTTGATAATTATTTCCATTGATGCTTTGAATTTCTTGCACATGTTCAATCCCGAAATTAAATATCACACTATGTTTATCATTTTCTGCTTTTACATTCTTCTGCATACTTTCATTAAAATCTACATCGCTGCTTACGTAGATGCGCCGAGTAGATGCATCCTACAATCTATAGTTCGGTGATTCGCCATCATAGCCTACGATAAGAACTTTCTTGCTTTTTGCATCAAACTTCTTTCGCTTTTCCTTCGGCTCATTGAGGTACACATCTGTACCGAATACACGTAAATACTTAATTACGGGTTTTCTATTGAACCATTTTTAAAAAGGGTTTTCATTTGGTTTTTCAGTGCTATAAGATTCAACACAAGCAGGCCGTATTATCTGCTTCCGGCCAGAGTTCTAGACTTACGTTGTTACCTATTAACATACAGCGTGCGCTGTCCACTAGAGTGCAAATTTCTTGCTCAGCCCGACCATTCTGTTCATGTATGTACGGCGATGAGAACTCGTGTACGATACCTCTATTTTTTACATACTTGCTAAATTGTTCGGAGGTATACTCACTACCATTATCTGAATGCACTATTTTTAATGAATTGCCCGTTTGATTTAAGACTAAACTTTCGAACTCTAAAAATATTGCAAACACTTCTGATTTTTGTCTTAAAAAGTAAATTTTTCTAAAGCTCGTGCATTCGTCCTTAAACACGAGAAAATACCACGAACCTCGCGGGGATTCGATGTGAACGGGACCGCATACGTCAGTGTGAATCTTTTCACCAGGCTTAAACATGCCGACGTGCTCGGACGATACGTGTGGCTTGCGGGCTTGCTTTCCTAACACATATGTTTCACAAAAAAAAATCATCTACTTTATTAATTTTATACATTCTACTATTTAGCACTCTACTGGTATTCATCACTGCATGTGCGTTTACATGCCCCAACCTTTCGTGCCATAATTTCAGAGGCTTATTATTTTTTGATTCTATGACGTTACATTCTTCTGGCTGTTCAACTCCAAATAACATTTTAAATAATTATCCATGTCTTTTGCCACGGGCTACTACGTTACCGCTGCTATCAAGAACTTCACAATTATATTTCTTCTCATGAAAATTAAAATTTTTGTCGTTGAATGCTGGAATTGAAAATAAATTCCGCTTCAACTCTGGAATAAAAAGCACATTTTGCATTTCCCTGACACTTGTGTCGCCATCGATTTTTTTCTCTAATTACAACTGTTCCGATACCTGCCGCGGGCAAAATCTTGTTTTCGATGATCTTTACATAGTGGCTATCATTCGTTACATCCATTTTTCTGAAAAAATCTGCACGAAACATCATAAGCATTCTTGCACCAGAGTCGGCCAGCCAAACGTCTTGTTCACAGTCTGCTGTTTGACTCAAGAGCGCTGTTAAAACACTAACATGCGCTGATGCCACAAATAATACTCCGGATACGCGATTGCTAGAATTTTTATCCGGACACTCGCGCGCCCAGTGTCGTCCTGTCTTCTTACAAATTGCACGGTTCGTTTTCTTTTTTAACTCTTCAATGTTTTTCTTTCCTTTGACTCTTCTGCTTTTAGATTTGGTCGCTGCTTGTTGCTGGCTGTTCAGTTTAAGTTTTAATGCTTCGATTTGAAGAGCTAAGGAAGCGGTAGAATTTTCTGTCTCGCAAAGCCACTTGTCTTCGCGTATTAGACGTAAAACAAGAGCATCCTTTGTTTTATCCGTTTTCGGCGTGCACTCCCACACCATTTTGAAAGTCGAAAATCTCGGTGGAAGACCATTTAACAGTCTGGACACCATATCTTTGTCAGAACGCTTTTCACCTGCATCTTCAAGTTTTCTGCAAATACTCTCGAACTTCTCGATCTGCAATGCAACTAATTGGCCGTCTCAGATTCGAAAATCGTAAAATTATTGAAAATCTATGTTTCAACACTGGAGGTTCCATACAATTCATTCAGCTTATCCCACATTGCTTTAGGCGTTTTAAAATTATTTAAATGACGATGAATTGTTTTCTCCACAGAACTTAGCAAAAGCAAAAAACTTAGCAAAAATCAAGGAGTAAATCGATGAATGGCAAATATTATAGTAAAAAACGGAAAAATGCAGTCATGTATAAAAAAGGAAAAATCTTATACTATTATGTTATATTATTAACCCATTAACGTCCAAAACAAAGAAATAATAACTCTGTTTTCAACCGTAAATCTATCACATATTCCACGGATATATTCAAACATACTTTTTCTTAAGTATTTTTTTCTCTACTTTCCGTTTCTGGTATCAGAATTGCGAAGTTTTCACTCAAAAATCCAATATAGCGACGTTTTAAAAAAAAATGCAAAATTTCGATACTTTTTTTTAAAAACCAATTTCTTGTTGTGTTAACGTTAAGGACGGAACTTTATTTTTTAACTATTAGTGCATAAATGAGTTGTACTTTAAATTCAGTTTGATCCCGAATCCAGAAATTCAATATGGCGGCTAGAAAATGGCGCTTGAAGCGCAAAATTTTGCCCAAACAATTTTTTTCTCGAATATAATGCATTCGACGAAAAAATCAATAAGATAAAAAGTGCATAGAATCAATTAAAAAATATGTCTAAATTTTTTATATAAACGTCGCCATATTGGATTTTTGAAAGAAAACCTCGCAATTCTGATACCAGAAATGGAAAGTAGAGAAAAAAAATACTTAAGAACAAGTATGTTTGCTTTGAATTTATCCGTGGAATATGTGATAGATTTACGGTTGAAAACAGAGTTACGATTTCTCTGTTTTGGGCGTTAATGGATTAAGTATATATTAGAATAGGAAAAGTCTTTTTTCATGTTATTGATATATTATAATAAATTATTTATATTGCAACTTAATCATTGCGAAGTTCGCTATCGGCTGAAAATTTTTTAATGCAGTAAAATGCAATCATTAGAGGATATTAATAGTAATCAAAGCTGAAAAGATCAGATTTTTAAATTAAATATTTATATTGTTGCTAGGGACGATATCTCGGAAGTTTTTAATGCTAGAATATTGAAACAAAATACATTTTATTACGATTTAAAAAAGAAAGGTTTTGAGCCCTTGCACATTTTCATACGACCAATACACGTTCAGAAAATTTTTGTTTAAACTATTATTTATTATTTGTCATTTAATTAATATTTTAATTTGAAATTTGGCAAGGAGCAAGTATAAAGGTTAAAGTTCTTAAACGTTACTATAATATATAAACAAATATTTGTAACAAATGACGAAATACTCTGTATATAACATAAAGAAAAAAGTGATTGAGACGTTGATGAATACGCTCGGGTAGAAATGCTAAACATTGTTAAACAATGATAAGATATTTTGTTATTCAGCAGTCTAGAGACAAGTTTATATATTAGGTTGTCAAAATCTCCCTTCCGCTTTTTTGCTCTTCATTCAATGCTTTATAAAAACTGTTACACTGGTCGGATATACTTCAAATATGCACCGTTTTGTTCGATAATCTGTTTTCATCTAGACAGCAACTTCATAATACCCCTCTCGTAGAAACCTCTCTCTTTATTTGCGAAGAACTCGGACAGACACTTTCTACAAGCCTCTTTTGAGTCCAACTATACATCACCAACGGCGTTCGACATGGACAGAAACAGGTGGTAATCACTTGGCAATATGTGCGGGCAATATGGTGGGTGTAATAAAATCTCCCATCCGAACTCCCGTAGCTTCTGACGAGTCATCAACGAAGTGGGTGGTCTGGCATTGTCCTGGTTGAACACTACACCCTTACTGTTGGCCAATTGTGGACGCTTCTGGTCGATAGCCTGTTTCAAGCGGTCCAGTTGTTCATAGTAGATGGTAGAATTAAGCGTCCGGCCATATGGGAGCAGCTCATAGTGGATGATTCCCTTCCAATCCCACCAAAAACACAGCAAAACCTTTCTGGCCGTCGATCCCGGCTTGGCCACGGTTTGGGATAGTCCACAGGCCTTGGACCACGACCGTTTTCGCTTGATATTATCGTACGTAATCCATTTTTCGTCGCCAGTCACTATATGCTTCAAAAACGGGTCGAGTTCGTTCCATTTTAGCAGCACATTGCAGGCGATGATTCGGTCTAGAAGGTTTTTTTGCGTCAAATCATGCGGCACCCAAACATCAACCTTCTTTCGTATCCAGCCTTCTGCAGATGGTTTAAAATGGTTTGGTGACTAACTCTCATCTCCTGGTCGATGTCACGAGATGCTACATGCCGGTCTATCTCGATAAATTCCATAATTTGATCGGTATTCGTCGTCACAGGTCTTCGGCCGGCTGGCGTATCCATGGCGTCGTTTTCACCGGCTCTGAATCATCGAAACCATTCCTCTGCGGTTCGAATACCTAGCGTGCCATCCCCCAAAACACCATTAATCTCACGGAAAGTTTCTCCATTGGATTTGCCTTTGACGAAGGAAAACTTTCAAATAGCACGAATTTCAGCGTTAGTGAACTCCATGCTTACACGTCTAGAACTTTTGAACGCAATATCCAAACTAATCATGCATAGCGTCGTTTTGCACGTTATGTCAAGACCTTTCAAATGATGTATAGTATTGACAGATACGAGCTCTGTAGCGCTTTGTACATAGCTCAGAAATTCATAAGACCAAAAGGCGGAAGGGCGATATTTGACAACCTAATATTTATATTCAGTAGCAACCAGAAATATATGAAACGTGTCTTTTTTCATTCCGATCAATTTATAGATAAATTTTCCAAACCTATTTTTTATGTATTTGATACTCATAATAGTTCGCATAAATGTATTTTAGGCTGTTTTAAATTTTTCTCAAAACAAACTTGAAGTATATTATATATCTTTATTATAAATTGGTATATAAATTCATTGACTTTAATTATTTTATTTAAGAAATTGTAAATTTTGATCCAGCTCATAATTGTGAATTAACTTGATACGACCCGAGTAGGGATCTAAAAATTTTCAATAGGTTAGAAAGCAGTTACTAGGTATTAAAAGTATATTCAACTATCAAGGTTAAGAATTGGACAAAATTTAGAATGTAGAATGTGAATACTGTCAATAAAATTAAGAAAGAGGTAGAAACTAGGTTTAAAGATGGTTTTGTTTTGTGGTGTAAATGAACACAAAATAAAACCAGCTTTAAACCTAGTTTTTGGCTAGTAAATGTTCCTTGTTTCTGGCTAGTAAATGAACATTTTAATTTGAATGTAAGATACAATTACTACAATCAAAAAATTAATATTTATACAATATCATAATATTATATGGTTTATAAAATAAAAGAAACATCATAAGATACGTAAATAGTTTGAAAGAATTACAAAAGAATAATACAGTCTGATTTAAGAACGAGCCTTTTGAATATCAGAATCTGGTTTAGCATTTACTCTTATAAGAAACCCGCCGAAAATGAGATTTATTTTATTGAGAACTTTCTCAAAAAATGAAAGATCCTTTGACTGATGGGACGATAGTTTGAGGGCTCGTTGAGGGACTTCCCGGCTTTTGGAAGACAGACCAGTATGGCCGTTTTCCAGGCCTTGGGAAAGTATTGATGTCTCATCATTGCGTTTACGATATTGCAGATGGACATGATGTGTTTATGGGGAAGGATTTTGAGTGTGTTGTTATTGATTTTGTCAGCACCAGGGGCTTTCTTGTTTTGGAGACTGCGAATGATGTCGCTTATCTCTTTGAGGGAGGTAGGGATGATGTCCCTGTTTGAAGGGAGGAAGTGTTGAGCTGTCTGGGTGACATGCTCATGAAAGGGTGAGAGTTCTGGTGGGCTGGGTAGAGTTGAGCACTGATTGCTGAGAGATGCGAAGATCTCGGCCTTTTCTTCAGCGAGTGAGAAGGTTTGGCCATTTTGCTTGAGTGGTGGGAGGCAGGGGCGACTACCTCGTATAGATTTTATTGCCTTTCAGACGTTTTTGAGGTAAGTTTCGGCTTCAGTGATGAAATCGTTGAAGCGGCTGTTTCTGAGCTCGTTTATCTGAGAGTGGATGTCCCTTTGTAAGGAGTTAAGTTGGGTTTTGAGAAGTGGAGTTCTAAGGTGTTGCCATTTCTTCCGGATTCTATTCTTTTGCTTAATTAGCTTCAAAATACCGTCGGGGAGGTTATTATTAGTGCCCTGTGGAGGGCGGGGCGATGTAGCAATTCTAATAGCGTGGATGATGTCATTAGACACAGAGGTGATCTCTTCATCGATTTGAGAGATCGATGATATGGGTCTGCACCGAAAGGCTGAGGCCTCTAGGTTGAATTTGAGATGTAGCCAGTCGATGTGTTCTGTGTGTGACGGGGGAGAGATGGGTGATGCATGGAAGGCGAGGATCACTGCACTGTGGTCTGAGCTCACTGCACAGATAACCCGGAGGTCGCTTAGGGGTGTAATATTTTTGGTGAGAAAAATATCGAGAATGTCTGGTGCGTGTTGTGGGGAGCCCTGAAAGTGGGTAGGGAAGGGAGGAGCTTCCACTGTAAAGTCATGCCGAATTGTTTTTCTGAGGAGGGCGCAGCCGTTGCTGTTTCTGGAGCCGCAGCCCCAAGAGGGGTGTTTAACATTTAGGTCCCCAGCGATGATTGTGGGGGTGTTGTTGCTGAGAAGCAAGGCAAGATCTTTAAAGTTGTTTTGGAGTTGTGGGGGGTTATAGCATGCAATTACCCTCAAGGGGCCTTTTTGGAGGGAAATTTCAAGCCCTATTGTCTCGCAGATGGAGGTAGTTGTAATTCCACGGCGGCGGTGGGATTTGTGGACGAGGATTGTCACGCCTGCAGTGTTAGAGTGCTCTCTGTCCTTCCTATATGTGATATAGTTTGGAAGGAAGAGTTTATGGGATGGGCTGAAGTAGGTCTCTGTGATGCAGGCGATTCCTCATCCAAGAGTTGGAGGAGTTCTAGGGATCTATTTCGTTCGCGTTTCAGTTGAGGATCTTTATCTCGGGATTAGCCATTATTGGGTCTGCAGAGAGCGGCGGTAATGTTCGTGACGAACTGCATTATGATGTTTTGCAGTTCGGACGTAATGGGAGGCGAGTTGATTTACAACGGTGCCGCTGATGCTGCTATGTTGCTCACCATGCTCGCATATGTGGTGCGGGTGGGGTTTGCCCGATTTTTATGAAGATTGGGGGTTATGCTCTTTTTCTGTGTGAGCTGGGGTGGGGGGTGTTACCGATTTTGGGGACATTTACCCGCTTCACTTGTTTTGGGGGGGGCTTGTCCTTTGGGGCTTTGGGGTAGCCCCTGTAAGTTGCCCTGTGCTCTCCTTTGCAGTTGGCGCAGGTGGGGCGTGCGTTTTTATTGTCTTTTACAGGGCATGACGGGGTGGCATGACTTTTGCTGCAAAAAGCGCAGGCCCATGCAGTGTGGCAGTAGTTTGCCGTGTGATTATATTTGAGGCAACGCCGGCACTGCGGCGTGACTTTCGATTTCCTCTTTGCCTCCACTTTTATGTTGAGGCGACCGATGGTGCTTAAGTCGAAAATTGACTTAGCAGCGGGTGAGGAGGGGTCTAGATGAACGGTCACTAGCCAGATGTTTTCGCCGCTACGCATTCGGTGAATGCGTCGTGGGGTGTAATCTTTCGAGTTTAGTTCTTTCAGGATGTTTTCGTCTTGGATGGCCTCGTTAATACCACGAATGACTACAACCAAGTCCCGTTGTTCGGGGAGTTGGTTGGTGGTATGTTATATTTTAGTCTTTTCTAGACGGACCGTTAGGTGCCTGAAGTCGTCTACCATTGCCGCGTACACCTTGACCGAGTCAGAGTTGTTGATGGCCCGGCGAACGGAGATACCGGCTTTCTCTATGGCGATCTTTAGTTTTGGCCAAATCATTTTTTGGCGGATGATGATGGGGGTGGGGGTCGAACAGAGATGGGGGATTCGTATTCAGTATCAGAATCCAGATCGGAGAGCGTTGGTGCGAATTTGGCAACGCGGATGCGTTTACGGCCTTGCTTTATAAACTCGGCTTCTTCGGAAGTCGGAGTTAATTCAGAAACGGTTGTTTTGGTAGCGGGGGTGCAGAAAATTGCTGCCTCCTGAAAGAAATCTATGGCGGACGAGGAAGATGTAGAAGTTCCGGTGGTGTGGGCGTGATGTTGCCACCGATTGAGAGAAGGTTGGGTCTGTTGTGGTGGTGGATATTATATTTTGTAGGCGGTTAATCTGATCCCGGAGATCGATGATAATTTCTATCAGCTTTGGGGGGGGGGGAGACCGTCGAGGTCGGTGGTAAGGCCGGTGTCCATGTCCATGAAGTCGGACTTACGATTGAGTGCTGTTTTTTTTTTTTTAAGGGGGTGGTGATTGCCTCCAGTTTGTGATTGGGGGGGTTAAAGGTAGAGAGAGAGAGGTGTGGTGTGGGAGATTATAGCTATGAAGAAATATTTAAATATGTAAATATAAATATAAATATATATATATATATATATATATATATATATATTAGTTATAGAATTAGTTAAAAATGAGATAAACCATATCTAAATTATATACGTTTAATTTAAGAGAGGTTAGTTTGAGTTGAAAATCTAAGATATCTTTTAGATGAGAAATTAAGAGTTAAGAATTAAGTTAAAATTAAAATCAAGTTTAAAGTTAAAATTGAATAAAATTTAAATTTAAATTTAAAATTAAAAATTAAAATTAAATTACAATTAAATTTAAAAAATTTAAATTTAAATTTAAATTTTTGAGGTTAGTTTTAAAAAGTTTTAAGAGTTTCTTACAAACATATAATTTATAAATTATATAAATTATAATTTACAAGTTATGTAAGAGATAAATGAGAATTAAATTAAATTTAAATAACGTGCAGCTTTTTGAGCTCACTGATGTAGATGTTCATGATGATATGATCATCATGATGGCTGCCATGTGATGTGACATGTGAATATTTGAATATGTAATGAACACTCATTTGAGCTGGCCCTGTAGTAATACTTTAAACGGATTATTTTGAGTGGATGTTCGTGATTCAAGACGCCACCTAGTGGCCACTGGCGAAACTAATTGTTAACCATTAACTTAATTATTGATGAAAGTAAAATGATTTTCAATAAAAACCATAGTCTATGTTTTTCCCAAGATAATATAGAATCTATATGTCAAATTTCAGAACAATCGGTTCAGTAGTTTTTTCGGTTATCGTGTACAAACAAAAACACGCTTTGTCTTTATAAATTAGTATGAATATGAATTTGATATGATATGATATGATGACATATATATATATATATATATATAAAACATCATATCATATCATATCATATAACATTGTATGCGAACGTGTAAACTATTGTCGATGCAATAGTATTGCAATAGTATTGCAACTTATAATATTGCTAGATTTTTGTCTAATATATTGCTTAAGATAGTTGGAAGAACTAGTTCTTACATTAAGGATAGTTTGTGTTTTTACAATGAAATGAAAGATATTGTTATTCCGAAAAACTACAAGATGATTTCATTGGATGTAGTATCTTTGTTTACAAATGTACCTTTAGAGTTGTTAAATGATATTATACAGGAAAAGTGGAATGAAATTAATTTGCATACAAAATTGACAATGAATGAATTTATTAAAGCAATTAATTTGGTTTTTAATAACACAATTTTTTCATTTGATAATAAATTTTATGAACAAAAATACGGATGTCCAATGGGGTCGCCTTTGTCACCGGTTATAGCTAATTTAGTTATGGAAAAGTTGGAAAGTATAGCCTTGTCAAAATTGCTTTTTGAACCAATGATATTTAAGAGATATGTTGATGATATCTTTACAATTGTTCCAGAAGTTTTTGTGGATGAAATGGTGGATGTTTTCAATTCTGTACATGACAGAATTAAATTTACAAGGGAGGTTGAAGTAAATAGTCAGTTAAGTTTTTTGGACATTAATGTAATTAGATGTAGTAATAATAAGGTAAAACTTAATTGGTACAGAAAGCCTACTTGGTCAGGTAGGTTTTTAGATTTTAATTCACACCACCAATTCGGAAACAAAATTGGAGCATTGAAAGGTGTCATTGACAGAGCAATTAAATTGTCACATAAAGATTTTAGACAAAATAATTTACAGATAGTAAGAGAGACTTTTATTAATAATGGCTATCCAATTCAATTTATTAATAGATTGATTGCTGAGAGATTGTTTGACATTTATAATACCGAAAATAGACATAGTGCAGGAATTGATTTTAACGGAGGCAAAATTATTGTCTTACAATATGTTCAAGGATTATCTGAAAGAATAAAAAGAAATTTTCGGAAATATAACATTCAAATTTTCTTTAAAAATCGCAATAATTTAAGTAGATTGTTTAATAATTGCAAAGATAAAGATGATTTATGCTTAAAGTCAGGAGTTGTTTACAAGATTAATTGCATGGATTGTGATAAATACTATATTGGACAAACAGGTAGATATTTAAAAAAGAGAATTTATGAGCATAAATATAGTTTACGTAGCTCACATATTACTTCTGGTTTAAAAGAGCATTGTTTAAAGTTTTTACATTCTTTTGATTTTGTGAATGTGGATATTTTGGAACATGGTATTAATAATAAGTATAAACGGGAGAGTCTTGAAAGTATTCACATTTCCAAGAATCGAAATAATGTGAATTTAATGTTAGAGTCTGGTAGATTGGACAGTGTTTATCATTCCTTATTAAATTGATTGGTTTTGGACAATTTGTGTAGAGGGGGAATTTATATTTAATTTACGAAATTTGGTGGTGGGGATGGGTATATATAGATTAGAATATAAGGTTTAGATTAGTCCCTGATGAGGAGCCGTAGCGAGCTCGAAACGTTGGACAAGTCTTCAATTAGGTAAGGGTGTTGGGGACAGTCAGACTGCACTTTACTAACAAAGAATTTTTTCAGCTAATATTTTATTTTCAGATTAGTCTACGGGGGTGAATGTAAACAAGGACAGTCTGACTGTCATTATAATTTTATTAGGAGTGGAGGTAGTAGGACTCAGGCACCGAAGAAATTTACAAAGTAATGCATATGTAAAAATATTTATAATATATATTTAAAATGTACACATAGAATAGATAACATAAAAATATAATCACAACTGTTAATGTAAAATGTCCCAATATTTAAAACTATAATTAAAAATAGAGATTTTAATAGACAACCCTACTTGATTTCGACCAACTTTTGTTTTGAATATTATTTCTTCCTCAAAAATGTTTTCTAAATGATCCATTTCTAAAACTAAATGAATTCATTTGAATTTTCAACGTTTAATAGAGATCGTATCTCCATACGAGGCCTATATCGGTACGAACTAAAAATTGGGTCCGTATGTAAGCCTCGAAATTAAAAATTATATAATTTAATTTTTAATTTAATTTTTATTTTTAATTTTTATTTTTTTATTTAATTATTTTTATTTTTTATTTTTATTTTATTTTATTTTTGGATGGAATTGATTGGACTGTAAGACCAATAAAAAAAATATTTATTAATTTAAAAATTTTTAGTATTTCTACCACGGAGATATACTTTGTATATATTATATAATACATATCTCACGCATCGATAATAGTTTACACATCCGCATAGAATGTTCTACTTATGAAGTCTTAATCGGGTCTATATACTAAGCAAGGTAATGTTTTGCCACTTGCGAGAGTTTTGAGTCGTCAGACATGCAATATGTGTACTATCCATAAAGTAAAGTTTTGAATTAAAGTTGACTACATGAATTTTAAAAAATTAAAAAAAAATTATTTATTTTATAAATAAATAGAATAGAATCTTTAATTAACAACCAACAATGAAAGCCGATACAAGACAACAAAGAATAGTATGTTTGAATTAATTTTTTCATGTGAGATTTTAGGTATTAAATAATAAAAGGAAAAAATTGACAAAACTAATTTATTACTTATAATTTTTAGAATGATAAAATTGAATGAAAAACAGACTCTATTGTGTTTTTGTAATTCTTTCAAATTGTTAATTTACGTATCTTATTGTTTTATTAAATATACAACTAATATTATAATATTATATAAATATTTATTTTTAAACAATTGTGAAATAAATGGTTCATTTACAAATCAGAAACAAGGTTTCAGCTTTAAACCTAATTTCTATTCCATTCTTAGTTTTATAGACAACGTTCATATTTTTTATTTAAAGAGCCTAGTTTTTAGCCATGTTGATTGATTTTATTTTTACTGCCTAGTAACCACTTTTTAGCCCATTCATAATTGTCAGCTTTCTACCAGAGTGATGAATATTAAATACATACAATTTTCCAAATAAATTTGTTTATGCTATTTCATTAAATATTATATTCGTTAAATTAATTAAAGCCTTAATTATAAAGATATAATACATTCATTTTTGTAGCATCATATTCCGAATCTGAAGTAGTTTTTAAAAATTTATTTAACTCTGTCAAAGACAAAAAATTTAGCCTTAATTGGATGATAATTTATGTGCTAATTGTACTTAATTTAATCGTACTTAACACTGTATAATTTTATTGTGATTTTGTATATTTATTTTCCTTGCAAACATCATTTTCTTTTGAATGAGCATTCATACCGTAACTGTATAAATCGCCGAATAAAATTTTTCAGCTAATTCAAGATCGATTATGTTAATAGTACTATTTCCACACGAGAGTTTATGTTTATCTCTTTTTTACCACTCGTAGCATTGTTTAAAATATATTTAGTAAATTAGTATTGATTACTTGATTTATCAGGCAGTGGTATCAAGTATTGCATTTAAATAATGTCAAATAATTCTAGAAGAACAAGTACATAAATAACAGCAAATTTAGAAAACCATTGACAACATTTTATTTTACAGACACTGGTCAAAGTAAAATTTAATTTTGACATACCAAAAGCCATCTACAAAAGTAAATTATACGGCTATCGTGCTAAAATAGAATATTTTGCAACAAATGCGTAAAGATTGTTTGTAGTTATAAATGCTATGATGCGGTCGACTACAAATATGTAAAAAATAGATACATATTGTAGTTATTTTTCATATTATTGTGTTTGAAAACCAACTTCACGTACAGAAGTACAAAAAATTATCATCCGACTATTCGTAAAATAACAAATGCTTATGTAGAATAAACATGCGCTAATACAATGTGTGTTCATATTTATATATTAATTATTTAAATTTTTGATAATTAATTGTTAAATGGATAAGAAAAAGATAATTTGTTTTATTAGCCGATGTTTGACCGCAATATTTTACTGTAAATCGATGAAATTCTACTGTTTATTAACTGCAAACTAAATATTTATACAGTGATATTTAATTTACTTACATAATATCTTTAACATAATTATATAATTTTAACAACAAAATAATAACATAAATTTAGATTAAATGAGTACCCTTTTTTACAAATGTACACAGAATATTTTTGCCTTTGAATCTGCAATATTTTTTGAAAACGAATTGTTTAATTTTGTCAGAAACAAATTGATCAATCAGCTTTAAACTGCTGTAATATTCTTTATTACTATTCATTGTAACGAATAGACTTATAATGTAATTTGTTTTATTGAGCGTTCAATTAAATGACATTCGAGGTTGCATAAAGACTTTAAATGAAGGTAAAGTAAATTTTAATTCAAAATAACGTCTAACTAAATTGATCCTAGTTCGTCCTGATTTGTTACCTTTACAATTTGAAAAATTGGTTTAAACAAAATAGTTTAATATGTATCTCGAAAGTGTCGAACTGTAGGGACCGCCCTAGTATTTAGTGTCGAGTAATGATACGTTAAGACACACACACACACACACACACACACACACACACACACACACACACACACACACACACACACACACACACACACACACACACACACACACACACACACACACACACACACACATTGAATGTGTTATTATATAATTCTGTTAGCATTTTTTATTTATAAGATTTGTAGCGAAAGCATGTTAAAATGCATATATTTCTTGTTTTCTTTTACTTAGCATAATTTAGCTTTTTTTTTTAATTAATAGCTCTGTACTATATTATATAGAATTTACTTATTTTTATTTTTTGTTTTAACTTTATTTTAGTTACTTTTACTTTGATTGCTTATTTACAATTCTCTTTTTATTTTCTTTTTTCGCACGATCATTGTGTATAGTTTTCATTGAGGTCTCGCACGCCAAGTCTGAACGGATCCCTATTCAATCCTTACAGCAGTCTAAATCGCAAGGTATTTATTCTAGCTTTTTTAAACATTGAACAACTGAAATTTCTTGGTTTGCTCAATGTCAGATTAGACATATACTCACATTAATCTGTTTCTCTTTTATTTTGAGTTATTTTCTTTCTACCGTTTATAAATAAACTGTGGAGAAATTTTTTCTTTGTTCAATTTATGAATGGCAATTTTTTCTGAAAGAACAAAGAGACACTCGTATCACGTCTCTGTATTTTTGTTTTCTTTTTTTTCTTGTAATTTAGTACTATCCAGCCCGAACCGGAAGTCCAGGACTTATTCTTAGAGAGTATGGTCGAGGGGGCCACGACAACGTTTCTAGAATTTACACATATTCCTATTTAACGGAAACTCCAAGTCAGGGCTACTTAAGGCGCCCAATACAGCCGTACGATAAGCCACCCACAAGTCCACATTTTCATAGGCCCAACTGTAAGTATCGATATTTTTATTAACTAGGAACATTAAATAAAAAAATTCATTTTGCAAATCTTCGGACATTTTAATCTAAATTTCTCTTCAGATTTCAGCTACACTAATTTAAATTGAAAACGATAGTCTTAGTTATTAATTTAATAATTTTATTATTTTTAATTTAAATAATTAAAAAATAATCTGGCACAATATTATATTTGACGATTTGTAAATGTAAAATTCACATAAATTGGATTAATAGATTAAATATACTTTCGTATATGATGAAATGATTCGAATATAATGAAATGACAATACTGTACTGGCTTAGTATTTCAGTTATTTCTAAAATAGCATTCGTTCGTTAAATGAAGCACAGAAATTTAGAAAAAGAACAAAAATGAACTGTTTTAAAAATGTATTAAAGTGTATTATTTTTAGAAGCTCTATCAATTCGTTATATACTTTTTGAATAAGTATTTAAAAATTTCTCCAGTAGATTAATATTAAATTTATAGGGAAATATAACACACAGTGTGCTATATTTGTTAAATAAGTGTTAACTTTATGAAAACAATAATAAATTATTAAAAAAAAAATAAAAGTAATACATATTGTTATCAGTCTTACAATGCTATTATAATGATAGCCAAATTGTTCTTATTTGTACTCACCCCCTTTATATATTTTTTATTATATTAGGACTATGAATGAGTTCTCACTGTTTCTTTAAAGATAGAATAGAAAGTAGCTATACTCCATGCATAGAAATTCGAATGGTAAAACATGCAAGAAAACATTGCATCTAATATTAAATTTCAGTGCATGGTAGTTCACTTTAGGCTCAAGAAAATAATTTGTTATTAGTTTTGAAAGTGTCTACTTTTGTGCCAAATCAAGTGTATTTACGGGGAATTTTATGACACTACTTTATTTTTTGTTATTACTTATTATTATTTTGTTGGATACGATATACAGAGATTGGTTTGGATTTGTCATAAATAATGATTTTAAATTTGAGGATAAAAAATGTTTTATTATAACGAAAAATTTGAATATCAAAAGTTGATGGAATAACTCAATCAGGATCGATGTCAAAAGTTATTAGAATTTAGAAAAACATTAAAAATAGATAAATCAACTGTTCGAAAACATGTAAAAATATTAGGAATAATCTAGGAGCAAAGACATTGAATGTTGTATACATTGAACCCGAGAGACGTCGAACAATGTTTTGTCATATGTGAACTACTGCTTTTACAGAGACCACTCTTGACTTCAATCGATACATTTGCATCGACTCCTAAACGAAAAACGGCAGCTTTATGAGCAAAGATAAACCAGTTATTTTGTTACACAACAACGCTCTATCTCATGTTACAAAACCATTAGAAACCTACCTCACAACGCTCGATGGAAGTTTCTACCTCATCCACAACATTCACCTTAATAGCCCCTTGCGATTTTTACCTATTTCGTTTAATGATACACAGTCCAGTTGACCAACGCTTTCAATCTTATGACGAAGCTAAGAAATAGATCGATTCTTGAATAGTCTTAAAAGACATGTTTTTTGCACGCAGATTTATTATTTAATATTTATTAAAGATGGAAGAAAATTATATTCAATGATAGAAAATACTTTGAAGGAAATGTTTTTATTTTTTAAATTTGAAACACAACTTTTACTTTGTAAAAAAACAGCGAGAACTTATTCAAAGTCCTAACATAAAAATCCTTGACTCAATAATTACTTCGTAATCTAGAATTCTAAATAGAATTGCCTAGTAAATGTATTCTTTACTCTCGTTAGCATCGCGTTCAATAAGAAGTAGTGGTGGCCGGAGCAGCAGTCGATCAGGCATGCGAGCTTTGGTTGATGCACTCAGTGATAGTAGGCCAAAGTCGCCAGCAGCTGGCAGTCAGATTGATAATGAAGAGCCAATAGAGCTCGCGCATTATCCGGATGCTATGAAACCACCACCTGGTTCTCAGCCGCCGATCGAAAGAGATGATTTTCCTGCTCCACCTTATCCTTATACAGATCCTGAACGGCGTAGGCGATGGTCCGATACTTATAAGGTAGAAATAAAACTCTTGTAATTATTACGCATATACAGCTTTTGACGATTGATTATACCAATATGAAGAGTATATAACCCTAATGTACACTTATTTTCTTAATAATTTAAAAAAGTGATGGAATTACAAATATATAAATTTTACTGATCAGGCGGTATACGTCATATACAGAAAAAGTATATTTGTAAACAATAATAATTAAATAATCAAATTTTTTAATAATAATAATAGTATAAAAAGGGAAAGTTAATAATAACAACCAGCAAATTTTCTCAATATCTGTATAATACACTATCTTTACAATGCAGAGAAATTAAATAATACATATTTAAAGAAATATAATATTTTGAATAAAATTTTATTTTGAAGTTTCTATTATTTTCAATAATCTGATATTTTCAAAACGTCATGCATGCTTTTATATAATATTAGATAAATTCAATACCAATTTTTTGGTATGTAGTAATAACCATTTAATAAAAGTTTTGTAATAGAAACAGAACAACTTTCTACTACTAATTTGTTTAAGAAATTGTATCTTATATTATTGTCGTCATATATGTTGAATGCTGCAAAATGCATATCATAAAAATAGTCTAAAAATTGGTTACATAACAAAAATTATCTTCTTGTACTATAATTTCAGAAACTATACAAAATTCAGGGCCATCCTCTGAAAATTGAACTAAAATAATGTTCAATTATTCTATTTCCATTAACTTTTATCCAGTTGGTTACTGTGATTTCAGTTTTAGTCAAGAATATGTTCGAATATTTTTCATAATTTTTTATATAGAAAATAGACATTTCTTTTTTTATCCATTTCATGAGAAGTATAATCTAAATTGTGATAAAAAATCTGCAATGCTGTTCAATTTGATATTTAATATCCACGGTCTTGTTGACATTTAATCTACTTGCAATTGATTTAAAAAGATCTTTTCCATTTTTATGCTTTGCCCCAAATCTTAGACAACATATTCTTGACAGAGATCCAAAGAATTCTATTATACGAGGATATTGAAGTAAAAAATGATACGCCGGTTTCATCGAATTTGGGAATATTTCTTCAAGGAATGACAAGTATTCTTCAATTAATAGGGTTAAATATTTATGTGTGTCGCAAAGAATATGCATACTAAATACAATATTTCTAATTTTTTTCAAGTTGCCATAGTTGCCAAGTTTCATTACCTTCTAGTATTTTATGACAATTATTAAGGAAAAATTATCAATGAATCATCGCATTTCAGACGAGGACATAATAATGTAATTATTTTTTAAATGAGACTCTTGAATTTCAACGGGCTTATTAATGTTATATTTATAGCCATAATCAAAAGATTTAATTCTATAGTTTAATTCGTCTAAGTTGAAAAATTTACCTTTATAAATAAATTGTTTGATAATAAGTGCCAGATCATATCGAGCTATACCCTCAAGTATTTCGTGCATACCATCAACGCCAACATTACTTGTTACATGAAATATTTTTAATTTGTGAATAACGCAGTCTTCTTTTAAACCCAACAATTTAGAATTTTCACAAACTAATAGTGAATCATAATTTTTTTATCCCTGATTATGCATTGATTTTGCCTAAAATTGAGTACTGACCGAGATCATCTCCTACATTTATTACCATTTCAAAAAACAATTGTTTTTCTGTATTATCATTAAGTTGGAGCTTAATTCCAACTTCTTGCAAATAACATAATTCATCTATTATTCGATAAAAAACTATTTCATTTTTAAAAAACTCTCTATTAAGTGTATTAAACAATGAAAAACTAAATATATTGCCCAGCGTTGACTGAAATCTTTCTGGTACACAGGGAATACTTATATACAAAGCTCCTGTCTTAGCAATTACTTTGTTTATTCCTAAAGGGTTATTATTTTCGTAATCGTCGAAATACATTACTAATGGAAAAATGACTTTGTCTATATTAGAATAATTACTTTTCCAGAATTTTTCTTGTATTAAATTTAAAATAATTTGTGAATCTTTTTTAAATAAATTAACGAATTCAACAGTTTCATAAAAATATTATCTAATCAAAAAAGGTGTTATTTAATACTGTTCACAAAGAAATTACCTGAATATTTACTGGAACAAATTTCATGGCATAAGAAGTTCCTACCCTGCGAAATTCTCGTCTTTCAACAATTTCAATAGTTATTGGTTCTAAAAATGTTTTTTGTCTTGTAAAATGCTTTAAACACTTATATTCGGTATCAAAGGAACTGAGAAAATTAGAAGCATTTTCACAAATTTGTTTCATTTTCGTTGTATTTTCTCCATTTTATAGATTTCCAATTTCTGGACGTTATCTGCAGTTATTTTTGTTAATGTTTTACAAACATCTTTTGTATCATTTACTATAGATTGTACTTTATTTCGGTTACTATCATTATATCGATATATCTAGTAGATCACTGCTATTATCTTCTACATTGCATTCTGAATTAATCTCTAATAAAATATTATAATTCGAATCATGAGAATTGCTTCCATAACTTAATTCTTCGGAGTCTCATCCGAACCTCTGAACGAGTAAGACGTGTTTATGCGCTCTTGTAGCAATACAGTTTAAATTATTTCCAGTGTTATGCACGAACAACACAATATTTACAAGAATCAGGGAGTAATAAAAACATCAATTGTTGTGCAAATTACAGTGTCCGAGAGAAGCAAGTGACTCTGCTTGCAGGCAAATTAGCATCGTAACTCTCAAACATGTCACTAAACCCTCCAGGTTCATCAACCGTACCGTCTACAAAAAACCATGCTACTTCTAAAGGAACATATGCTCAGATCAGTCAACATATTCAAGTACCAAGTAAAGAAAAGCCATTATATTAGATGCGATAAAGGGAATTTCTGTGTACGATTATGCCAGAGCATTAGGTAAAATTATTGCTCCAATCGATATAAGATACATATCTAGAATTTCACACAGTAGAGTTTGTATACTTAAGTGAAAGAGAAATCGCAGAGGGACTTACAGAAGACCGAACAAAAATAAACATTGGCCCCCACACACTATTGGCGAGCCCATTAATATCGAAAGCGAAACGTATAATCCTTCCAAACATTTGTTCGATAATAGATAATAATTCTAACTGAACTTGCAAAAATAAATATAATTCTTACATCTAGATTGACGTACATTAGAGCAGCTATAAACGATACTGGTTTCGCTAATCTTTTAAGTTTTAGAAGGCAGATGTACATTAAATTAGAAAATTATCCTCAACTTCTTTCGGTGCTCCCTATAACAATAGAAAATACAACATATTACATCTATTTATCAGCTGAAAAAGTAACATTTTTCTCTTGCAATGAAGAGGGACACAATCTAAATACTGAAAAACTCTTGAAATACGAACACAAAGCCAGAAAATTATACAAAATCAGGAGAAGCTGTCCTGTACGGTAGATTCAACGTAAGTAGAAGAGATTCTTACAGAAAACAATTTTAAACCGTTACGGTAACTTTTGAAATTGACGACGTACATCAACAAGATCTAAAACTCATACCAGCTTCTACAAATAATAAAAAGCGCCTTCTTTCTACGACAGCATCCACTAGTAGCTCAAACAATGTGCATATGCAAATAGAAATCAAACAAAAAAAAGAACTCCAAAAAAACAAAAAATTGCGCAAACTCGAGAAACATCTCTCAAAGAAGTAACTAAATTATTACATCCAGCTGAAACTTATATTAATAACGAATTTGAAAATCTTACATTAGATTTTTCAAAGCTCTGAAATTTCCTTTTCACTATGCACGGCAAACCAAAAGCTGAAGAGACTGCAAAAGATTTTACCGAAGACTTTACTGAACTGACTTATATGCTTACACAAGTGCGACAAAAAATCTAACAACTTAAAAAATCGAATAAATAGAATCCTGCAAGGCATTAGAAACGAAGACACAGAAGAAACATCAAGCTATGATTCAAATTGTACTGATAAAGGAGATGTTTAGAATGAAAATCATTACAAAAAATAAAGTTTATCAATTCTATTAATTTATACTTCTAAAATGCATTGTACGAAATTACGAACATCATCAACCTAAACCTCTTGCTTTGGAATTGCAGAAGCATTAAACAGAGAACTATGGAAATGCAAAATATCAGTAATAACGTCAACATTATCATTTGCACGAAACCATAGCTATTAGCAGAAGGAAACTATCGACTACCTGGTTTTCTATTATACAGGAAGTACAGAACGGAAGTACAGAACTACGGAACAACATAGCTTTTTCAGAAATTGGAGACATCAAAGTGCGCGATTCAAGCGTAGAAATGTGCGGTATACACATTTCAAATACCAATCCTCTCACTAATATTATTACATGTTACAAGTCTCCAGGTTTCAATTTATCACAGACACAATGGAATTCAATAATAATGAATAATATTAATAAAAGTAACTGTATACTTATAGGAGATTTTAATGCTCACAATATGTCGTGGAATTGTTGCCGTACAGATTAAAATGGTCATAGATTTAAAAACGCAATTAAAAATCACAATTTGTTTGAACAATACAAACATGCACACTCACGTAGATATCTACCGTGGCATTAAATCAAATTTAGACTTAGTTCTTTCAACTGTAGGATATAGCCAATAAAATCAGCATTCATGTACTAGACGAAACCTGGGGATCTGACCATTTTTTTGTATTCTTTCATGAAAATGTCGAAAAATATCGTTACTTAAAAAAATCTTTTAATTTAAAATAAAAGAAAAAAAATTGGAGTGACTTTTTAGCTAGTCTCAAAAATGATGTCACTGAATTCTATAATATTGACTATATAGAATCATCACCTGTCGAAAAGTACTATTTTTTCGTAAAAAAATCACAGAAATAATAAAAACATTCACTTTGACTAAGCAAAAAAACAAAAACAACACTAAAATATACAAAAATCCCACACCGTGGTGGGATGAAGAATGTAATATATTAAAAACACAATGCACCGCTGCTTACAAAAAAGGGAATTTTCATAAAAACATGGAAAAGTTAATTTCTTACAAGCGAGCTTGTCTTTTGCTAAAAGACTTTTTAAACGTAAAAAAAACTTATTTTAAAAAATTTGCTGAAAACCTTAACTTTAGATCCGTTCCAGATTTTATTTGGAATAAATGCAAAGTACTAAAAAATGCTTATGTAAAAGCTCAAGCAAAATCCACTACAGAAAATCTACAATATAATAGTAAAGTCCAAGAAACGTTACACAAAATAAGTTCACCATGGGTAGAAATAAACTCTTTGACTTTTCCAAATTGTATTATAAAATAAATGTGTTCTTCGATAAACTATTCAGCCTTTCGGAGTTCAACATAGCATTAGAAAATGAAAAGAGTAAATCTGCTCCAGGGTTAGACGGAATTGATTTCGAAATTACAAATAAAATACAACTTGATATTAATCGACATATATAACGATATGCACACAGTTAACGACAATCCTCCTTTTTGGAAAAAATCATTTATTCATCTTATCTCCAAAAGCGACGGAGTCGGTCTCAGACCAATAGCGCTAACATCAATCCTGGTGGGTTAAGCACAATGAAACTATCCCAAACTCACAATATGGTTTTAGAAAAGGTAGATCAAGTAACCTAGTAACTTTAAGGCTTAAAATTGAGGAAGCCTTTGCTGAAAAACAGGAAGTACTTAGTGCTTTTCTAGATGTAGAAGCAGCGTTTAATATGTAAATATTGATATGTTAGTAGACAGATTAGCAGATATAGGTTGTTCTGAAAAATTAGTCAAATTCGTTAATTTTTTAACTCACAAAAAACAAATACATACTGACTACACCGGAAACGAGTGCACATTTGTCTATAAGGGAGTTCCTCAAGGAGTGGTTCTCAGCCCCTTACTCTTCTTAATATATATATCAAACAGAACAAAGAACATTAAAACACGTATATATATTTCACAGTTAGGAGATGACGTTGTGCTTTATGTAAAATGCAAATCCGTCAACAAGGGAAAAAGATTACTCGAAAATTCTATAAAAACTATATCTAAAAACTTGATTGATTTAGGCCTCATCTTGTCTTCTACTAAGACTGTATTACTACAGTTTAAGAAGAAAGAAATAACACCTGGAAATACGCACATAAAATTCGACAATTTCACTATAAAATCTCAAAATTCAGCTCGTTTTCTCGAAATTATATTTGATTACAAATTATCATTTGATTCTCACATAGGAACTATTAAAAAGAAATGTATGAAAGCGCTATCGATTCTAAAATTTTTGTGTGGCACATGGTGGGGCTGTGATCCCTCAACTCTCATTATTTTATATAAAAGTTCAAATTGGATAAAATACAAAATGCAGCCATCAGAACCGCTCTTGGTTTCCGGTCTAGTACTCCAACTAACATCCTAATAGTCGAAAAAAAACTACTGCGTATAAAAAATACTAGAATAAACTACCTTGCAGAATGTCATTTAAGCAAAAAACTGTCTACTTCAAGCTGTATTTCTATAAAAAAACGTTAATGGCTATTGGAACATATGCAAAAAAATAACCGATGTAACAATATTTATTTTAAAAAATTGATTATAAATCAATGCATAATTTCTAAATCAAACTTAACCCTAGTATTTATTGCCAAAAATTTATTAAAATTTATAATTATGAATATAAACCAATGACAACTCCAATAGATATCAATGTAGAAATAGGAGAACAACTAATACCAGAAACAATGCCAATCTAGCCTTAGAAGAATAGATAAACCTTAGATAAAACTTTGAAATTTTATTGGATCCCGTCGCACGTATGTATTTTAGGAAATAATAATGTCGACTTAATCGCAAAAAGCGCTACACTTAGAGCTGTAACCGGCATAAAAGCTGTACGATACACGGACTTAAAAGAAAAGTTTAAAAAAGTGTAAGGTTTGAATCTGAAAAAGAAGTTATTCAGTAAGCGAACAATAAAGGAAAACTTTATTTTCAAATATTCTATAAGAATACTCACAACCCGTGGTTTGTACACAAAAACTTGCGGCGCAAATTTTCTATTACAATAAATAGAATGAGATCAAACCATTACAATCTTGCTGCGTCCTTGTCTCACGTAAATATTTTAGACAATTCTCTATGCAGATGCGGTAGAGTAATTGAAGGTTTGAATCACATAATATGGCAATGTCACATATATTCAAAAAACAGAACAAAACTATTGGAAAATCTACGCAAGATAAACATTCAATTTCCAATAAATATTGAAGCGCTAATTGCGAAACCAAATATAAAAGCCTGTGTGAACATTCTAACCTTCCTAAGCCCATGCAAAATCACAGAATAAAATTATATTTAAATACGATGTAAATACTATCAGGTATGTGAATAAGTCTTTCCCGTTTTTTTTTTTTTTTTCAAATTTTGAGCCTTTATTGTGAAAAAATGGTTACAAATGAATTATTGAAAGTATTGGCCATCGCTAGCTACAACTTTTTCCCATCTTTCTGGCAACATACGAATCCCATTGCGAAAAAATTCGACCGGTTTGGCCTCTATCCAGTCATCCACCCATTTTTTGGCTTCCTCGTAGGAATGGAAGTGCTGGTCAGCCAGGCCATGCGTCATCGATCTGAAGAGATGGTAATCAGACGGAGCAACGTCTGGACTATACGGCGGGTGGGGTAGGACTTCCCATTTGAGCGTTTCTAAGTATGTTTTCACCGGCGGTGCAACATGTGGGCGAGCATTGTCATGTTGCAAAATAACTTTGTCGTGCCTGTCGGAGTATTGTGGCCGTTTTTCTCGCAGTGCGCGGCTCAAACGCATCAATTGTCCTCGATAGACCTCGCCTGTGATCCTTTCATTCGGTTTCAGAAGCTCATAGTAAACCACACCTAGCTGGTCCCACCATATACAGAGCATGAGCTTAGTGCCATGAATATTTGGCTTGGCCGTCGATGATGATGCATGGCCGGGTAGTCCCCATGATTTTCTTCGCTTCGGATTATCGTAATGTATCCACTTTTCATCGCCAGTCACGATACGATGCAGAAAACCCTTTCTTTTATGTCGCTGAAGCAGTTGTTCGCAAGTAAAAAAACGCCGTTCGACGTCTCTCAGCTTCAGTTCGTACGGCACCCAATTTCCTTGCTTTTGGATCATTCCCATGGCTTTCAAACGCTTGGAAATGGTTGTTCGGTCAACTCCCAATGCTTCAGCAAGTTCTTCTTGCGTTTGACAAGAATCTTCATCAAGCAAAGTCGCCAATTCTCGATCTTCAAAGATTTGCGGCCGCCCGGAACGCTCCTTGTCTTCCACGTCGAAATCACCGCTTTTGAAGCGTCGAAACCATCCGCGAACACTTGAATCATCGACACAACCTTCTCCATAAGCCTCCTGAAGCAATCGATGCGTCTCGGCAGCAGATTTCTTCAAATTGAACCAATAAAGTGAAACTTCCCGCAAATGACGTCGACTCGGCTCAAATTTCGACATTTTCACGATATCAAAAATTTATGATGCGAAAAAATTTTAACTAATGTGTTAGTATGGAATTGTTGACATATGAATAAGCTTTGATTATGACATATGTAACCATTGAATACTCGCACAGTATTGGTGGCGCCATCTCTTACAAAAAACGGGAAAGACTTATTCACACTCCTAATAATAACATATGAACATCGACAACAGATGTAAATATTTATTGTATAGCTTAAATAAGCCTGTAAAGATTTAAATAAAGCGTAATAAAAAAAAATTAATTCTTATATATAATAACTATCGCTAATAGGGTTTTCTGCTGGACTTTGTTGATTTTCATAAAAATCAGAAATACGAAAATTATTAAATTTAGAATACACCGAACTTCTGCTCAAAGTAGAATTTTGCTGAGTGGGTAGTAAGTTAAATTTTGTAATTACCGCATTCGCAAAAATATCGTGCTTTGATTTTACATGTGTAGAATAGAATGCAATATCGATTATGATCTGTTACAATTTTCAAAAATACATTTATGATTATGAGAATTTTGATGAACATATTTTATACAACTCAGTAAACTGTTTTTATCCTTCTAATTAGATAAACAAAATGAACATTTATTCATTTTTCATAATAAAACGTTATTTATATCATTTGGCAAATGGAGTTGAAACAAGCACTTTTGAACAAAATACCATATCGTTAAAGAATTGGTTGGGTAATGACAGTCGAAAGCAAAAAAGTCTTGGAAAGCTAATGGTTCTAAGCACTTTTTTCTTTTATATTGTTGACGATTTATAATTACTATATATTCAGAAATAGAAAATAACTCCCCAATGGCAACTATCAGTGGTTGGAAAGTTTGGTTATTTTGTTTTAACTTTTCTTGCAATTCAATCACAGATGTTTCTAAATTCTCTACAGTCTACAATTATTTTAAATAATTAATATTACCATAAATTCCAGCATGTTTATTCATTATTATTCTTACGTTCAAATACGAAATGAATGTTTCACGTCTTTCCTGCATTGACAATTTAAATGGTCGACGAAAGGTATCGTCGTTATTGATATCATTATTTATACTTCTTTTGCTTCGTTTTTTTTTTGGGCGTTGAGAATCACGTGTACTTTTTTGGAGTTTATTTTCTTTTCCACCAAAAGTCGTTATGTACATAAATAACAAAACATTGACAAAAGTGTCACACTAAGCTTCTATCGGAGCTCTTGCGCATGTGCACAACCGCAGTCTGTTAGCTGTCGCACGAGAATTAATGACAATTGCAATAGTTTCTCTCAAAAATTACTATATATTTTTGTAAATAGTTCTATAAAATTAAGTAATATTTGGAGGCTAAGATTTTCTCTATATTTAATAGTAATCATTCCTATGGGACGTTTCAATCATCAAAAAGGTTTACGTAAATTCTACCAAGAATCTCGCAAAAACATTCATTTTGTCAGTCTATTACATAATTACTATACTTTTAGGTATAATTTATTGAATTATTTGTAATATTTACTAGAAAATTTCTCTCCGTGTGGATAAAAAATACTTGCATTTAGTTTGTATTATATTTTGAAAAGAAATGAATAGTTAATGCACCAATCTTTAAATAAATTTTTATTTTGCTTTATAAATAAGTGTATTAAAAAGGTACTTGGTACACACATTACATAGGCCTGAAAGGTAAAAATTATTTTTTACTTCTGTACAGGGAGTACCAGATTCAGATGTAGAGGATGAGATAACTGACAAAAAGTCTATGAAGGAGGTGGAACAAAAGTTAAAAAAAGAACAAGATGAATTGAGTAAAATAGATACAGGCATAGCCAAAGTATTTCTTCAAGATCGTGAGAAAGACCGAGAAAATCTTAAACATAAAGCAGCAAACGTCGACCCTAGGAAGGCTTCGAGAACTCCGTCTGCCAATCGAGAGCCAGCTTACAGACTGCGTTACGAAAGTCCTGTTGGTGCATGTAAATATTCATGAAATATCTGCATAAGATCTAAAAGATAATATTACATGAAATTCATTTCAAATCATAAATAATCATTATATTGAGTTAGCTCACGATACCTAATATTTATTAAATATTTTATATATTTTTCAAAGTACAATTTATTTGAAGTTTATTAAAGTTCAAATAGATCATTGTGTACTATATTATACGTACAGAATAAATTATGCAGCAATAGTGATGCAAATCTTACATTGCATCACTATACATAAAATATGACACAAAATATGATAGCACCAAGATATTCTGTTGTTTTCAAATAAATATTTACGCTACATAAAAAATAAGTTTTTTTTTATAGACATAATCTTACGAAAATTATTGATACGCAATTGTAAAATGCGTGTGCGTGCGCGCGCGTGTGTGTAGCGTGAATATTTATTTGAACTAATTTGATTTACGAATATACGAAACGAGTCATCTACATTAAATTATTTGTATAGCGCCATCGAGAAATGTTGATCATGCCAGACCTTGGGAAGATGAGGACGGCATAAGTTATAGATCTAGTGTAGGACCGAATTATAACGGTAAGTAGACCGAATACATTAATTTAATAGTACATGATCTATGAGCGTTTCATCTCATACATATCCACACGTTCGCACATGACACTAACATTCCACATTCAATTCAAAATCAATCCGCAGTTGACTGTATACTTTGTAATAGAATTTAGTCCAAATGTTCCAAAAGAATTTAAAAGTTTTCTTTTTATTCAAATACTTTTATTAATTTCCAGTAGGTTGTAATGCCAATAACTAGCACTGCGATTAAAAATTCCTTTACTCTTACAAGTGGTATTAGTCTCGACTTCCTTACCGAAATAAACAGTGCAGTACTGAAAATCAGGTGATGTATTCTGTTTATGCATAACTAAACGTCCATCTTCTTATGTATATGAATAATAAAGGAAAAGGCTGAGGCTGTCAATGTCACGTCAAACTTTACGGACGGAAATGCTCCAAACTATGTGTGAATGATTGATCGTTTTAATGTTTTAGGTGCATTTTTAAAACAATTTGCATGAAGTACTAAAGTACATTTTATGAGTATCATCTTTCATGTTCATATTTTTTATTCTATTCATCTGATACGTGGATGTACTTCATGATAATGTCATGCGTAGTCTTGGAAAAAAATTACATTGAACAGTTGAATTATACGTTGATATACTTGTATTTTGTAATAGTAGAATTATATTATAATTATTTAATTTAATAATAATTATTATTTTCATTTATGTTCTTTACTCCTACATATATAATTCTATCATTTTATAATATTGAAAGTTTACTTCTTGTTATTTTGTGCTGTTAAATTATATATCGAAAGCATGGCGAATGCCAGATTATGCATGAATATTTTTTACTTTTATTTTTTTTATTATTTCACTACATTCAATATTATGAAATTGCTCTGTTAAAGAACTAATGATAACATGAGATTTTTTTCGTGTTAATTTTGATACAATAGTTTAAATTGGTCCATTGAACCTGAAAAGACACTCTGATTCAATTTTCAGATTAAAATTTGCAACTGTGATATTATTTTCTTTTTTGGAGGGACAAAATCAACTTATCTGACGTAATACACACATATACGCGCGCGCGCGTGAGGTCAGACAATTAAGTAATGTGATCGATTTTATTTCTCGGCCTGTGGTAACAATGCAAACCTGTAACTCCGCCACCGTAATAGTAGATCCCTACTCTCTCGATTGACACTTTGGCGACCCTTGTATCATCATTTCTTCGCTAACTGTTTAGTGTTTTGTAACAATGGGCGAGTAGTCCATGTCACCAAAATGGAACAGAGAAATTTAGAGCCATGGTGAAGCGATAAAATTTTGTGCGAAATTTGGCGAAACCGCGGCAGAAGCTTATGAAAAAGTGCTTAAAATGTATGGCCAGAGCCTTAGTTAGGTGCTTCTGTGGCATGCCGATTTTCATAAAGGCCTTGAAAGCGTCAACGACGAGGCGCGGAACAGAAGGCCAATTCAAGTGCGAAGCGACGTGAATGCGCAGCGCGTCCGCGTCCTTGTTTGTCAGGCAGACGACTAACCATTCGAATGTTGGCTAACGAGTTGATTATTAACCGGGAAACAGTTAGAAAGATTATAATCGAAGATTTCGCCATAAAAAAGCTGTGCGCGAAGATGGTACCGAAGAACGTTTCAGATGAGAAAAAAGCCCACCGAATGAACATCGCTCAAAATTGTCTCGAGCAGGTTGAAAGTGATCCTACTCTTCTCGATCGAGTTATTACTGGTGAGGAAAGTTGGTTCTTTCCATATGACCCCGAAACTAATCAACAAAGCCAGGCCAACAGTGGCTATCCCCTGGAGCGCCAAGGTCAAAGAAGGAGAAAATGAGCAAATTCAAAGTAAAAACCTGTTCATTTGCTTCTTCGACAGCAAAGGGTGGTTCACATATAATTTCTACCACCTGGACAAACCGTAAATCAATTATTCTACCGCAATGTGCTCGAAAAATTACGAAAAAGAGTACTCAGAGTGCGTCCAAAGATCGCGAAGTTCTGTGTCTCGACAATGCTGCCTATCACAAAGCATTTAGCGACTCTCAGTTTTTGGCACTTAAGGCATCGCAACATTACCAAAACCGTCATATTCACCGGACATGTCATACTGCGACTTTGTCCTATTTCTCAATTGAACAAATTTGTCAAAGGTCGACATTTCCACTCCGTTGAAGACATCCAAGAATCTGTGACGAGGATACTCGGAGAGATCCCACAAGAAGTGTTCCAGAATTGTTTCGCTGAAATAAGTGTATAGATGCGGGAGGGGATTATTTTGATGAAGAACGTAGCGATGTACCTTAATGTTGAAATATACTCAATTTTTTAATTTTGTCGCATTACTTAATTGTCTGACCTCGTGTGTATATATATATATATATATATATATATATATATATATATATATATATATATTATAAATTGTACTTATGTCGACCATTGTGAACTAAATTAATAAATATTTTTATCGGTGTTACAGTCTTCATAGAATATAAAGACAGTCAGACTGTTCTTGTTTATAATCATTTTTTTCTTTTCAAAATATTTTTTATGAATAAAGATACAGCTGTCTAATGGGATCACCTTTATGACTGGTCATTGCTGATTTGTTAATGGACAACAAGAAGATTGCATTGACGAAATTCAATTTCGAATCAATCATCTATAAAAGATATGTTGATGACCTTTTTAAAATTTTACTAGAATGTTTTATAAACCTAATAATGGTGGATGCTTTTAATTGCATCTGATATATCCAATTTGCAAAATAAATAGAGATAAACAATAAATTATGTTTTGCAGACGTCAATATTGATAGAGTACTAATAATAGAATAAAATCAAATTGGTATTGAAAACCTATATGGTTAGATAGGTAGTTAAATTTTGAGGTCATTAACAGAGCATAGGCCAGGGAGTTTAGCTTTATTACATTATCTCCATTTTAAAAATATAAATATTTTAGAAAAGAAATTCTTGAAAGTATTCATATTTAAAAAAAATCCAATTAATGTAAATTTACAGTAAGGATTAAGTAAATTGGATAAGACTTATTTTTATTAATATTAGTTTGTCAAATATCTCCCTTCCGCTTTTTTACTCTTCATTCAATGGTTTATAAAAAGTGTTACAGTGGTCGGATTTACTTCAAATATGCACCGTTTTGTTCGATAATCTGTTTTCATCTAGACGGCAACTTCATAATAGAAACCTCTCTCCTTATTTGCGAAGAACTCGGACAGTCACTCTTCACAAACCTCTTTTGTGTCTAACTTTACACCACCAAGAGCGTTCGACATGAATAGGAACAGGTGGTAATCACTTGGCGCTATGTCCGGGCTATATGGTGGATGCCATAAAACCTCCCATCCGAACTCCCGTACCTTCTGACGAGTCATCAACGAAGTGTGTGGTCTGGCGTTGTCCTGGTGGAACACTACACCCTTCCTGTTGGCCAATTGTAGGCGCTTCTGGTCGATAGCCTGCTTCAAACGGTCCAGTTGTTCACAGTTGATGGTATAACTAATCGTCTGGCCATATGGGAGCAGCTCATAGTGAATGATTCCCTTCCAATCCCACCAAACACACGCAAATCCTTCCTGGCCGTCAATTCCGGCTTGGCCACTGTTTGGGACGGTCCACCGGCCTTGCACCACGACCGTTTTCGCTTGATATTGTCGTATAAGAATGATTTTTCCTCGCCAGTCAGCATCCGCTTCAAAAATGGTCGAGTTCGTTCCGTTTCAGCAGCACATCGCAGGCGTTGATTCGTTCCAGAAGGTTTTTTTGCGTCAAATCATGCGGCACCCAAATATTAAGCTTTTTTGTATCCAGCCTTCTGCAGATGGTTTAAAGTGGTTTGGTGACTAACTCTCATCTCCAGGGTGATGTCACGAGATGCCACATGCCGGTCTAACTCGATAAATTCCATGATTTGATCGGTATTAGTCGTCACAAGTCTTCCGCCGGCTGGCTTATCCATGGCGTCGTTTTCACCGGCTCTGAATCATTGAAACCATTCCTCTGCGGTTCGAAGTCATAGCGTGCCATCCCCCAAAACACCATTAATCTCACGGAAAGTTTCTCCATTGGATTTGCCTTTGACGAAGGAAAACTTTCAAATAGCACGAATTTCAGCGTTAGTGAACTCCATGCTTACACGTCTAGAACTTTTGAACGCAATATCCAAACTAATCATGCATAGCGTCGTTTTGTACCTTATGTCAAGACCTTTCAAATGATGTATAGTATTGACAGATACGAGCTCTGTAGCGCTTTGTACATAGCTCAGAAATTCATAAGACCAAAAGGCGGAAGGGCGATATTTGACAACCTAATATAAAATTATGTATTAAAAAAAATTAGTTTTTCATTTACAATCAAGAAGGGTAAGCATTTTATAAATATTATATAAATTAATTTACTTGGGTTGGGATGGAGTATATATAGTAGCATGATAGGTTTTTATTTTATTTTAGTCCTGGAAGATGAACTGAAGCGGTTTGAAACGTCGGACATTAAAAATAAACTTTAATTTAAGGTGATGAAAGCAATCTGGTTATTCTTTACTAATAAAAATATATACTTTTTGTTATAGCAGTAATTTCCATTTCTGATTCTATAGAAGTTATTATAAGCAAGGAAAGCCCGACTGTTGTTATATCAGTACAGTATATCATATCATATCATTTCATTTCATATCATTTCATATCATAACATGTCATGTCATGTCATATCATGTCATGTCATGTCATTATATCATATATTTCATTACATATCATATCATATCATATCATATCATACTAATTTATAAAGACAAAGTGTGTTTTTATTTGTACACGATAAACAAAAAAACTACTGGACCGATTGCTCTTAAATTCGAAATATATATTCTATATTATCTTCGAAAGGACATAGCTATGTTTTGTGTTGAAAATAATCTTACTTTCATAAATCAATAATGCGTACATAAATTTAAGCGGCATACTATAATTTGGTGGGGATAATAAACCGAGTTAGGCGTCGACTCCGCATATCGTATGCATAGAAAATAGACCGATAAAAAATTTATTATATATTTATTTATTTATTTATTTATTTATTTATTTATTTATTTATGACTTGATCTATATCATTATATTTAAAGAAACGTACCGCATTAAAAAACACATTTCAAATGTGGCAAATGCTTAAATATAATAATGAATACTATAAATAACCATAATTCAATTGTACCTATGTCGACTGCCCATATACAAATTAATAATTTTTTTTTCGTTTCGAGCTCGCTACGGCTCCTCATCAGGGGCTAATGAGCTCGAAACGTTGGACAGAATCTTCAATTAGGTAAGGGTGTTGGGGACAGTCAGACTGCACTTTACTAATAAAAAATTTTTTCAGCTAATATTTTATTTTCAGATTAGTCTACGGGGGTGAATGTAAACGAGGACAGTCTGACTGTCATTATAATTTTTAATTTAATTTTTATTTTTATTATTTTTGTGTATTGATGTATTGATGTTGATATGGATATGTGTTAATATTATTGCGTATTTTGTAAATTGATTTGATTGAACTGTAAGACCAATGAAAAAAAAAATTTATTAATTTATAAATAACCATGCATCAGTTTCATTTTCAAACAGAACAAATGTACATAATGATTATCTTATTGTCTTTGTTTGGTATAGAGACTCTTTACTATCATAGTTTGTATCTATTTCTTGTTTTTGTGTGTTTGTATTTTGACCGAATGCGCAGTAGGGGGCAGGTCATCAACGCGTTCCCCGGCACCCAGAAACTACCCGCCTGTTGGTTCTCAGCGTGCCTTCACTCTTCCAAATTCCATTAGGCACTATTATTCGGTGAGTTGCAAATCTCTATTCAATGCACGTATCTGATGTGACGAGAAACTCGAAATTTGAAGATATTTATCTCAAACGAAATTTAATTTATATAATACAGTCTTGATCATGGGCGTCGAATTATATCTGGCAGTTTCGGTAAAACCGTATATAGCTGTACTGACTCTATGGAAAAATCAAATAGGAATCCACACATTATATATATATATATATATATATATATATATATATATATATATATATATATATATATAACATTCTGAACTTATATGTTCATATTTTCATGAATATTTTATGATATAAAAAGTTTATTGTCGGTATAAAAGAAAACTCTGAGGAACGTATAAATTTTTTAAATTTAAAGACGCATACTATAAAAATGAAAAAAATAAAGAATTTAAAAGTTTAAAACTGAGAGAAAGCTAAGAAGCAAAAAATCAGACACATAAATATGTTAAAAGGACGCCTTTGAACTTGATTAATTTCTAATATAATTCAAATATTGCTTTCCTTTAAAACAAACGGTATATTATTGATTTTTGATTTGTTTATATTTAATGTCTTTGTTACATGCTTAATAATAACAATAAATTTACATAAAAATATAAATCTATTTTTAAACAAAGAATATAATCTATAAAAATTTTTTATTATATTTACACAATTTTTGATCATCGTCACAAATGATTGCTTGTTGATTTATAAATATTGCTAAATGCTAGTTATTAAAAACTTAATAAAAATATAGAATAACTAACAGTGGTGCTGGTTTTACCTTTTTTATTTATTTATTTATTTTATTTATTTCTTAATATTGCTTGTTCAGGACATTCTGTTGACTATTAAGAATTTTATAATTTTGCAACTGAAATTACATCAACCAAATCAAATTTTTTAATAAAAAGACTTAGTTATTTGATTTTATGAAAAAATTTGTTTCATATAGCTGATCAAAGGAATATTACTTCTGATTAAAAATTGTCCTGATTTTAAGTAACCACTCCAGATAACTTTGTGGGATACTTTCCAGGTAACTTTTAAAGAAAAAAAATTGTTAGAGGGGACTACATAAAGTTATCAATCAGTAGTTTGGACCTTTTTTTTAAGGTGATTTGGAATTCATTAATGAGTTTATTTTTTACTTCAGCTTCTAAAAGAACAAGAAAATATACATTTAGATATGCATTTATGCAAGTGATCATGGTGACTTATCTGGATTTAAATTTCTGCTTAAAATGTAAAAATTAACAGAAGTCCAAAATCTACAGTTTAATTAACCTGCCTAAATAATTTTTTCCACGGTGAGTTCCAAATGATCTTACAAAGAGTTTTCAATTTTTTTTTAAATTTTTCCATTAAAGGAAAAATTTACAATATTGTGCAATGTTAACTTTTAACTTTATCTTAATAATAAATACAATAATGTTTTTTTATAAATTAAAAAATAATACAGATAAATTTTCATAAAATAATATATATTATTATGTTGCATTTAATAAAATCAATTAATATTAATAATTATTATTATATATTTTATATAATATAAATAAAATAAAATAATATATATATTATCTTATAAATATTATATATAGTATCATTTATAAATTATTGTGTAAATAATAAAAATTATTAATAATTATGTAGTCCTTCAAAGAAATGTGTGGTGTATGGTATATGATGTGGATGTAAGCTCGTAAATCTATCTTATTTAGAGCTAACGCAAAACTAAATATTTGACTTTGGTTGATGGCAAACTAAATTTAAACTGTAATTAGTGAATCTATTTCCGCCTGTGTATATGTAAGGTAATATAAATTAAAAAAAAAAAGAATCAAGAAGTGTCTTTAAAAAATTGCGAACGTTGGGTATATTCATGTGGGATGAAAACGTGAGTTGATCATAAAGTCAAAAGAGACATTACAAAAGAATTATCACTAATCCACGTTAAACTGTTGGATTTGGGTTTGAATACCATACAGTTGTGAGCTCTCTGCGACACATCCCAAAGCCGGGATATGGTCTGGCACCTCGCAGTCATACATTCTCATCCACAGGCGGTTCTGTATCTGTTCTTCCTGTAAGTTTAAAGCACAGCCACGCTAAAGACATCCATTAATTACACTTATTTTCTAACGTTCCCTACTATTAAAATTATTTGGAACTTAATTTTAAATTATTAATAAATAGCTTATTCCACTACTTCAGTAGATTTTTATTATTATATTTGAAAGAATTAAAGCTTAGAAATGCAAAAATTAAGTTCTAAAGATTCATATAGCTAATGTCTTTCCATACTTATTTTAACATATTAAGTGTAGAAAACAAAATCGCATTATTTGGCTTATGCGGTAGATATTCTATATTTGTTACATGAAAATAAAAATACACTTCGTTTATATATATGATGAAATTGATATGTTGATTTTTTATTTATATTAGTTTATCGATTTCTACTCTACAGGGGGATTATTCGTTCAGCGGTATGGGCGACAAGACGCATAGTACTGACTTTTCCTCAGGCAAATCAGATAGTAAGTACTATAAGTATAAGAGTACTATCAGATAGTAAGCATCAGATAGTAAGTAAGTAATTGATGAGATAAAGGACTACAGAAGTCTTTAAGTTTGAAATGTAATATTAAATAGGGATTAATTTTCTTGTCCAATATATATTTACGACAATGTTTGGGCAATTGTAAATACACTAGGCTATAACTAACGAATGTTTTTAGTAAATTAAAATAAAAGAATAAGTTCATCAATTCATAAAAAACAATTAAATGTAAATAATTAAAATTATTCAGATTTTTCGAACCAAAAACATAATAATGAACTTTTTACAGAAAATACTAGATAATACACGAAAGAATTAAAGTAGGCATTGACACAATGTATGCATTATCCGCGTTACCACCTTAGTACAATGTACAATAGTCCATTTTAACACGACTGTAGAAGTTGACTATCCTCGTGCAACGCGAGGAAGGTAAGTCGCACGAGATAAAATTATGTTTCAAAAAACTAACGCATTGATATTGGCCTTTACTTTTTACGATTACGGCCGAAAAATCATTTTAAAGTTGTTAATGCAAGCAGAAACTGGTGTATAAGTTGACTTTTATCTTGTGAGATTTAACTTGACTCGCTTCGCTCGTAGGTAAATATCGTCACGAGACAAATAATAAACTTCTTATGCGTTGTTGAAATGGAGCTATCTCCATACCATATATAAAGTGTATATATTAGCTCCTTCTCTTAGCAGACGGTTCAGTGAATTTTGTTTTCCAACCCATGTTAGGTTAGGTAGAATGAGCTTATCTAAGGCTGATTTTTCAATGTTTGATTCGCTTTGTTTTCTCATCTACATTACAACGTGTTAGCCCCAAAATGAATACACTAACTTGTCAGTATCATTTTTCGAGTAGAAATTGACCAAATGAGCTAATTTCTAAAATGTAAGAACTGATCGTTGAAAAGTGGGATATAGTTTATCTTTTATATGATATAACTTGATTCTCTTACACTAATATCGAGAGTTGCAGTTACGTATATAAAATAAAAATATTTACTATATAAATATTATTTACAAAAAAAAATTTAAGATTAAATATTTTGATGCCAGCTGTAGGATGCGCAAAGATAAATATTTAAATTACTTTTTATTATTAATTCAAGGTTCAAGCATAAAATAATATAAATCAAATATCTTAACGAAAGGTACATCTATATATACGAGATGTGTTCAAATAATAAGGTGACATTGCAAATATCGAGGGCTACGTCTGTTCGATTATCGATTTATTTATTTTGTGTTGGTACAGGTTTATAGAGCATATACTCATGGCTTTAACTCTATAACATTATTTGTTTATTTATAACAGGCATACAAAGTTATAGGTGTTTCGTGTGCTCGGCGATTTTTTTACCAGAAAAATGGTGCAAAGAGTACTACATTAAATTTTGTGTCAAAAATAGAATTCAGTACTCTAAAACTCTTGAAATTTTGACAGTTGCATACGGTGTATCTATTTTTAGAAAAAGAATGTGTATAAGTGGTACAAGTTGTTTACAGAAGGTCGAAAGGTTGTCGAAGACGAACTTCGCCCTGGACGTTCTAGCACGTCAATAACATATGAAAACTTTCAATCAGTGAAAGATATTGTGTTAAACAATCGTCGAATCACTGTCAGACAAGTTGCTGAAGATGTTGCTATATCGTTTAGCTCATACCATACCAATTTTCCGGATGTTTTGGGCATCAGAGGCATGTCGGCGAAATTCTTTCCAAAAATGATTAATTTTGATCAAAAGAACCGTCGCATGACCATCGCTCAGGACATGTTGATTGAAGTCAATCATGATGCTGATTTTCACAAAAGCGTTATAACTGGTGATGAATCGTGGATATATGGTTGTGACATCGAAACTAAATTCCAATCATCCCAATGGAAGAGCACAGAATAAACAAGACCGAATAAAGCACGCCAAGTTTGATCAAGTGTCAAAGTTTTGCGGTCTACTTTGATTATCGTGGCGCAGTGCATCAGGAATTCTTACCACAACGTTGTATGATCAATAAGGAGTACTACTTTGAAGTTATGCGCCGTTTGCGAGAGGCGATATAGCAATTCGTGGCTTTTGCATCACGATAATGCACCTACTCATTCATCGTTGCTTGTGAGAGATTTTTTGACCAAAACCAACACCACAGTCATGCCTCAGCCTCCATATTCATCAGATTGGGTACCCAGTGCCTTTTTTCTTTTCCCAAAACTGAAACAACCCATGAAAGACAACGATTTCAACGATTGCGAAGATAAAAACTGCATCGCTAAAAGAACTCAAGACTGTACCACAAAATGATTATCAGAAATGCTTCGATGATTGGAAAAAGCGTTCGCAGAAGTGTACTATATCTGAGGGGGGGTACTTTGATGGAGACATTGATTTATTTTTTTATTTACATAAAAAGTCACCTTATTATTTAAATACATCCCGTATGAACTGATTTAGTTGATATAATATTTTTTAATTAAAAACAACATTATTAATTGTTTAAAAAGAATTAATTTCCATTGACTAAATCAAATTGATTTTCTTAAATACATTAAATCAAATTTCATAAATATATCATTGATTTTAATATCTGGTTTGTTAAAAATAAAAAAGCTTCAAAAATTTTTCGCCAGGTGGGTCCAAGATTTTCAGTTGTCTGATTACTACATTTATAAAGAGGCTTTTAACATTTATAATTAATTAATTATTATGTTATTATTATTATCATTATTATTGTTATTATTAATTAATTATTTATATCTGTAAAGTTTGAACGGCAGAGATATTGCGTTTGAAATTGAATTGCGTTGCGCTGCGTACTATACAAATATAATATTGTGTGTGTATATATATATAATACATAAAAAAAATGTAAATATAATTATTCTTTATTGCAATATAATATATAGTGTACGTTTACATAGTTGAAGATTACGAAAAGAACGCCGTAATAGGTGAAGATTCTGCGGTTTAATGGTATATATTTTGAAATATACGAAATTAAAAATTGTGCTTTTAAAAAATAATTCTCTAAAGCAAATAAATATTTTTCAAATGAAGAATCGAATTTTTGAAAATAAATTGTTAGTTTATTTATTTAGAAAATAAATAAACTAGAAAATAATAGTTAGTTAATTAAAATAAACTATATTTACTGTATTTAATAAATATTTTAGTATTTTAAATATATAAATTACTTTTTTTTAACAAATGGTGAAGAACTCGTGGTATATAAATCGACCATTTGTTTAATTAAAAAAGCATGTATTTAAATGTATAAACTTTTAGATTAGAGAAAGTCTCTAGAGAAACTAAATGTAATACAATCGATCAATTTTTTTTTTATGTTATTTAACGTCGCATTATTTATGCTTCCAAATACCGGTGCTAATCAGCGACGGAGGTCTTCGATGTGTTTGTAAACATAGCACATGTAAATTATTACAGCGGTGCTTGTGTCAATCGGCAGAGGCCGGGATTTGTACTCGAATCACCAAGTTACTAGTCCTTCGCTCTAGCGATCGAGCTATCGTAGGTCTCAATCGATCGATTTAGTTATTAATTGAAAATTATAAAAATTAATGTGCATCTTAGAAACACAATTAATTGAAAGCGTTCTTTGTCTGAAGTCCATAATAAAATAACTTCCATCTTTCAAATATTTAGAACTAAAAAAAATTTATATTTGATGATCTAGTTACAAGAACTATTTATTTATATATTTTGAATGAACAACTTTGTTTTATATTTTTACTTCTGATTGAAAATATTTAATATATTATATTTAATATGTAATGTTTCTCTGTTTAAGAAGAACAACTATATTGCAACAAAATCTAGATTCGCATTAAAAAAATTAACTTAAAATTGAGATAATCACAATGGCCATAGTCAATAATTGATCTATGTATACAAATTGAATAGATCTAGAAAATTCTGCTAATTGTAAACTATAAATTTTTTCCACAATTATTTGATTGATTTTCGTATTTCTAGCGTGTGCTATATAAAATCGTAGTTGACGTATAACTATCTTATATGTAGGAAACAGCGAGAGAGAGAGAGAGAGAGAGAGAGAGAGAGAGAGAGAGAGAGAGAGAGTGAGAGAGAGAGAGAGAGACCTAAGGGTATTAACAGGAATTATCCGATATTGGTTGATGGTGCCTAGAACACGTGCGTGCGAATTTACTCTATACTACTTCTTCCCTCTCACACTCTTCCCTATCTCTCTCCATTTCTCTCACACTCTCTCACCTGTCCATCTGCATACATGTTGTACGAGACCTATCATAACCGTCTGCCTATATAAATATACCAGGTGTTCTAGAATTAATTAGATAGATACCACGACTGTATAAATTATGGAAATGTAAATACAATAATAAAATTAACTTTAAGTAACTTGTTTGCTTTCGAGTTACTAACAAATGTTTTAATAGCCAATGAAAAACGAAGTACTGGAATTTTCGGCCGAGAGGCTGGAAGTAGAAAATGAAGGCGGTGACTCCCGCGGACTCTTACACCGATTCTTTTTTTTCGATAGCGAAAAACTGATCATGGTGGAAAAGTGAGAGGGGTCGGGAGAGGCGTACGTTCGGTCCTTCGTCGCGTCCAATTTCGGTGATAAACTTAGGCCCGATCCGTCGAACAATAATAAAACATGTGCAGTGTGCACCAGCTCTTGAGCACTCCGGACATCGAAATATACATACAGCTCTGCCTAAGAAAACAAACATCGATTTTACTGCGTCTAGTTTTTATACATATACATGGCGAACATGGAAAGAAAGTGTAAAAAATTATGTTTCATCTCTCTCTCTCTCTCTCTCTCTCTCTCTCTCTCTCTCTCTCTCTCTCTCTCTCTCTCTCTCTCTCTCTCTCTCTCTCCCTCTCTCTCTCACTCCAATGTCATATTCACAGTTTTCCGTATACGAGAGGGCGGGCCGATAAGCGTACCATCATAAGCTTTCCCGCTATCGAAAAAATACAATCGATGCTCGTTTCCTCTCATTTTTTTCATCCGCGAGAATCTCCGCCTGCATTTTATAGTTCCAGCCTGTCGAACAAAAATCCAAATCCTGCGTTCCTGATTGGCTATAAAACATTGGTTAAGAATTCGAAAACTAATAACAAATAACTTAAACTTAATATTATTATGTATTCACATTTCCTGAATCTATATAGTAATATAGTAATCTGTCTAATTAATTCTAGGACACCCTGTCTGTCGATATATATATATATATATATATATATATATATATATATATATATATATATTTCTTGAAGTTGTTCGTAACGTGTTTATTTTTTATTCCACCTTATTTGTAACTTACAAAAGAAAATATAGCCTATCATCTAATCGTGACCATATACAATATATGGTAAAAATGTGAAGGCGCCTCGGTCCAGTAGTTTTGGCGCCTATAAACGACATACATTCTCATACACACACACACATATATATATATATATATATATATATATATATATATATATAGGAGGCCAGACAATTACGTAATGCGACTGATTTTATTTCTCGGCCTATGGTAACACTGCAAACCTGTAATTTCACCACTGTGATATTAGATCCCTACTCTATCGATTGACACTTTGGCAACCCTTGTACCATCATTTCTTCGCCAACTGTTTAGTGTTTTGTAACAATGGGCGAGTAGTCCATGTCACGAAAATGGAACAAAAAAATTTAAAGCAACGGTGCACGATAAAATTTTTTGCAAAACTCGGCGAAATCGCAACAGAAAGATATAAAAAAGTGCTTAAAGTATATGGTAGTGATGTCCTGAGTGGTAGTTAGGTACTTCGGTGGCATGCCAATTTTAATCAAAGCCGTGAGAGCGTCAAAGACAAGGCTCGGAGCGGAAGGCAAATTCAAGTGCAAAGCGACGTGAATGCGCAACGCATCCGCGCCTTGTTTGTCAAGGCCGACGACTAACCATTCGAATGTTGGCTGACGAGTTTAATATGAATCGGGAAATAGTTAGAAAGGTTTTAATCGAAGATTTCGCCATGAAAAAGCTTTGCACGAAGGAGGTACCGAAGAACGTTTCAGATAAGAAAAAAGCCCACCGAATGAACATCGCTCAAAATTGTCTCGAGCAGGTTGAAAGTGATCCTACTCTTCTCGATTGAATTGTTACTGGTGAAGAAAGTTGGTTCTTTCCATATGACCCCGAAACTAATCAAGAAAGCCAAGCCAACAGTGGCTATCCCCTGGAGCGCCATGGCCAAAGAAGGCGAAAATGAGCAAGTTCAAAGTGAAAAACATTTTCATTTGCTTCTTCGACAGCAAAGGGTGGTTCACATATAATTTCTACCACCTGGACAAACCGTAAATCAATTATTCTACCGCAATGTGCTCGAAAAATTACGAAAAAGAGTACTCAGAGTGCGTCCAAAGATCGCGAAGTTCTGTGTCTCGACAATGCTGCCTATCACAAAGCATTTAGCGACTCTCAGTTTTTGGCACTTAAGGCATCGCAACATTACCAAAACCGTCATATTCACCGGACATGTCATACTGCGACTTTGTCCTATTTCTCAATTGAACAAATTTGTCAAAGGTCGACATTTCGACTCCGTTGAAGACATCCAAGAATCTGTAATCAGGGTATTCGAAGAGATCCCACAATAAGTGTTCCAAAATTGTTACGAAAAGTGGAAAACTCGCTGGAATAAGTGTATAGATGCGGGAGGGGACTACTTCGAAGGAGATCGCAGTGATGTACTTTAATGTTTAAATATATTCAATTTTTGAATTTTATCGCATTACTTAATTGTCTGACCTCGTATATACACGAGGTGTATTCAAATATTTATTTAAATACAGTAAATTTTTTTTTGATATATAAAAACTAACAATTTATTTTCAAAAATTCGATTCTTTATTTCAAAAATATTTATTTGCTTTAAAGAATTATTTTTTATATAAATATATAAAATTAAATTAATTTGTATGCATAACTGAAATATTTCAAAATATATCAAATTAAACTGCAAAATCTTCACCTATTACGCCGTCAATTTTGTAATCTTGAAATATGGAAACGTACACTATACTATATATTATATTGCAATAAAGAATACTTATATTTACATTTTTTTATGTATTATATGTATACACAAAAATATATTTGTATTGTTCGCAGCGCAACGCAATTCAATTTCAAACACAAAATCTGTGACTTTCAAACTTTATAGATATAATTAATTAAATAATGATTATGTAATAATAATAATAAAATAATAATAATTAATTCATTACAAATGTTAAAAGTCTCTTTATAAGTGTAGTAATTGGAGAACTGAATATCTTGGATCCACCTGACGAGAAATTTTTGAAGCCTTTTTATTTTTAGCAAACCAGATATTAAAATCAATTATATACTTATGAAATTAAATTTAATGTATTAAAGAAAATGACTTTGATATCTCGTACAATTATATACGCGGAGGGAAAAAATTAAGTAATTGTTACAAAAAATTTATGAAATTTTTAGTTGGTCACAGACTTACAATTCTGTAAACTTTAGTAAAGGATGCAATCAATTTTACCAAACAGTTTTGTACATTTTACGTACGTCTACATGGCTTGTTTAATCCAGAAATTATTGCGAGTTGATTTAGTAACAAGCTAATTTCTAATTATTTTTATATATACTCAATAGAGTATATATCGACAAACAAGTGCTCATTATATGTAACTTAATTTATTTATTTTTAATTTGTTATATTTCCTAATTAATTACAATATATACGCACTTACAATTATAATTTGAATATAGCCGCAGTTCACTTGTATATTTCGCAAAATTATGCACAATTAATACATTTTCGCAATTATATTAAAAGGATTAACCGAAGTCTTATATACTAATAATGATAAATTTTCGTCATTTGCGAATTTTAGCGTATCCATCTAATCGCCTAAAGAAGTAGGAAGCGCGCCAAAATTTAAATGGAAAAATAAAATAATGTCTATCTTGCATTTTAGAGTTCACGTTTAAATTATTAAATAGGAATGATCTTAAAATAAAATTTTTTTATAATTGTGAATATAGTAAAATAATTAGTACCTATTTTTTGGTATATAATAAGAGACATCAGATAACAATGTGAAGTATGAAACTGAACAATTTAAAACATGATGCATCGTTAATACGGAATATTTTAAATTTACATGATCATATATTTTGTAAGTATCGTAATGTATATTATAATAATAATAATCTTGCGATTGTTGACATAAAATTAAAAAATCTTTCTCATTTATAAATATTTTCTATACTACGAAAAATATCTCGTGCCTGAAAAGAGTGAAATCTCGATTGGTGCCAAAAACACTGAATTTTTTGGAAAAACAGCGTCGAATGGAGGTCTATGAAACGCTGCTTTCAGACAATCAGAACAACATGGATCGCATAATAACTGGAGATGAAACTTGGGTCTACAATTACGATCCAGAAACAACCGATTAATCGAGCGAATATCGTGCCAAAGAAAAAATCACGCTAAAGTCGATGAAAAATCAAGGTTATGCACACTGTGTAATTCGATTATCGTGATGTGGTGCATTATGTCTCGAAAGGCCAGATTTATGGAAAAAAAACTCTTGGTTTTTGCATCACGATAATGCACTAGCTAACACTGTATTCATTTTACGTCAGTATTTCGACCACTTTGGTGACACGGTTTTGATTCGATTGAAGAAGTAAAAGCCGAATCGAAGAAGGAACTGATGGTCATTCCGGAATACGAGTCTAAAAAATGTTTTGAAAATTTGAAAAAGCATTGGAATAGTTGCATTTTATCCTGGGGGGCGAGGGTTATTTTAAAGGGGATGAATAAGATTTAGAAGAATAAATAAAGATATCAAGTTATAAATACAGTCTTACTCAAATTTGTACACAATAGTAGATCTTATCAAAATACATTTTTTATACTATGCGTTTATTTTCTACAATTAGCATTTCTCGAGAAAAATCTATTTGAAGGTTTTTGCATAAAAACTGTGTGTGTTTGTGTGTGTGTGTGTGTGTGTGTGTGTGTGTGTGTGTGTGTTTTTTATTAGGCGTAGGCAGAGCAAGCTCTGCACTAGTGGCCTCTCGAAACCAGCATCCCGCCGGAACTATCCGGGAATATTACTTCGGCGGGGCTGTTAATTAGCCTATACGACTCCTCTTCTTATGACACTATCCTACGTCCCCCATCCACACAGGTGATCAGGGGTTCGGTGTTCGTCCTCTGTATCTTAAAATAGGATCAGTTGGCCTGGTTCATCCTGGCCCATTCGCCTAGTTCTATCGGCATATCTAAGTTTGGTCATCACCTCTTTTGCGAAACTGGCTACTGCTTTCCAGTTTTCAGAAGATTCCAGCATTATTGATAGGATGCTCTCTGGTCTTATTGGCTTATTGATGATGTTCATCAAGTACTCACGTTGTGTTCTAAAACGAGGGCAGCTCACCAATATATGCTCAGCATCCTCGACCAAAGTCGGACAGATGAGGCAGAGATCATTATTATCCAGGTGAAAGCGGTGGAAATAGGACCTAAAACAACCATGTCCAGTCAACAACTGAGTTAGGTGGAAATCTAATTCCCCGTGTTTCCTGTTGATCCATCTGTGTATGTCTGGGAGGATACGATAAGTCCATCGGCCTTTGCTAGAATCGGTCCATCGTTTTTGCCATATTTCTATAGAACGATGACGTTCCACATTTTTAGCACCTTGTAGGGAATCCACTGCGGCCTTACATATGTTATGCAGCCTAGCCAGTTCATCTGCAGCTAAATCGAAAGGAAGAATTCCGGCAAGTAGCTCAGCTGCGTCGGTGGATACCGTCCTGTAACCACTAATAATACGTATACAGGAGCGACGACGGGTCGCAATGGCCAACTCACAATACGATTTAATTCCGCATGCATGATGCCAGATTGGTGCTGCATACATGCGGACAGAATTAACAACATAAGCTAATAGTTTCCTCTGGGGTGGATGTGGGCCACCAATGTTAGGCATGAGCCGACACAAGGCAGCTGAAACTCGTTGCGCTTTTTCGCCAGATATCTTTAGATGTTCTTTGAAATTTAACCTGGCATCAAGCTGGACACCCAAGTATCGTAAAGATGGCGCAGAACTAATGCGGCAGCTACCAACTTTAAGAGTAATACTATCTACCTTCTTACGACTGCTGACAAGAACTACTTCTGTCTTGTGCTCCGCTAATTGTAGACCAGCCGTCTTAATCCATCTACTGATGTTGCTGATTGCCTCATTGGCATTTTCAGTAAGTTCATCAAGGGTCTTAGCCGTCACTACTAGAGCGATATCGTCGGCGTACCCTACTGTTATTGAACCAGGCGGTTGTGGAATCCTCAACACGCCATCATACATAATATTCCACAATATAGGTCCCATAACTGAGCCCTGGGGGACTCCCGTAGTAACCTTATGCGATATAGTGCCTTCATCCGTTCGGTATAATATTATCCTATTCTCAAAGTAGCTGGCCACGACATTCTGTAAATAACCAGGTACTCCGAACTCTTTAAGAGAACTCATAATAGAAGACCAGCGCGCTGAATTAAAGGCATTCTTGACATCTAGAGCGACAATGGCACAATACTGTTTAGTGCCACCTTTCCATCTCTTACCACTGATTGCATTTCTTGCGGTACACACTACCAGTTTAATGGCATCGACTGTTGATTTTGATTTCCGAAATCCAAATTGGCGTGAGGATAAGCCGTGCAATCCTTCAGTGAATGCTTCCAGTCGGCTACATATTATTTTTTCAAATATTTTACCTACCGTGTCGAGCATACACAATGGCCTGTATGATGAAGGATCATCAAGTGGCTTATTGCCCTTAGGTAACAGGACTAACCTTTGAGTTTTCCAGCAATCAGGAAAAATACCCTCAAGAAGACAAGCATTATATACTTTTAGAAATATAGCTGGATTCTTCTGTATCTCCAACTTAACTGCCGCATTAGGGATACCATCAGGGCCAGGGGCAGCATTGTCTCTAGTCTTAGCGTAAGCATTATGTAGCTCCATTTCTGTTATAGGAGGTATATCGTCCGAGTGTTGCGTGCGCAGTACAGTCCCATGAATGTCATTGGGAAAGAGAGCGGAAACAATCTTATCAATCAATACCGTGCTAGTGGGTTGTATTGGTGCCCTACTCAATCCTGCCATGACTGTTTTGTATGGTCGTCCCCATAAGTCATTGTTGGCCTCTGCACACAGTTCAAGCCAGCATCGACGCTTGCTTGCCTTAATGGCCTTGACAAGCACTCTCTGTGCTTCTTTAAATAAACTATTAAACGTATCACGATGGGTGCGGGCTCTCTGGGCAAGTCTACGTGCGCGATGACATTGTTTGCGCAATTCTGCAATTTCATTTGTCCACCAGTAGACAGATTGACGATGTTTAAATCCGCTCTTAGTCCTAGTCATCGATGCATCACATGCTTCAGAGATATGCTTCATGCATAGTGCAGAGTGCATTTGCCAGATGGCCTGGTGCACCATATTCTAAACGCTCTTCTGATATTATAGTGGCGAACACTTCACAGTCTAGCGATCTGATGTTCCATGTCCGTGTGTGCATCCACTCATTGTACTTGTTCTTTACTTTCTTCTCTGCAATCTCGTACAAGATCGCCCTGTGATCACTGTGGGTGTAAAGGTCGCTTACTCTCCAATTAAGGATCCGCTGAATCAAGTCATCACTGGCGAATGTTACATCAATGACTGATTGTTTATCACCCCTAATGAAAGTGGATTCAGATCCCTTATTAACCACGTGGAGTTGAAGAGAATTAAGGCCATCAAGCAGCATACTACCTCTGTTATTTGTTGAAGCGCTTCCCCAGGCTGTGGACCACGCGTTAAAATCGCCACCGATTAATAATGGTTTCTTGTCCATGGCTTCATCAACTAATTTAGCTACAAGGATTTCAAACTGCTTGTCCGTCAAGCTTGGAGGAGCATATACACTAAAGACGTATATTTCTTGTATTTTAGCCCAGGATATCAATTCGCTCCGATGACTCGACTGCTTTAGTACCTGCCTATTTTGACCAATCCAGAGGGCAGCTCTATTGCTTGTGTCACTTATCCAGCGCTGTGGTCTGACCCTGTCACAATATTGTTCGGAGATTACAGCAATGTCTATTCTTAGCTCCTTTATTGTCTATTTCAGCAGGTCATGAGCTGCTACGCAATGGTTGGTATTCAGCTGGAGTATTTTCATGTTTTATGTCTGTTTAAAAACTCCACGGTAATCGGGCACTTATAGCTGTATGCTGGATGGTTAATCTCCTTTTTTCCTTCACATTTACAGAGTAAACAACAGGGCCCGTTTACACACAGCTTGGATAGATGGTCTTTTCCACCGCAGTGCCTGCAAAGTTTAGTTCTGTCAGGGCCCGAGCACACGGACGCTAAATGGCCAATCTGCCAACACCTGAAGCAGCGCTTTATTTCTGTTTTTTTTCGAACTCTGCAGCTGACCCATCCGATTCGAACATGCCCTACACGTAGTAGCTCAGCTGCGTGGCTATATGGTACAGACACCACCGCCGTCTGAGTACCCCCATAAGCTTGCCGCAAGGAACGAGCAATTAGTAGGTTAGTCTCCTATAGCTCGAGGTGTGTTCTCAGAGCCTCTAATACTTCATCCTTTGAAGTGACCTCATCTATATCTTTAATCTCCAATGTAATGAGATTACTCAGGACCGAAGTGGATGCGCTATGGCCAACCTTAGATTCAACAATGCGTGCCAACTCATGTGCATCTTTGGCTGTCCGTTCCAACTGAAGTACAAGGGCACCGCTTGCATTTCTACGTATCCTGTTAACCTCATTCTAGACATGAGATAACTCCGGGTCATTCTTTATTTGTCGCAGTACCTCCGCGTATGTAACTCCTTCATTGGCCTTAATCAAAATGGAGTTAGGCCTATTTCGTCCATTAAGCCTGCGTGTACTAGATAATTCTTTATCTTTGCCTTTGGGCTTCTTACGCTTGATGGTCTGCCATTGATTTTCTTTGGCTTCAGACTTGCCTGTAGCTACTCCGACCGACTCTAGTGGTCTCCTTGAGCCCAATGATGGTTCTTTCGTTCTTTTGCCACCTATGGTTTTAGGAGTGGAATCCATCGCTTCTGCTGCGCTTCGTTTGGTATCAGAGCGTAGACTCGGCGTAGTCTGAGTCACCACTTCATGTGTACCAGGACGTTGATACTGTAATAGATCATCCTCTGCCATACTAATGCATTTATATGAGGCATTAATGGAACGAGCAAGATCCTTAATGGTCTTGTGTACGTTATGCCTATCTTTGACAAAATCCAACAATTGGCTGATCTTCTCACCAAGTCGCTCCAGGTGATTGTTTCTGCGCGTGATGGAGATTTCTCGATCCGTTGTTTCTTGATCCATTATGACATCTCCTTTAGTACCCAGTGTACTATCTATGATTATGTTTGATTTGCCCTCCCCAGAATCCGAGGGGCTACCACCGACCATAGAGGCTTGCACTCTATCGGAATCGGTGAGGAGATTGACCGGTCTTGCCGGAGTTACTCCCTGGGGTATATCCTTGTTTATACCAAACATTAGTCATAATTGGCCTTACGTTCGGGAGGCCCTCCCTATTAGCTTTTTCTGTCCGCCCTGAGTATTTTATTTCCTCAGTGCCCTCTAAATTGTAGCGAGCCATCCCCTATCCGCAACCTGGGGAGGCGCCAGATGGGAGAAAGCAACAAAACTCCACACTGGTGTGTGTGTGTGTGTGTGTGTGTGTGTGTGTGTGTGTGTGTGTGTGTGTGTGTGTGTGTGTGTATCTCTGATATGAAAATGTTTTTCGTATAAACGTAGAATTGTTCAAGAGATCCCGAGACGGAACTCTTGAACGTTTCTAGTAAAATATAGAGTTTGTACAGAAAAATTGTATAGAACAAAAAATATGTATTTTAACGAGCTCTTATGATTTTGATTTCAAATTTTTTGCAACTTTTTTTAGTTTCTAAAATAAATTCAGCAAACCATGATCTTTATGGAGTTTTCATGGATTTAGAAATAAATCTTCAATTTCTGTCTAAAGCTGTTACGATATTCATAATTAGCTCTCCGACAATCGTAAAGATTCAGAAAAATAGGGTGAGAGGACTATTTCGAGATGAACTCAATACAGCTACCACACTGACAATGTTTTAGGAGGCCCTGAGGCAGGATTCTTGATTTTTTTCAGAAATATTATTATAGGTAAAATTATATATAGGCAATATATTTTTATACATGGAGTATTTTGTACATAGACAGTATGTAACTATTGGATAAGTTGGTTATGTTACTACTTCGAGCGCAGCCGTTACGGGGAACACTAGTAAACTTTAAAGTAATTTATCAATATCGATCAGCCAATTGTTACAGTAGGAGATACATAGAAGAATAAATGATTTGCTAACTTTAATACTGTAATCTAGTTCTTATAGAAATTTAACAAATAATAATAGAAATTATTACTTCGTAAGGATGTTGCTTGCTATTTGTTGCGATAGTCTTTTCTCACCTTTTTCTGCGCACATAATGTTTACCATATTATAACTCATTCTTGTTTTCCCTTCAATTCTAGTTTCAACAGGCAGCATTACTGACGTGGATCGGCGGGCACTGGTATGTACAACAGCCCCATACTACTCTCAGCGGCTTAGCATGGTTCGTAGCACGCACACTTATCCTTTATTTAATTATATTAATTTTTTCCCATAAATCACGTTCTACGTATAAGTTTAGTTTTCCTTTACTCCCCCTTGAGTCCTTTATGTGAAAATAAATTCATAGTCTTTGCGCACTGTAGATAGTCGACTTCGAGTATTAAGCGGAGTCTTTGCAGCGGGTTCAACGCAACCATCATCGAAGGGAATTTTAAATAGTTTAAACTCTACTTATTTCTTTCTGTTTAAGGCTTTGTGGGAAATAGACGTTTGTTGTATATAGCAATAAATATATGAAACCTGTATTCACAGTTACTGCGATGATACATTTATCTGTTTCTCAATTGCATGGTGATATTCTGATTTATCCCTTTTAGAGTTTTATCTAGTTTACTGTTTTTGTTATTAAATTTTGATCATTTCACTTTTACTCTACTCATATACAAATTTAAGCATTTATTTTAAGTATAATTTTGGTGTTTTTTTTATCTTTTTGGATTTTTAGCATTGATTATATGTTTCTAAATGTTTATAGTGCAATTTATGCAATAGTAAATACGTACATATATATATATATATATATATATATACATATATATATATATATATTCTGAATTTCGATCTGCTCTTTTCTAAACATGAAAAGTAAATGGCAGATATCGATTATATATTAGATGATATTTTACAAAGCATGTTTATAAAATCTATATATATACACGATGACCCATTTTATTCGGCGCAGCTGGATTACTCGGAACCTAAGCCACATAGGGCAAAAAGGTTCTGACAAAAGTTGTAGAGGGCAAAGGGGGCAACACAATTGGGCATATATATATATATATATATATATATATATATATATATATATATATATATAATATTTGAGCAGGTTGCCTTCTGTACATCACGACTTATTTATTTTTCTTCTACAGGATGAATATGAAATTCTGATCGATTAAATAAATAGTCTGCATGTAATGTAGTAATCCTTATATATATATATATATATATATATATATATATATATATATATACTTTTTCTACAATATTAATTGTTTGTGTCAGATATAAAAAAGCGTTTTCTGATATTAAAATCAAACCAATTCATTAATAAATGACATGCTCCCCTCATTTTTATTGTCTATGCCATATTACTAACGGAACTACATTACACAAATCATTAACATTAATTTTGTAATCTGATATATCGTATATATTTTTACACTGTATATTAAAATTCAATGTAATAAATTTTGTAAACTATATCTATAAAGTGTCCCAAATATGATTAATTATACTAACGAATCTGTAATAGTAGCGATAATAAAGCAGGAAAAGACGTATACGAAAGTATATGTATTTTGGAAAGCTGCAGTTCGTTTCGCGCTAATTAGAAATGATCATCAACTAATGAACAAACTCTAATTCAGTTCTCAATCGAGGATCATCGAAATTGAATCGATGGGCGGACAATAAGACGATAATCTATTGAAGAACGAGCGAGGTCTAGCGATCAAATCGGGCAAATATTTATTTGCTTATTTAAAAATAATATTACAAATACCTTCGTGACTGAGTGACAAATACACAGATGTCAAGATAGTTTGGGCGCATAGGAGGTATTCCGTATCAAATTCAAGGTCTGCTCGATAATCTGGTGTTACTTTGTATTTTTTGGCGCGCTGAATCGATTTTTAGAGATTATCAGACCCAAAAGTGGGTCATTTTTTAAATCGAGCCCATTTTTTGTCTTACAATGGTTATTTTCGAGATAATGAAATAAACTTTACTATATAATCCAGTTATTTTGACAAATAATTACATTATACAGATTCTTTGTCTTTTGTATTTTTTCGTAAAATCCATATATCACGAAAAAATGATAGCGGAGCCTCACGTGGTTTCCACCTCACTTGATCGCCTATTTCAAAGCTTATTTCTGTTAAAATAATGAAGATAATAAAACTTTACCATACAGAAAATTGTTCGTTATGAAACAGCAATAATTCTATGTACTTTTTTCTTTTATATTAAAAGATAAGAGACAAATTGTGTTATAAACGAATAAAAATTAACCATTTTGAAAAGAAATGGGATTTATCTTGGAAACGACCAATTTTCGGGCTTGATAATCTCGAGGAGTTCACCCAGTGTACCGAAAAATATAAAGTAATATCAAGTTTATATATTTTTAAACAACTACTCGTATTTGCCGTGAGCGTACAACCCCTCTCATTATTTTTCAAATTACGCTGCAAGTTCCGACTCGTCTTCTTAATTTCCATGCCTTTCGATCGAAAGTCGAATGAGTATGCTCATTGGTTGATGAATTGGGACGTAATGCAAAAATTATTTATAACTTTCCAAAACATTTATATATGACTTACTCTACTTTTTACAGATCCGCTACTGTGAACAATCATATTTGAAATATCCTGTAGATATTGTATATGCATTGTAACTAAAAACATTACACATCTATTCATAAATATTCGTAAATTATAAGTAATATGTTTATATAAATCTTAAGAATATGTATAAATGATATTCACAATATAATTCTGCTACATATTTTCTTTGTAATCTTCAAAAAACATAGAATGACGGTGCGATGTTGCCCTCATCGACGACGTACACAGGCGGCCTGGGCTCTGTGGTCGTAGGCAATGGTCACCATGTAAGACGCTCGCTACCAGACATGGGTGTAGCGCCAGCAGAACCACCCAAGCTCTATCCTTATCATCTGCTTGTCATTACTAATTATAGATTACCAGCTGATGTAGACCGTTGCAATTTAGAGGTGAGGAGTTAAAATATTGCATAAAGTATAGTATTATATAGTAAAGCATAAATAAAATCTCACATATGAATGCTTCGATTAGATATGAATTTGCGATCACTTAATTATTATTAGAACTAATTATTCTTAACATTATGAATTTTCATATTATTTAACACTAGGTCGTATTAGCACTTTTATTACATAAATAATTGGAAAAGGTCTAAAACAGTTTTGTAAATCAAGAACATATCAGGTATGTGAATAAGTCTTTCCCGTTTTTTTTTTTTCAAATTTTGAGCCTTTATTGTGAAAAATGGTTACAAATGAATTATTGAAAGTATTGGCCATCGCTAGCTACAACTTTTTCCCATCTTTCTGGCAACATACGAATCCCGTTGCGAAAAAATTCGACCGGTTTGGCCTCTCTCCAGTCATCCACCCATTTTTTGGCTTCCTCGTAGGAATGGAAGTGCTGGTCAGCCAGGCCATGCGTCATCGATCTGAAGAGATGGTAATCAGACGGAGCAACGTCTGGACTATACGGCGGGTGGGGTAGGACTTCCCATTTGAGCGTTTCTAAGTATGTTTTCACCGGCGGTGCAACATGTGGGCGAGCATTGTCATGTTGCAAAATAACTTTGTCGTGCCTGTCGGAGTATTGTGGCCGTTTTTCTCGCAGTGCGCGGCTCAAACGCATCAATTGTCCTCGATAGACCTCGCCTGTGATCCTTTCATTCGGTTTCAGAAGCTCATAGTAAACCACACCTAGCTGGTCCCACCATATACAGAGCATGAGCTTGGTGCCATGAATATTTGGCTTGGCCGTCGATGATGATGCATGGCCGGGTAGTCCCCATGATTTTCTTCGCTTCGGATTATCGTAACGTATCCACTTTTCATCGCCAGTCACGATACGATGCAGAAAACCCTTTCTTTTATGTCGCTGAAGCAGTTGTTCGCAAGTGAAAAAACGCCGTTCGACGTCTCTCAGCTTCAGTTCGTACGGCACCCAATTTCCTTGCTTTTGGATCATTCCCATGGCTTTCAAACGCTTGGAAATGGTTGTTCGGTCAACTCCCAATGCTTCAGCAAGTTCTTCTTGCGTTTGACAAGAATCTTCATCAAGCAAAGTCGCCAATTCTCGATCTTGAAAGATTTGCGGCCGCCCGGAACGCTCCTTGTCTTCCACGTCGAAATCACCGCTTTTGAAGCGTCGAAACCATCCGCGAACACTTGAATCATCGACACAACCTTCTCCATAAGCCTCCTGAAGCAATCGATGCGTCTCGGCAGCAGATTTCTTCAAATTGAACCAATAAAGTGAAACTTCCCGCAAATGACGTCGACTCGGCTCAAATTTCGACATTTTCACGATATCAAAAATTTATGATGCGAAAAAATTTTAACTAATGTGTTAGTATGGAATTGTTGACATATGAATAAGCTTTGATTATGACATATGTAACCATTGAATACTCGCACAGTATTGGTGGCGCCATCTCTTACAAAAAACGGGAAAGACTTATTCACACTCCTAATATAATTTTTAATTTCGAGGCTTATATACGGACCCAATTTTTAGTTCGTACCGATCTAGGCCTCGTATGGAGATACGATCTCTATTAAACGTTGAAAATTCAAATGAATTCATTTAGTTTTAGAAATGGATCATTTAGAAAACATTTTTGAGGAAGAAATAATATCAAAACAAAAGTTGGTCGAAATCAAGTAGGGTTGTCTATTAAAATCTCTATTTTTAATTATAGTTTTAAATATTGGGACATTTTACATTAACAGTTGTGATTATATTTTTATGTTATCTATTCTATGTGTACATTTTAAATATATATTATAAATATTTTTACATATGCATTACTTTGTAAATTTCTTCGGTGTCTGAGTCTCGTCTTACCAACTAATTTAACCTAAATTTTAATCTAATTCACCTACTCCGCTGTTCTGTCTGTGGAGTGAAGAAAAACTATGGCCGAACTCAGAGGGATAAATGCCAATGAGAAAAACCCGCTCAGGAGTGGTCGATGTATTGAAACTGCTCGAATTCGATATCCATGTCATATTTCGTAGGTTCGGATTACAAATTTATTAGTCTCACACCTTCCACTCGCATTGTTATATGCTAGAAACACCTAAACGATACAACAAGGTATAAGCGCCCTTGCGGTCACACAGCCAAGTAGTGACCACGGCGAATATTGCTTAGCCTTAGTAATTATCCAATGTGCGCTTTCACCATCCAACAATTGTGTCGCAGTTGTGTACTTGAGGTATAATGTGTAATGTGTAGCGAGTTATGGATGGTGTGTAGTAAGGAATTGTGTATATGAAGTATAGTTGAAGTTCAAATTTTAAACTTCACTATACAAACACATCTACAGTTACACCTATTCTAAGATACACAGTGTGTCCCAAAAGTTTTAAGACTTGGAGCACAAAAGATGCAGTAAATGTATAAAATTATTTTAACAAACTTTTTATTCAAAATAATCTGTATTAGAAGTAATACACTAATTGGCACCATCTTCCAGTATCTATACCTTTTAAAAACTTTTCTTTTGTAATACTTTTTAATTTCGTTGTTACAGCTTCTTGTATCTCGGCTATTGACGCAAAACAGTTCCCTTTCAAGTCCATTTTTAATTTTGGAAATAGAAAGTAATCAGGGGGGTTCAAATCAAGCGAGTATGGTGGGTGGCTGAGTACAGGAACCATTTTTTTTGGCCAAAAATTGAGCCAAAAATTAGTTGCCGCAGTATGTGCTGGTATATGATGTTAAACGGTAGATTTTGGTATTCTAGTAGGTTCTTCACTCAATCTGCAACTAGAGTTACGGTTATTTGTTAATGCAGCTGTGACTTTGTCGATGTTATTGTCACTCTTCGTGGCGCATGGACGCCCACTCCTGTCGCCGTCTTCAACCGATTCGCTATCTGCCGCAAAGATGTTATACCACCGAAAAATAGTAGCAGGAGACATAGCGAATTCATCATAAGCCACTTTTAACATTTCCTTCGTTTTCGTTATACTTTTACCAACTTTAAGGCAAAATTTAATTACAACACATTGTTCGATATTTTTATTCGTCTTAAACAATCATAGCGACCATTTTGATACTCCCAAGTAAACTGTTACTGAACAGCTGTATGTAATCCAATAAAATTGAAACTTTGTATAGAGGTAGAGGAAGGTTATAGTAACTAGTGGCCAATGTTTTATGAAGATGGGGCAAGTAGTACGGATTTTATACTCATAGTCTTACAACATTTGGCACACACTGTGTAGAAAACTTGAAATTCCATTGTTTATCGAAACTTCATCTAATCTTTATACATTAATGATTTTAATCTCTAATATGATCACTTAAATGAAAATAAGATTTTCCGGTTTTTAAGATTCGAATTTTACAAACACAAGTTAACATTATAAAGAAAGATTCAGGCATATGAGAAATGGATTTGTATCAATTTAAACTAGGTAACAATGATTGCTTCCAAAACGAGTTGTACACTAAAATTTAACGATCTAATTTCATTTCTCAGGCATCTTACTTTTTTATTTAAAATTACTATCTATCTCCAACTCAATTAGAGAAAAGCTTTCACTGGAAAATAATTTTTTTAACATCAGATTCAAAAGAACACTATTTTAAGCAAAAAGTTATAATCAACCTATAGCTACAAGTCTGCAGTTTCTTCATTATTTTAAATTAAAATTCGACTGAATTTACATGTGTTCATAAGTGGTTTCCTATTGAATAGTGTATTTACAATGTACCTAACTTTAATGGGAATCTGAACTTAATCAAGTAAAAATTATTTTTCACCACACTAAACTGAAAATCACAACTTCAACATGATGTTTCGGTTTTCGTAATAAAACTGTTTTTTTTTTTTTCGTAATAACTGTTTCATTAGGTGAAGCATTAGTTTCTACTGTCATTTTAAATAGATACTAATTTTTAACGCCATACACGAAACTCATATTTACATGCGTGTATTGCGTGTGAAAATCGGCTATTTGATGCACTTTAGTCACAAACTTGTGCAAAGCAAAGTCAGCTGTTTGTCTGCGTATGGACTTACGAGCGGCGAGTTAATACCCCTGCCGACCGATAAATGATAACCTATTTTCGATATGACGACAATGAAAGACCAAGGACTCTATAAATATTGTTAGAAATTGTTTTTTGTGCAACATTTAACATTTCTGCCATTTGCTCTTGATTCAACATGTCATCGCCATTCAATATCATTTGCCATTCGGCGTCTTTAAACTTTTGTAGTTGTCTACCACGTTCTTCATTGTTCACATAAAAATTATTATTTCAAAACCATTAAATTCTGCAAATGAATACAAAAAATTAATGCAAATTTTCCGCAAATCGTCACTTTCTGGTATAAAGTTCAACATTTTCAACATGATGAAAAAATATGATATTGTTTCTTCAATGACTTGGTGTATACTAAATATGCTTGACAGTTATCATAGCAAACAAACAAAAAAACTCAAGGCTCGTTCACAAAAAATGATTTCTATCAAGATATTTGCATCTTGATGCTCACTTCATGCCGGTACATTTAGTATACATCATACATATTGAAATTCTTTACAATAGTTAATATGTAAGCACCTTGCTTTAATGTTATTTCACTATCATCTCTTTTTATCTTAATTCCAATAAAGAGTTTAATATTATTCATATCTGTCATGTGAAATTTATCAAGTGATTTTTAAAATTACTTATTATATCAATATTACTTGTAGCAATGACAAGATAGTCAACATATAACACTGCATATATATTAAATATTTTAAAAATTATTTGAAAAAAGAGATGATAATGAAATAATATTAAATCAAAGTGCTTATATACAAACTATTTTAAAGAATTTGAATATCTACGATTAAAATCCTATCAGCTAGTTCTGATCACTTACTCTCCCAAGTAAGTTAGATTAAGCAAGATTAAATTCGGATGATAAAATAGAAACTCGTTTTAGAAACATCTGCTTATAATTAAATTTCATTGGTTGGTTGATTTACGTAATGCTATGTACTAGACAAGATTTAACTACTGCTTTAAATATTTTGAGTCTCTATACAAATAAAAATAATAATGAACTTTGGCAGAATTTAAAAAGAGTAGTATACGGTATCTTAAAGGATTTATCAATGTTAAATTGAATTATATAAAAGATAATTATAATAATAGCTTTATTCGTTTTTGTAAACTTAAATAGGAGAGGTAGTGATGAAAAGGACAGAGAAAACACAGCCAGGTATTTATTTAAAATTTTGGAAGAATGTACGAAATTATAGAATACAAAAATCTTTAGAAATTTAATTTATAAAGACAAAGCGTGTTTTGGTTTGTTCATTTTAAATTAAAAAAACTACTGAATCGATTGCTCTGAAATTCAAAATATATATTCTATATTACCTTCGGAAGGACGTAGACAATTTTTTTTATTGAAAATTATTTTATTTTCTTGAATAAATAAAGAGCGTAGTTGACGGTTTTAGCAGTCAGTTTCGCCAGTGGTCAGTAGCTGGAGTCTTAAATTATGTCGAATATCAACTCAAAGTAGTTAGTTTAAACGATCAATACCAGGCCAGCTCATATGAATGGTCAAATCTGGCTTTGGGATTAGTGATTTTAGTTGATATTATTCTTTTTGTTCTTCTGGTTAATTTGATACTACCCACACCTTGTAAATATTTTTTAATGTTTGTACATTTTATTGTTTCTTATATGGGAAATTCTTGCACTCGCTTTCCCTCCCTTCCTCGCTCTCTTGCTCTCTTTCCCCATCCATGTTCTCTTATAAAATGGCTAAATGCCAAATCATACTAAACATAATTTTTGAAAACAAATTATGTTTTCGCTTTTACACGTTATATTATCTTTGGAAATGACACGTACACTGACACTTTTGCATAAAAAGGCGATACCCAGCGTCCGCTTCAAAAATGTGCTATTCGCAGACCATTATTTTACTTTAATTTCAGTTAGCACTAACTAAATATTCATGATATTTAATTTAAAACATGAAAATACGGGAAAATATTGCATTTTCGTGTTTTGATGGTACAATAAAATATACGGATGTCTCAGAACGACTTCTGCGGGGAGTATCGTGTTTATTCGGTAGAAAACGATACCTAGGTATGATAGGACGACTTCTACGAAGAGTTTTGTGTTCGGATAGTAGAATACTAAGCCCAGGTGTTTCGATTTCTACGGAAATTGCATGTTTGAACGATAGAAGACGATGTCCAGGTATGACGGGATGATATCTACGCGAAGTTCAAATTATACATCTGGACATCGTATTCTACACGATCGTATCCAACACGGAACTCTCTACAACAGTCTTCCCGAGACATTCTATCGTTCAAACATGTAATTTTCCTTAGAAGTCATCTCGAGACACTTGGACATTTTTCTACCGACCGAACTTGAAAGTACAATTTTCCCCTTAAAAACTATATGTAATATCCATATATATATTGTATAAAATGAGCTATGAAATATCACCTTTTTGTATTACTAGCATACCCCGTCTTAGGCAAAGCTGAGACGGGGTATGCCGTTCTATATATATATATATATATATATATATATATATATATATATATATATATATATATATACACTAACATCCCCCGTCTCGGCTTCGCCCGAGATAATAATTTAACCGATTTCTTAAATAATTCAATAATATGTAAGTAAAAAGTACTCTGTGTATAAAAATCTATATTACTATAAATAATTAACTGTAATTTACCCATCGGTGCTTCTGTATATACAGTATGTATATACAGATTATATAACCGTATTAAATACACACATATATGCATATTACATAGGGCTTCTATGGGGAAAATTGTTTTTTTTTTATTTTGGGCGGTTGAAAAAAATGTCCAAGTGTCTCGAAACGACGCTTATGATGAGTATCATGTTCGGAATATATGACATGTCTCGGGACGACTGCTACAGAATTTTCTTTTGGGGATGTAGAGTACGATGTCCAGGTATCCCGGAACGACTTTTACTGGGAGTGTGCATGTTCGAATGATAGAATATGAATCTCTTCATAGAAGTCTCTTAAGCATTCCCCATAGAAGTCGTTCCAAAACATCCCGACATCGTATTCTACCTCTCCAAAAGAAAAATCTGTAGCAGTCGTCCCATCATATCTGGACATCGTCTTCTACCGTCTGAATACTAAATTCCCCGTAGAAGTTGTCCCGTCATACCTGGATATCGTCTTCTACCGTTCGAACATGAAATTTCTCGTAGAAGTCGTTCCAAAACACCTTGAAATCACATTCTATCATCCGAACACGAAACTCCCCATAGAAGTTGTACCGATGTACCTAAACATCGTTTCCTACCAACTAAACATGATAGTCCCAGTAGAAGTCGCCCCGAGAAAGCTAGCATCGCATCCTAACGACTAAACACAATACTCTCCGTAGAAGTCGTTCGGAAAGACCTAGATATCGTATTTTACCGATGTTTTCCAACACGAATCTTCCCATAGAAGTTGATTTTTTCCTACCTCGACGTCGTTTTCTATCAATTAAATAGAATATGCTCCGTAGAAATCGCCTAGAGACACCTGGACATTGCATTCTATCATCCGAACACACAACTGCCTATAGAAATCGTCTTGAGACAACGAGATATCGTAATCAACCGCCCGTACACGCCAATACAATATTGCTCTGTAGTAACCGTATTTAAAATGTGTATATATAATCTGTACAATATAATATACATACTATATATATATATATATATATATATATATATATATATATATATATATATATACATATACAAACACACACACATAATTTTGAGATGGTTGATAAAGATCCCAATTTGGTCATTAATTTTTTTGTTCAAACTAAAAAAAATATAGTCTCTTGCACAATTCTGAACTTAATATAATGTATAAAAATAAAAATATAATTTGTCGTCACCAGCTATATTCAGTATGATTTGGCATACAGAACCATTTTAAAAGAAGGGGAGAGAGAGAGAGAGAGAGAGATTTTTCCATGTAAGAGGAAATCAAATTTAGCTGGCAAATCAAAACACCAACTGGCCTGGTGTTAATACTTTAAACGGACTACTTTGAGTTGACGTTCGTGATTCAAGACGCCACCTAGTGGCCGCCGGTGAAACTGATTGTTAAAACCATTAACTTAATTTATTGATGAAATTAAAATGATTTTCAATAAAAAACATAGCCTATGTTTTTTTGGTTATCGTGTACAAACAAAAACACGCTTTGTCTTCATAAATTAGTATGAGTATGATATGATATGATATGATATGGTATAATATGATATGATATGCTATGCTATGATATGATATGACATGATATATATATATATAGTTTCATGTTTGGACGGTAGAATATGTCTCGGCACGACTGCTATAGAGAGTTGTGTGTTATGAAGGTAGAATACAATGTCTGGATATCACGGAATGACTTCTACGTGGAGTTGTTTTGTGTTTACATGATAGGATATGAAACTCCTCGTAGAAGTCGTCCCGCCATATCTGAACATCGTCTTCTATCGTCCGAACACGCAACTTCTCGTAGTAAATTTTTCGATGCACCTAGACGTCGTATTCTACCGTCTAAACATAAAACTGCCAGTCGTACACGAAATTACAATATTTCTCCGTAGCATATATATATATATATATATATATATATATATATATATATATATATATATATATATAGTGTATATATATTTCGTATATATTAAATTAAATATCGTAAACATTTAGTTAGAGGTGCCAACTGGAATTAAAACAAAATAATTGTCTGCGAAAAGTACATAGGCGAGACGAGATGAGACGATATAATTGATTTTCTTATTTTCAATTAACGAATATATAGGTAATGATGTTAATTGAAATTGAAGCAAAATTAATTGGCCTGCGAGATAGCATCTTCTTGAACCGGATAGATACGAGGGTGTAGAATACGATGTTCAGATGTCTATCTACGACTTCAACGGGGAGTTGCGTGTATTAATTGAAAATCAGATCTTATATGTCTCAAAATGTTTGATATTGAAAATGTTCATAGTATAGTAAAATAGTCTTCAAGAGTATATAAAAATGTTTTTAATCTTATTAAGATGATGCGCTCTTTTGTAAAAATCACATATATGCTTCTAGTAATAGCACATCTAGGATTTTTTCCTTAATCGAATAAGATAAATATCTTATATACGACAGAAACAAATGATATTTCAGAATATAAATGTACTTTAGATAACTTTCAAAAATTTGTGAAATCTCTTTAAAATTACTTTCTACGATAGTATCAAATAAGGCAAGTATGGTGTATACGGATTCCTTATTATTTGAAACATATCTTACTCTTAAATCTAATAATTTATCAATATAATCGATATATTTTATTTACGAGGGTGGATCGATAAGTTTTCGGTTTGACCAAGAGATGGCGCCACTAGGCCTACCTTGAGGTGGCGTTCTATAGTACCATCCTTAAATAGCTTGTAGCTATAGTTTCAGTCCGATCGCCATGTTAGTTTAGGTTTGAGAGCACGCTGAACAAAACGCCTCTGTGCTTTTCGTAAAAATGGAAAAGCTGGAAAATCATGCTGTCATCAAATACTTTTATTTGAAGGGGTTAACGCCGAAGGAAATTAAAGAAGAGATGGACTGAACACTGGGGACATCCTCCCCATCATATTCAACCGTTAAGCAGTGGGTTTCCGAGTTTAAAAAGGGTCGTGTGAGCACCTCTGATGAGCCTCGCTCAGGACGTCCCATTGAGGTCACAACTCCAGATATGATCGAAAAAATCCATCAAATAGTGCTGAAAGACCGTAGATTAAGTGCGTGAGATAGCTGAGATCTGTAAGATGTTATATGAACGTGTACAAAGTATTATGCATCAACACTTGTATATGGAAAAGCTCGTGCAAGATGGGTGCCGGGTTTGCTAACTACCGCGTTTTCTACCGCCAATTTGGCGTTGTATAAGCGTAATCCAAACGAATTTTTTCGTCGATTCGTAACCGTTGACGAAACTTGGACCACCACTACACTCCTGAAATCAAACAACAGTCTAAACAGTGGATTGGACCAGGGGAACCAACTCCAAAGAAGGCAAAAACAATTTTTTTGGCGAACAAGGTTATGGCTACTGTTTTTTGGGATGCAAGAGGTATTATATACATTGATTACCTTGAAAAGGGTAAAAATATCACTGGTCAGTAGTACGCAGACTTATTGCAACGTTTGAGCCACGAAGTGAAAATTAAATGACCTCATCTGGCGAAGAAAAAAAATCTTGTTTAATCACGATAATGCACCAGCGTACACGTCAATTGTTGCGATGGCTAAAATCAACGATTTGAAGTTTGAATTGATGCCGAACCCTCCCTACTCTCCAGACCTAGCGCCGAGTGACTATTATCTGTTTCGTAACCTCAAAAAATTGCTTGGCGGTAAGAGATTTGCGGATAATGAAGAAGTAATCGAAACTGTAAATGGGTATTTTGAGGAGCTTGACGAATCAGTCGATAGAGATGGCATTACTAGACTAGAACACCGCTATGAGAAATATATCGGCCTTGGAGGAGATTATGTTGAGAAATAAAAAAAAATTCTTAAAAACGTTGTTTTTCTTGATCAGGCCGGAAACTTATCAATGCACCCTCGTAGAAACTTTTTGAACTGAGCGCTGAGATAGACCTTTTTATAGGGAAGCTACGAACTTATGAATTTCAATCAGGCATTGATCGAAAAACGGTTGGAATGAGCCTGAATACATGGAAAACTGATCTTGTATCATGACTAGTGGCCGTCTCATAATAGCTCGTTGAATGTTTTGGCTCAAAGAGAAAATGTTTTTTGGGGTGATATTCATAAGATGTTCATAGCCTTAAAGATGGGCGAAATATGTAGGTAGAATCCAATTGGAAATACTTTGAATAAAAAGATTGTGAGATTCCTCTGAAAATTAAGTGTTTTCTTTATCGAAAAACCATCAAATTTCAACTTACACCCATGGTATATATTTTTTGAGGCTATTTTCATTATAACTTTTTTACTTGAAATATTGTTATTTCTTGGAAATGCGCCTCAGATTTAGAGATTTTTGTTTAAAAACTCATTTTATTCCACACAAAGTATCGAGTTTAATTATTAATAGTGAATAAAACCGTATATCTTCCAAATGGTACAGAGGTAGCATTTAAAATGTTACTAGGGCTCATTTGGACCAAATCCGTTAACCATATATCAGAGTTTTATTATATTAGTCAAGCTAATTAGTACATGTTTCATATCAAAGCAAGATCAGTATTCCATTTATTGTTAATTGACATATACTAAAATGAATGTTAAATATTCTTTTATTAATTATCTATTGTAATTAAAGTATAGAATTTCAAATATAAAAATTAATATTTTTTTTTTAGCGCCACTTGTCAGATGCCGAATTTGAAGCTATTCTACATTGTACGCGGTATGAATTTTACCGGCTTCCTCAGTGGCGTCGTAATGACATCAAGAGACGTGCTCGATTGTTTTAAGTCATTTTTAAGACATGGATGATTCATACGAAATTTTCTCGATAGAGAGAAAAGGAAAAACGTCTGCATATGGGAACTGCTATGCTGCTATTTATCGTTCTCATTTGAATTTTTATATGTTTCACGCAAATATTTATTTATTTCACATGTTTTGTGCAACAAAAAAATAAGCCGATCAACATTCAAGCTTTTATTAATAGAAAATATTCACTCATAATTACATCGCGCGCGCGTGCCTTTGAGCAATCGTATATCGTCATTGCACATCAGAAGAGTGTTGATCACGAGGTACAAATGTGTACACGCATACTATAAACGCGATTTTATAATGCTTAACTTTTGCAAATTGACTTATCTGTTTATACTAGGTGGTTTAATAATTTGTTTTTTAATTTTTTTTCGAAATCAATGGAGAGAGAGAAAGAGAGAGTGTGAGAGAGGAATAGAGAATAACATCCGTAAATGAAAGAAGAATTTATGAAACTTGCATTATTTTGGAAATAATGACCTGTAAATAAAAGTAAGTGATTAATGAAAAGTGAAAAAAAAAACAAAAAAAAAGGTAAAAAGTGAAGAATAGAACTTATTATAACTAAATTACAGTTATTGCAATTAAAAATTTGCAAGTGGTCGTAAGGTAACGCGTCAAAGACTTTATGGAACAGTGTATAAGGAAAAACCCAATTAATTACAAAACTTATTGTAAAAAGAAAAAACAAGTTTTACTCCGGTATAAATTTGCTCGTCTTCTATAAAAAGAAATAAGCACTGTTTTGCTGTGCTCAAATATATAAAATATATTATATAGATCACGTATGCCTACGTGATAGCCTTTGTCCAGGGAGAAAAGTTACGATATTGAATTACTATTATTCTAGAATTTTATTATAAGGGAGTCAAAAAAAAAGAATATATAAATGGATGAAAAAAAGAAATAACTAGTGTTAGTTTGTCGCTTCGTACTTCGTATTTTTATTACATCAAATAATTGTAAATCAAAACTATGAAAAAAGGTCTAAAATGTTCAAAACACTCAGTAATGTCTTCGAATATTTAATATATTCAATTACAAACGATATACGAAGTACACAGTGAGTAGTCAAAGTACGAAACAAAATTAAAATTGTATTATTACTTGACAAAAATAAAACAGTTCTTTTTTTTAAATTATTTTTTCAAAATAAGTTTAATAAAAAAAAGAAAACAGAAAATTACGGGCATGCGAACAAAACATTTTATGTGCCTATACAATTGTATCAGCGGACATTGAGTTCACTTATGTTTTTTCAGCTTGTAACTGCACAAATATTCGTACAAGGTTTCCGTTGTATAAAGCACATTGCTTCCGCTAGTCCAATGATAATAAAAAGAAAATACATAAAAGAAATAATTTTAAATAGTAGCTAATTTCTTAGTATTACAATTTTAGTATTTTAATGAATAATTTTTATTTTTATAGAAATTTAAAATAAATTTTTTATATAAAATTTTTATTTCGAATATAGATATAGATTGCAATTCATTGTGTTAAAAGCATCCTTAAATTATCAGTTAATAAGTTTTTTCCTTTAATCAGCATCAATATTGTTTAAAGTTGGCTTTATTTTCTTTTTTATAGTAAGATTAATAAATGCTAATTTAATAAATAAATTCAAACAATTAAATTACACGAATTTATTTATGTTTTTAATATATAAATTACTTTATTTTCTTTCTGTTATATGTTTAAAGAGAAAAACAACAATTCCTAAGCAGGCTTAGGTCGTAATATAACAAAACCTTCCATAGGATCTACGAGGGGTTCGTACTCATCATTGTTGACAAGCTCAGCTTTTTCTCCAGGACACATCAATACCGGTGTCACGTGATCATGACTACCAGTGATCGATTTTGGATGGCCTGCTTTTCCTATGACATCTACTGCTTGACCAATTCTTACTTGTACTGGCAAAAGCTGAAAATGTAATTAAAATTGTATAAATGTTTAATTTTAAGGATATATAACTGAGATGATAGATTATTAAATTTAATTCAGATCTCATGTAAATGAATATAAATAAGCAGCTCGTTTTGAAACTTTAATACAATAAAATTTATTTGAATTATGATTAATTTCTACTATGAAATGGTATTTTTTTTTCTTTTGTGAAATAAATAAATGGTAAATAAACGGCAAAAATATTGTGAAATAAATGTTTAAAAAAAATCTATTTTTGTATATGATCTTATGGAGCAATACTTTCGTCATTTAATAATTAATGACGTCGTGTATACTACTTTTAAATGGAAGGTCTTGACTAATTTAAATCAATTTACAAAAAAATTTCAGTAAAAAAATGATATATCATCATGAGGCATTATACGAGGTTCTGCATTAGTTACAGCATCAAACACATGAGTCTTTTCTAAAAAAATATTATTATTTCAAGTATTTAATAGAAGAAAATCGTATGTGTATCTATAAACTGATGACTATATATATATATATATATATATATATATATATATATATATATATATATATAAATTACTATTGTAATTATATAATTCCTTTATTTAAATAGAGAACAGTACTTTTTAATTTCTGAAATGATTAATTATTACTTATTTAATTCATAAAATTCAGTATCAATGAATATATAGTTTCATTGTTAACATAGGGTAACAGTGCTTAGGCCTAGGGACCCATGCATTGTGAGTAATTTGGGCGCCACGCAATCTGATCAATAACTGATGGTTAAAATTTTAATAAGTTTTAAAATTGTGAAGTTTTAAATTAAGTAAAGAAGATTCATATATTTATTAGTAACTTTTAAACGGTACTTTTAAAAAGTAAATAAATTAAATATGTAATCATGTATATATATGATTACATCTAGTTGTCTACATTTCAGAAAAATATTTTAATTGAATAAAGTTTGATGCAGTTTGGTGAAATTCTTAGATTTATGAAAATTTTTTTAAATAATCTTATCTTAATTTTTGATAAGCAAGTATTAATTACAAGACTCTATACATTCTAAATAAATATATATTCATCATATATAATAAATTAATCATTTTTTAATCCTACTCAATAAAACATTAAAGATATAAAAATAAGAAATATCAATAAGTTATAAATATGATTAAAAAATCCTTACTTTATCTATTTTGTTTTTCATTAGCTTATTATACATTTTCTAATTTTTTGAACATTATTCAAATTTCTAAACTGTGAAAGTAATTTTTAGTCTAAAGCTCAAACTACATAAATAGGGCACTGAATATAGATTATTTAGGAGAAAATAGTCGTTTTATTTTTCTAGCAAGCATAATTATAATTACAGTATAAACGATTGTGTATATGTAAATTGTAGTTAGATTTTTTAACGCATATTCTAACTTTATTATTAGTAACAATAAACTTAGTTGTTAAGTTGTTTTTCTATGTTTAATATTCAAAATAATACAAGAAAGTGTGATTTAGAAAAGCATTTTTTTTAAATTAGAAAATAGTAGTTTCAAATAAAATAACGTTTTTTTACTTATTTGTATAATTACTTCAAGATTTGCATCAAGAGTTACAAGCCATCGAGGTTCCATAGCAAGAGATAAACAATACATCAAATAATGAGATTTGCCTAGAATGAGATTTTTACAATCTAAAAATGATGTAAGTACTATAAGTAATCCAGCCAGTGATGCCTGATCTAGTATTTTTGAAGAATATTTTAAAGGCTGAAGAGTTATTGCACCCTGAAAATAATTAACATTGATTATTGTATTTTATTTAAATTATAAAAAAACTTACGATTATTTATTGGTAAAATATAAACAATATTCATATCTAAAAATGTTCCAATAACGTATTTCGTTTTAAAAATACTAGAGAACATATATCGGTCAATTATGTTATAGATAGCTATTTATTTGCTTTGGCGGTAGTAGTTATAGACAAAGACTTAATGGTATAATTATTGTTTATATTGACTTAATTTAAGTTTCTTATAAACAAAATGCAGAACAAAGTTATTTGCTTAATTTTTATCAAATGTATTTTTAAAATATTTTAATAAACTATTCACTGAATTAATTTAATAAACATGTAAAAAAATTTTTTTTCAGTTATTTAACCTCGGCTCAAATTAGGTCAGAATAACCCACCCATGCCCATGAGCGCACTGGAGCCAAACCGTGACGAGCACGCACTGCTATCTGGGCCGCTTAGGACACTATCACGTGAGCATCGAGGTAGATTTCTGACGTATCGGCATGTACTGGGGCTGATTAGTAGTTCGAAACGCTAATAATTTATCGCATTTGCTCGTTAGTTATTAGTTTTAGTGAAAAAATGGATAGAATATAAAAATTTTATTTGAATAAAATGTACAATTTTTATCTAATATAAAAATTATTCCAAAAAACTTGATATTTATAATTTTTTTATACTTTAACTATTAGATTTTTCATTTCGTAAATTATCTTAATTACATTCGTAATCAGTGTCTGAAAGTACATACGTATGATTTTTTTCAGAATTTTTTTCGAAAGTTTAAAATTATTTTTTATGTTCAGATGACAGCGGACGTATAATCCAGATGGTTAGAAGCAGCGGACGTTTTGTTTTTATCAATTACATAATCTAAATTTTATTCTGACCTAATTTGAGCCGAGGATAAATAACTGAAAATTTGTTTTTTTACATGTTTGGTGGGTCTCTGGCGTTATCACATCCAGATTAGGTGCCGCAGAGGACGTTCACTTTATACTTCAGCATATTCAAACGAATCATTTTCCGATGAGGATAAATCTATCACATAAAAATGTCGCTGGCTCCCGGACTATCACTACAGGTAGAGCGCTAACGGTATAAAAAGGCAATATGCCCACGCAGTATTCATTAGATTAGATAGCGGCAATGAAAGGAAAGAATCTGGAAATTCCCATCATTTGTAATGGAGAATGGAGCGTTTTTTTAGATTAATTATACCTTTAATACTCTCCCTGAAACTGTACATTTAAGAGGACTTATACGAGGGAGGATTGATAAGTTTCTGGCCTGACAAAGAAAATCGACGTTTTGAAGAATTTTTTTTTATTTCTCAACATAATCTCTTATAAGGCTAGTACATTTCTCATAGCGGTGTTCTAGTCTAGTAATGCCATCTCTCTAGACTGATTCGTCGAGCTCCTCAAAATACCCATTTACAGCTTCGATTACTTCTTCATTGTCCGCAAATCTCTTACCGCAAAGCCATTTTTTGAGGTTAGGAAACAGATAATAGTCACTCGGCGCTAGGTCTGGAGACTCGGGAGGGTACGGCATCAATTCAAACTTCAGATCGTTGATTTCAGCCATCGCAACGATTGACGTGTGCGCTGGTGCGTTATTGTGATGAAACAAGATTTTTTTCTTTGCCAGATGAGGTCGTTTAATTTTCACTTTGTGGCTCAAAGGTTGCAATAAGTCTGCGTAGTATTGACTAGTGATAGTTTTACCCTTTTCAAGGTAATCAATGTATATAATACCTCTTGCATCCCAAAAAACAGTAGCCATAACTTTGTTCGCCGAAAAAATTGTTTTTGCCTTCTTTGGAATTGGTTCCCTAGGTCCAATCCACTGTTTAGACTGTTGTTTGGTTTCGCAAGTGTAGTAGTGGACCCAAGTTTCATCAACGGACACGAATCGACGCAAAAATTCGCTTGGATTACGCTTATACAACGCCAAATGTTCTTTCGAATCAATTTTTGGTCGACTGTTAGAAAACGCGGCACCCATCTCGCACAGAGCTTTTCCATATACAAATGTTGATGCAAAATACTTTGTACACCTTCATATAACATCTTACAGGTCTCAGCTATCTCACGCACTTAATCTACGGTCTTTCAGCACTATTTGATGGATTTTTTCGATCATATCTGGAGTTGTGACCTCAATGGGGCGTCCTGAGCGAGGCTCATCAGAGGTGCTCACACGACCCTTTTTAAATTCGGAAACCCACTGCTTAACGGTTGAATATGATGGGGAGGATGTCCCCAGTGTTCAGTCCACCTCTTCTTTAATTTCCTTCGGCGTTAACCCCTTCAAATAAAAGTATTCGATGACAGCACGATTTTCCAGCTTTTCCATTTTTACGAAAAACACAGAGGCGTCTTGTTCAGCATACTCTCAAACCTAAACTAACATGGCGATCGGACTGAAACTATAGCTACAAGCTATCTAAGGATGGTATTATAGAACGCCACCTCAAGGTAGGCCTAGTGGCGCCATCTCTTGGTCAGACCGGGAAGTTATCGATCCACGCTCGTACATACGAGAGTTGCTATTTTAAGCCTTGGCGTACCAAGTGTTTGCAGGTGCTATCTGATGTATCTAATTGAAAAAATGATACTAATTCGTGAAAATTTTCGTGCGATGATTTTTTACGATTTTCGACCGGTTTTCTTCAAAATCTTTCTTCAAATTCATCAGGTTTCTTCAAAATTATAAACATACCAATTAAGTAATTATATGAGTGTCAACTAGAATTATAGTGGTGGTAACTGGATTCGAATCTATTAAATTTAATTTTTGTAATACTTTCCGAATATAATTATCTTGATTTATAAAAATTGAACTATCTTTCAACTTATATATTTCTACTTCTAGAAAATTGTTTACATTTATTTTGTTACAGTATTAACATGTTTATTCAATTCGTCGTATAAATTATCGATGAACTTTTCAATCAAAGCTGCGATAAGACCGTCATTAACATATATGCCTAAGAGCATTGTCTGTGCTTGTTCTTTAAATATATAAAAACAAGGATCTGCTAAATTTTCTTTGAACCCGAAATTTTTAATAAAACTTGAAAAAAAGTTCAGTCCTACACCTTGGTAGTTCTTTTAGACCGTACAAACTTTTTAATAAATTACATACTTGCATAGTCTCATCGTCAAAAACTTCTGGTTGTTTCATAAAAATTTGTTCGTTCAGACTGCCATACAGAAATTCAGTTTTAAAATCGAACTGGCCTCAATAAAAATTGTCTTATGCTGCAATACTTAGTATAAATTGTATTGAATCAAATCCTATTACAGGACTAAATTTTTCTCGATAATCAATTCCCTCCTTTTGATGAAATCCTTGTGTAATCGAGTGCGCTTTAAAACGTAAACAACCTTCAGAATTAAAATTTTTTTCAATTTCCTCTTTCATCGTAATTTTTCCAGTATTCTTTATCGATAGAGGTAATTGCTTCATTGTAATCTTTAGGTAAAGATTCTGCTATGTATAATAATGGACAGCTGTAAAAATCTGTTTATTTAATTGTACTTCTATCGCGCAAATCTCTCCCTGTATTAGGCATTGCGATAATTTTTGATCATTAATTTTATTAATTTCATTACTATAACTATTCTGAATTGTATTATTTTTGTTAAAGTTATTAATCGACCCTCTTTTTGAATACAATGCAACGTTTTCTACAGGTTCACTATCTTCTTGACACCTTAATTTTTTCATTATTATTCGTGTACTTAAATTTTCAAAAGTATTTTTGGTTGCATCGTCGGAATTACATGCTTTATGAAAATGATTCTATTTCTTCGATAGTGTGGCAAGGATTCGAATTAATAACATAGACGCTGAAACTTCATTTTCTAAAGTTTTCATTTTATATACTAACTTTTCTATCTGTGATAAATTATGTGATACATTTTCACTTGCATTCTATTAAAAATTGAAAAACTGTTTTTAAACGAGTGATATACTTTCATCCAACATTATATTATAAACCGTGTTCAGTTTTTGCCATATCTCACGAGCAGTTGTACAATTGAGTATGAAATCAAGAGGCTTATTTTCAACACTGGTACCGATTAATTTTCTGACACTTTTATTAGCGAATGAATATTGATTTAGCTTTTATTTGTAATTATTGAATCCTTCAGTTGGACTTTCTAATCTTTATTTACAAACATCCAAAATGTTATATTTGTTTTACGAGTATAAATCACGAAATACCATCTGTGCCATTTTTTTATGCAGTTTTTCAAACTTTAAACTTTGTAATTCCATTTTTCAAATACATTGCTTTTACCATTTTCACTTTTTGGAAAAAAACGCCACTTGTACCTATTAATCTTCACGAGGCTGCACTGGGTCCACAACCTATTAATGTTTTAAATAACCAAATGAAAATAATAATAAGGTGCAAATGAATATAACTTTATTATATAATATAACTTTATTATATAAACGAAAATATACACAAAGATGTGTTCACAATAAGCAGGCTAGTTGTCGGCTGCCTAACGTTACCACTAGAATAGCTACATAAGTATAACAACAGGTAGAGCGCTAACAATATAAAAGAGTAGTATCCTCGCGGCGTAGGATCAGGTAGTGCTAATGATGGGGAAAAAACCTGGAAATTTCCATCGTTGTCTGAAAAGGACAATGCAGAGTTCTCTAAAATAATTATATCACTTTGAAAGTAAAATCTACTGGATTTTTATTTTCGTGATGAAACAATTGGATTTCTATTTGGAAATTCAAACGTAATGTTCAAATAACCTTGAAAATCGAATTCAATATCAAATGTAAGGGTACCATCCGACCCCCCTTCAATGTCACATAACTATTGTCTCTACCCCATTTTAATTAGGGCCTTTCTTCATATTTACAAGTATAAATTATAATCGGACATACTATATAAATATATATATATATATATATATATATATATATATATATATATATATTTCTATACTTTTATAGGAGGCGAACTTAGTTTCAGACCTTCACGTTTAGATCGCTATATAAGCTGTACGAAAAGTCAGATGTGTCAGATCTAGTATTTAATTTTTTGTTTTAGCATTTACTAATAAAATTCAGTTAACCGGCGCCATCATTTGTGTAAATATTATAAGTTTTTGATCAGTGAAAAATGAATCGTGATAAAATTGTTTTTTAAACATCTGCTTTGGTACTATTTTGATATGAAAAAGAGTGTAGCAGAAATTTATCGATTGCTTCAAGAATGTTATGGCGAAAAGCTCCATCGCTTACAATATGTCAACAGGGGTTGCAGCGGTTTAGAAGTGGAGATGCTGATGTTAATAACAAAGAACGTTCTGGATAGCCGAAAAAGTTTGAAGATAGTGAATTGCAAGCATTACTAGAAGATAACTCAGCTCAAATGCAGAAAAAACTCGCTAATAAGTTAGAAAGCAATGACAGAGCAGTTGGCAAACGTTTACATTCGATGGGAAAGATTATAATATATAGTATATATATATATATATATATATATATATATATATTGTATAAATATTGTATATATATAGTATATATATATTGTATATATATATTGTATATATATAGTATATATATATTGTATATATATAGTATATATATATATATATATATATATATATCTATCTATATGTATATATATTGTAACGGTGTAAATTGTAACGGTGCGCGTGTCCGCCTCGAACATGAGGACGGCGGGCACGGCCGTTGCAAAAGAGGTGCCGTCTGGAGAGGGGCGGTCCGCGAGAGGCGAAGTATCGCATGTAGAATTGCACGTGAAGTAGGGAGACCAAACGAATAAAGCAAACAGCATGAATCAAACTGTACGTATCTTTAATTAAACTACGCCCGGTGTTACACATACGTGAAGGTGCGAGGCGCGCAGGCCGAGGGTCGCCGAGGCGACGGCGGCCGGCCCTACGTGGATGGTAGCACGTCCTCGTGGGTCGGGGAAGGCGGTGTCCCCGCTCGTTGGTGGCCCCGGGATGGGTCGGTCACTCCGCATGGATGGGAGCCGGGTGGCAGGCTCGTTCGTTCGAGCCCTGCAACGATGTCCGCGTAATGAACTCCGCGGATCTCGGCTCAGTGGATGGTGGCACGCACAAATAGCGACGAAAATCGCACGACAGAGATGGAGCACCTCGCGAAGCAAAAATGAAACACGAGCACTCGACCGGCTTTCTTTTCGCATCTTTTTCAACATACTCGATAGAACGTCTCTCGTGCAGCTCTCTCTCAAATCTAACTCTCCTAAAATTCGCGCGTGACCATCTCTCCCCACTCCCGCTCTCTCTCATTTACTTTCCCGCCGGTGTAGTAGTGCGCCGGCCTGTAACAAATATATATTAATATTTACATATAAACACGAGAAACATATATACAAATGTACAGTGGCTACGACGGGAGAGAGAGCATAGGGACGTGGGAAAGCAAGTGTACGCGGCACTAGCTTCCTCGTCACACGCTCCCTCTAGACGCTGATAGCCGAAGCATGACTCAAGACTTCTCTCTCATTTCGACCATTGTGTCAGGATCGGGCAACTTTAGAAACTACGATCTACCGCTGAGAAGCATGTAGATAAGGAGAGGACGGGCACCTCTCTTCCCTACACGAAGTAGCTTTTAGAGGGCTCCTTTATTAGTAATATATAGTTACATTGAAGTATAATTTAATGGATGTCTCTCTTGGGTCTTCCTCTGGGATTCATCTCGCACTGGGCGGTTGCGCTCCTTGGGGGTGGTTACGCTTCTCAGTGAGACTTGGGGTGTGCCCTTCGTAGTCAGGGTGGTTGTGTTGGTTGGGACACTCCCGTCCCCGGTGCACGCCCTCCAGCTTGCACTGACTGCAGCTCGGCATTCGAATGGGCGTGAACTGGGGCGCATCTGATGCGGCCTGCTCACGCCGGGCCTCCACCGTCTTCCATAGGGCGAACACCCTATTAATGTTCGCTTGCAATCGTCGAGTTTCTACGGCGGCGGCGGTGTTGCCGCGGAAGGTTTCGAGGACCTGGGCCGCCTCCACGACTGAGGTTGGGGTTGGCCGGAAGGCTGGCCTGCATCAACGCACTCCGTAGGCGGTGCATCTTCAGGCGGCATGCCGCCTGAAACTCCTCCACCGTCCGGCGTGCGGCTATGGCGTTGGCGTTAGCCTTTCGCCGTTCTTCGGCCCAGGAGAGGTAATCCAACTCCCCGAGTTCCAGCAGCTCCCGTTGGCCGGGTGTACCCCTCTGCACGAACTCGTGCGGCTGTTGAAGGGCGCTGGCCTCTTCAGCCTCCAGCTCTTGGTGCCGGAAGTACATATCGTCCAGCCGTCGACACAGGGCTTGGATGCTCCCCGGCCGGGTGAATTCTGGCTGAAGCGACGCCGATTCTGGCTCCGCAGTTTTCGGCTGCTGGTTCTCCTTTGATGCGACGTCGTTGACGCCCACGGGTGCTGGTTCCGGCTGGTGGACCAGAGAATCCGGTTCATGGATCCACAGCCGCTGGAAGACGGTCTCCAGTATTGAGAGGAGGATCTGCGCGACCACTTCGCTCGGTGACGTCTCCATCTCCTGTTCCTAGGAAGGAAAAACAAAAGCAGCGGGAGTTACCGTCTGGCGGCCTACTTGGTACGACCCATGCTAGGGAGGCCCCTCGACGGGGGGAACTCGATAGAACAGTAGAGGCGTCTAGACGGTTCGAGAGAGTAAGAAGAGTTCCGTCGGTGTACCGTAGCTTGAAGCGTCCAGCGGCTAGGTGGCCTGTTGACGGGCTCGGGTTTGGATCCGAATATGGTGGAGGGATTGGTCTTGCGGCAGTACTGAGCACTGGTTTTTCCTAGGACGACCTGCTTTCCGCTTAACCAGGTGTATGTCACCTATGCAGGCAGCTTCGTTGTTATGGGGCTTCGCGGGGGCTCACGCTTGAGTCCTTCAACGGGTTACAATTCGCGTCCTACGCGGTTTCCCTAATCTACGCGGCGCGACACTGGCGTTAGATCGCCTGGCATTGCCCGCAGGGGTATCGCTTCGCACGCTCGTATCGGGATTACAATGAGGCGCGTCGTCGGGGAGCCATACGTTCACCAGTTGTATTACAATACGGTTTAGCTCGTTCGCCGCGACATTACAATCAGATCATCGTATCGCAGTCACGCTCTTCGCCCGAAGGCTCTTCCGTGTCGGAACCGCTATCATCTTCGGGGTCGTGATCTCGATTATAGGGCTTCAGATCGGCAACATGATGCTTACCAGCATCTCTTCCTGTAGAGTCGATCAGTAGATAAACATTCGTGTCGAGTTTCTTCATGATGGTAAAGGGCCTGTCGAATTTCAGGGCAAGTTTGGCGCTGACGCCATGTATGCCAGACGAGAGGATGCGATTACGCCGCCATACGCGATCGCCAATCGCGTAATGAACATGGTGACGTCTCGCATTATAGTAGCGGGCTTGCTTTGCCTGCGCTTTCTGCGAGTTTTCCGCTGCCTTTAGATGGGGATCAGATAACTTCTCCTTGCACTCTTTCCAATGCTGTAGAGCAGCTTCTTTTTGCGCAACCTGTGCGCGCTACTCCTCCTGGCGACGATGCATGCCAGGGGCTGATGGGTGACGACCAGTCTTATATATATCGATCGGGGTCGACACTTGTGGCTGAGTCAGTGGAGTCACGGTCGTGATGCTCCTCCTTTACAGACAGGAGGGGGCAATCATCATTATCCTGTGTCTTCGCAGCTGCCTGTTGATCTTCACAGGTCTCACGGAACGTAGGGGCGAGTTGGACCTCAATCATTCGCCCTTTTTAGCATTTTCCGAACACTCGGGACAGCTGCGTAAGGTATGGCCCGGCCAACTACACAACCCCAGCATAAGAACCGCGGATCAGGACCTGCTGTCCGACTTTTGCTCCTGTCATTGACGGGCTTGCGCACGAGCTTTTCCCTGAAGGATGGCTTCCTCTCTGATTTAGGTGAGGTCGACGCTCCAGTGTTCCCTGTACGCGGCGACCTCGAGCATGAGTCGCGACTGCTTCTCTTCGTCATAAGAGCTGCGACATCTGGCGCTTCTAAATCAGGGGAGGTGGCTCGAAAGTACGCCTCTTGCAAAATTTTTCGCACTAAAGCTTTGCAATTGGGCAACTTTACGTCCACGGCCGCGATCTTTGGCTTCGGACGCGTCCGAGACGTGTCTGCCGCATGAAAAGCCACTTAGGACATTCTGCAGTCCTCGGGTGACGGAGGTGGCTTATAGTTACGCTCCGCGTCGAGGACGCATTCGGCCTCTCAAGTGAGCTCGATTAGCCGATTTATGCTTGTAATCTTCTCTCGCGAAACTAACTTCTGTATCTCCGGTAGTAAATTACGGTAGATGAGAGCGAGCTGTTTGTCGTCCGAACATAGTTCTTCGAACCGATTTAGGATCGTCAACAAACAGAATACGTAGTCACGTTTTGACTTGCGTTTGGCCTGTGTACGCCGCTGTGCTTCGCTAATCAGCTCAGCTTGGAAGCGTCGATCGACGTCGTAGGAGCTCCGGGTTACACGACAGGCCTGTAGGCACGTGTTCCAGTCTTTTCGGGATAGACGGTACCAGTGTAGGAGCTCCGTCATTGCATTGAGCATATCCTCCTCTGTGAGTCGTCAATGTGCGACATTCCGCGATCCTCTGCAGAAGTTCCTCCACACTTTTTCTCTTGGCACCATTGAACCGGTTTTTCTATTGACGCACGGTTTTACCAATGTCCGTCCGCTGGGCCAAGGTGCATGATAGCGTTGATCGCATTATATTAACGGGCGAGCTAATCACGTCTCGATCCATGTGATGCCCCCCTTTCAGGCCCTTGGTACCGAGGGTGGCAAGGATCCGAGAACGTAGGCACGCCGGTCGACGCTGAAACTCTATTGTTGTTTTTGTCACTTTCCAAGTATTGAAGATCGTACGTGTCTTGGAAAATGACACGGTCGCTTCGCGCCGTTTTCTGCAGCTGTTGTTGAATGCTAACCAATGTACCATGCATTTCATTTTGCCTCTACTGCAGATCTTGGACAGTGCTGTTATGCTGTCGCATCCAAGTTTGTAGCATATTCTGTAGACTGTTTAATACGGGGCTAATTGCTAGATTATCTTTGTGATCAGCAGACTGAGGCTCGACTGCTGCATCTGCCGCATGAGATGCGACTTACACCTGACGTGTAATGTCATTTATGACACATGAGTCGGGGGACGTAGCTACGCTCGTTATGGTTGCCTGAATCGGCGATTCATTGGCTGTGCTAAATGTGAGCGGTTCCTGCCTGTTTATCTCTGCCTAATTAAAATCGATCAGGTTTTGCATTTGCTGCTCGGCAGCTGTTGTGCTACATCTTTGGCGTGTGCTCGGATTATCTTCCCGAGCCTGCTGTGTGTCAGTTGATTCATCAGCCTGTTCAGCGTATGTCGCTTCCATTTTATTTAAAATATATGTTTTCGTTGCGTCGCACATTGTCGAGGTTACAATAATTTTTAATTGATTTTTATCTCTGCGTGCGCGTGTTTTTACGGCATCTTCCCAGTCTCGCATTCCACAAAGTCTCCCGGGCTATAATTTCCAGCCAGTCTGCGATATAGCCTGGCAGCCCTTTGAAATGGGGAACCATCATTTTTTAATTCTAATTCCGTTGTAATGATGTCTGTCTTCTCTTTGCATAGGCTTTGGAGCCAGTCATTAAAATCATTTTTAATGACTGGCAATTTTTAATGAACAAAAAAAAACGAAGTGAGAAAAAGAAAACAAAACAGCAAAAAAATTTTTGTTCTTTATTTATAAATTAAAAAAAAAGAGTGAAAAATTTGAAATTAATTAATTATAATTGTTAAATAAATTGTATGATTAATTAACTAACTATATGAACAACAAATTTCTCAGTAATACTACAGCAATTGGAAAACAGCAAAAACAATAGAAATCAATTTAACAAACAATTAATCATTTCAAAAAAAAAAATTTTTGAGAGAATTTATTAATTAGTTAATTAATTAATAAATATTAAATTAGTTAATGAATTAGATAATGCTCGTAACTAATCCGTTGAGCGATGCTCATTTGACGGTTGTTAATACGAGATAGAACAACCGACAAAAATTTTAGTATGTTTTATCGTGATAGAAGAAAAGAGACAAGACAAGAAAAGAAAAGAAAAAAAACAAAAAATAAACAAAAAAAAATTGTTCTTTGTCTAAATCATTATTTTATTCTAATTAGTTATTAATGAACTAAGTACAATCAATTGTTTCTTAACCAGATTTAATTGAGTGTTAATTAACAAAATTTTAAGAATTATCGTTTGACAGTTTTAATTAATTATTATTCAATTTAATAATTAACATATTATTTAATTATCTCTCAAGTGTTAACTTTAATTGCATCTGTTATTAATAATTTATAAAATATATAGATTTTACTTATTAGTTTATTACTGATTGCTAAATTATTTAATATGTATTGTTTTGATTGAGTAAAAAAAAAAATAAAGAACAAAACACATTTGTTTGGCAAATAATGCAAGCCGACAGTGTCAAGAGACAGTAGATAGCGAGAGCGAAAGCGCAAAAATTATAGGCTACTAATACAAAAAAAATTCAAAAATTTTCAAAATTTTTACTCTTGAATCCAAAATTCGAAAAAAAGATATTTTACACAAAAGAAAATTATTTTGAAATTATAATAAATTTTTACTTTTTGTATTTTTCGAGAAATACAAAAATACAAAATACAAAAAAAACGAAGACCAAAAAGTGAAATCGTATATAAAAAAAAATATAGTCAGTCGTAAGTAAGCCGATAAGTACAGCCGTGCGTATTTATAGCGTAGAGTCGCGGTAGTCTGTGTGTGTATACACAGGTCAGCGACTTCACAATATTATATTTGTCTGTGTATATTTATATTTGTGTATATATTTTTCTTTTTCTATAATAATATCGGATGTAAATCTCCGTTTTAGATTTGTATTACTCCTCACATTAGTTATATTTTATTATTTCACATCGATATTATCATTATATATCGCACTCTAAATAAGATTATTAATTGATTTTAACTTAACTTAAGTTAAATTAATATAATTAAATTCAATTCTAAATTAATGCCTATGTTAGTAAAATTATCCACATTAATTCAATTTAACATATCATACAATAAATTAATGTATTTATTGCTTGAAAAACCGCATAAATATTATATTCTCGTATTCGGCTGTACATTATATTTGTGCTGGTTTTCAGCCGCTTTCGCCGAACTGGCGGTGGCCTTGGCCGCGAATGTTTACGTTATCGACTCGAAATCGTAAACACTCTCGGCGCGCTGTATATTAGCATTTTTCAATATAACTATCTCTTATATTAATGGTTATATTATTTAAGAGATAATTATATTTGGTACAATTATTTAATAATTTTAGGTTTGCGCGCATCCGCTTAACTTGTGAATTTTCGCCGAGACACTAGATATTTACAAAAATAAATAGACAATAAAATATATATGAACGTATATATATATATTTTTTTTATAATAAATTGTGCGCTCCCGAGATCGCGTTAGGAGCCATGTAATGGTGCGCGTGTCCGCCTCGAACACGAGGACGGCGGGCGCGGCCGTTGCAAAAGAGGTGCCCGGCTGGGCTCAGGCCCGAATCGTTTCGGCGAGGGAGAGGGGTGGTCCGCGAGGGGCGAAGTATCGCATGCAGGATTGCGCGTGAGGTAGGGAGACCAAACTAATAAAGCAAACAGCACGAATTGAACTGTATGTATCTTTAATTAAACTATCTCCGGTATAACACATGCGCGAAAGCGCGAGGCGTGCAGGCCGAGGATCGCCGAGGCGACGGCGCGTGTGGCGTCAGGGAAGAGAGAGAGAGAGAGAGAGAGAGAGAGAGAGAGAGAGAGAGAGAGAGTAACGGACTGCCACCTACAGTCGGGGCGGATGTCAGCGTATCGTTCGCTGGAGACAGGAGGAGGCAGTGGCCTCCTCCGAGAAAATTGTACTTTCGAGTTCGAGCGGTAGAAACAGATGTGCAAGTTTTTCGAGACGACGTTTACCTGAACTTCGTTTCCTATCAAATAAACACGATATACTCCATAGAAATCGTCCCATCATACCTGGACATCGTCTTCTACCATTCGAACACGAAATTCCCCGTAAAAGTCGTTCCATAACACCTGAAAATCGCATTCTATCATCCGAACACGAAACTGCTCGTAGAAGTTGACCCGATCTACCTGAACTTCGTTTCCTACAAACTAAACACGATACTCATCGGAGAAATCGTCCCGTCATACCTAGACATCATCTTTTACCGTTCGAACACGAAATTCCCCGTAGAAGTTGACCCAACATACCTGAACATCGTTTCCTACCAACTAAACACGATAGTCCTAGTAGAAGTCGTCCCGAGAAAGCTAGCGTCGCTTCCTAACGACTAAACACAATACTCCCCGTAGAAGTCGTTCGCAAAGATCTAGATATCGTAATTTACTGTCCCAACACGAATTTTCCTATAGAAGTCGATTTCTTCATGTCTTGACGTCGTTTTCTATCAACATAATACTATATTCCCCGTAGAAATCGCCCAGAGCTACTTGGACATTGCATTCTATCATCCGAACACACAACTGCCTATAGAAATCGTCTTGAGACAACGAGATATCGTAATCAACCGCCCGTACACGCCAATACAATATTTCTCAGTAGAAACCGTATTTAAAATGTGTATATATAATATGTACAATCTAATATACATACAGTATATATTACATTTTCGTTTTTTCAATTAATTACCGTGAATATTTTCGTAGTGATGCCAACTGAAATTCAAGTAAAATGCTATGCGAATAGCATATTTTCTAATCAGACCATGGATATTGCCTTTTTATGCAGAAGTGACGATATATTATATATATATATATATATATATATATATAAATCGTTTCGTGGTTGTTAATAAAAGAACTCTATTTTGCAATCATTTCTTTTGTTCAAACTAAAAAAACAGTCTCTTGTCACACTTCTGAAGTTAATATAATGTATAAAAACAAAAATATAATTTGTCGTCACAAACTATATTCAGTATGATTTGGCATACTGAACCATTTTATAAGAGAAGGAGAAAGAAAGACAGAGAGACGCAGAGAGAGAGAGAGAGAGAGAGAGAGAGAGAGAGAGAGAGAGAGAGAGAGAGAGAGAGAGAGAGAGAGAATGAGTTTCCCACATAAGAGAAAATAAAATTTACAAAAATCAAAAGATATCCATAAGGTGTGAGAGTAGTGGCAGATTATCCTGAAGAACAAAAAAGGTAATACCGACTAACATCACACCTTCTTTGGGATGCGAATCCTAAAGTCGGATATGAAGATTCGTTTGAGCTCGCATGGTATTAATACTTTAGCCGTACTACTTTGAGTTGATGATCGTGATTCAAGACGCCACCTATTGGCCGCTGGTGAAACTGATTCTTAAAACCATTAACTTAATTTATTGATAAAACTAAGATGATTTTCAATAAAAAACATAGCTTATGTCCATCCCAAGATAATATAAAATCTATATGTCAAATTTTAGATCAATCGGTTCAGTAGTTTTTTCGTTTATCGTGTACAAATAAAAACACGCTTTGTCTTTATAAATTAGTGTATAAGAGTGTGATATGATATATATCAGTTATAGATTATAGTATATAGTATATTTGGTAAAGAAAGAAATGGATGCCACACGATTTGACCGAAACTGCAATTATGGATCGATACAACATCGCAATGTCTTTGTTTGCTACTCAAAAAAGAGGAGTTTTCTGTGAATTCAAATCATTTTAATGTCAATCCTTTTTTTCAAATCGAACGCTCTCTTTCTGACTCCAAAGATCAAAAGAATAAAAAACTTTATATTCAAATGTTTTACAGCCCAGTCAAGATAAGATCATGAAATCAAATGAAGATCATGAAAGTTAGGAGCAATGGCGTGAACGTAGTAAATATTGCTCTACCTCTTTGGAGTATTTGATTAGTGTTAGCTCCCTTGCCTCGTATGTTTTGAGGTGCTTGATACGTGTGAGTCCAATTGACTTGATTGATTGAACTTTACAGGTAATACAAGTGCAAATGTTGTATAATAAATACACGAACTCTACGCCAAATATTGTTTAATAATAACCCAATTTATTGTAGAAAACTGTAACAGCATTTTGAATTATTCGACTTACAATTCGCAATTTTAATTAATATTCAGATTTGGTCTTATAAAATCGATCTCTTAGATAAAAAAAAATTTGCAGACCTACAATTGTTTTGAATTCTAGAGCGAAAGATTACTAATTCGGTGATCCGATCTGAAGTCCAGGTTTTCGCCGAATGGCATCGACACCGCTGTAAGAATCTACATATAATTTGTATACAATCGACAGAAAATTGTACGTATATTCAGAATGTCCAGCCTTTCGTTCCATATAGTTGAAAAAATACAATTTTTTTCGACCAGGAGAGATGTCTTTTACACCTACAGGAATTAAATGTTTTGAGATGTAAGTACTTTGAATGCTGACTTGTGTAATTACTTCTGTAACGACATAAAATTTATTAGATATAAAATAAAATAAAACGATCAACTAAATCAAGAACATAATTTTTATTAGATGAGAGTTCAATAGGAGGAAAATATTCAGCTTCAAGAATAGACAATGTACTGGAAAGCGCGAAAGTAAATGATTCATTCATAAGAATGACTGTTATTACAAAATGTCCGAGATTATATAGAATTACTTGCAAGACTGTTACATAGAAATTGTAGATATAAACAACTGAAAATATATTTATTAAAATCCTGATATCCTTCATAATTACACATAATTTCAGCATCACCAAAGTAGAATATAAGGTCTAAGCGCTGTATTAAATCAACAAAACTATTGAAATATAGTACTCTATTGCCTCGTTTGTGATATGCAAGCTAATGAGTTCCAGGACCACTTCCCTAATGAAGATTTAGAATACCCGATTCATTATAAGGAGCACCATTAGTTCGTTGTACATTACGCTTAAATACGCCTCGAAAAGTAGAAATTTGCAATATACGAGCGTATTTTATTAAATCCATGCCAGATAATGGTGGCTCTGGCAATTCTATAGAAAATCTTTTTTAATCCTTTGTCTTGATACAGTTTTAGGTAAAGAATATAATCTTTTTTATAAGGTTTCAAATAAAGACCTTGTCCTCTTGGACAAGGTCTTTATAAAGAACCATTGCTTTCATTTTTTTGTTATGTCTTCGATTTTCTTCGAATTCCATTTTTGCCACTTTTGCATTATTAAAAGCTTTGGCTATTCCAGCAGAACTCCCTGTAAATGCTCCATTTGCAGTCGAACCGGCAAATAAATGTTCCAAAAATTGTCAAAGACCGTAAAGTTTTTAAGGAAATAATAATATCTTTGGAATTGTCACATTGCCTTTACCATCCACCTTTTTAACGGCCTCGCGATCGCCCTTTCATGCAGAGGCAACTAATTCTTTTTTTAATTTTTTTCAATGTTGATATATTGTTTTTAACTGGCAATTTTTGTTTCTTATTTTTCTTCAATCCCATTCCTAATTTTACTTTAAGCTTCATTACATCATAGACTGCACGGGCAGCAACATCTTCGGTCATATTTATATCCTTTGGTATAAGATGCAAGCATGCTTGGTCTGCGAGAATTTGATCCACAGCATGCGTAGCTTGCATATCATTAACAATATTGGAATCTGCTACGTCGTGATCTTTACAAGCAGAATTAAGGGAATTCATGCCAGGATTACCACGACCTTTGCGTTTTGTCAATTTTGTCCCAGGATTACAGTATTGATAACTTGATAAATGCAGTTCACTAGATAATTTACTAAGTATCTTATTAAATACTCCACTACCTTCTCACGTATGTACGATCATCCTTTATCAAAAGATAAAATGATACTACTTGAATTTATGTATAAGCGTACTATTTATACTTTACTCCTACAGTATCAGTTAAAACAGTGATGTTAAATCATGGAATTCATAGAGTACTCAACAAAATTGTCAATTATAAATTTTAATTCTTTTACAGAACCGGAACAATAAGTAAACAGCATCGAGATGTGTTCGAGATTTGCGGACTTTCCAATTATGGATAAACCAACAGCCTACTGACTCTGATAATCCATTTGAATGCTTTTAGATTTGCGAATATATACATGTATATCAAAATCATGAAATCAACCAAAATACAAGTATTTCGAAAAACTTTTGTAGCCAAGAAAAGATGTACAATATTTTCCATTCAGTCAACATGAAGCAGTAGTATCACCTGAGAACGTGCTTTTTAACTCTGTTAAGATTTTCGATGGTAGTTCCTGCAAGAAACAGGACAATGTTAAAGCTTACTTTTGTATGGAAAGTCATAAGAATGTTGATTGGTTTTATCTTTCTCGGTCCTATGCACACGTTCCAAAAAATCTTTAAGGGGTTATGTTATTTTACTTATATTGCTTTGACAAGATGAGGTTAATTTATAACATTATATACATCAATCATGTAAATTCAGACATGTCTTTGAATCAATTTAAAAAATATACTCAATTTGTTAAAATGATGGTATAAATCATTTTGTAGTCATTGATAGAGATCAAAACATAAATTATAGTAGATATAGAAAACGGATCGTCTTTAGCAGAACATAAATATGTCGAACATTCTGATTTTAAAAGTTCAATACTCAATATGGTAGACTTCGGCGAGAAAGAACTATATTGTCTTACCTAGCCTCATCACGCGATGAAACAAAACGTAAATATAAATTACTAAAATCTGATCGAGCGAATGTAGAATATGCATTAGACGAAACCTTTAAATCAATCATTAGTCCTCTGAATAAGCTCATTACTGTAGCACGAGTGTCTGATGTATCGAATATTAAAACAGACGAGAAGAAAAATTTATCTACTTTTGAAAAGAAAAAACAATTAAAGAATTGTTGTCTGATGATGAGGGCAATTATGCTATGAACACTGATATTAGTAATAATGATACTCTACGTTGAGAGGGGAGGAAGTCTTTCGGGATCGGACGGCGGATCAGGAAAATAATTATAAAAGAACACAGTATATTTTTAAATAACAAAATATAAAGATGAATTTATTCAAACAACCTCCTTCTATTTACAAGGTGTTTTGAAACAGATAAATTATAAACAATATAATTAATAAAAGATAATATATAAACTAGATCTATATGATTACTTAAACTAATTTGCGTTATTTTCCGCGATGTGTATAATATCCGGCACTATTTACCGTACGGATACCCGGTGTTATTTTCCACGCGGGGAATTTACGAAACGTGACAGGTAGATTCTAAAATAGGATAAAACAACGTAAGCTTAATTCCGCTGGTCTTTTGAGGAGCGCCTCGCAACCAGGATCAAGAGTTAAGGGAAAATTGACTATTCAGGATAAGTAAATGGCTGGTCTTTTGAGGAGCGCCTCGCAACCAGGATCACGTTTACTTAAGGGAAGGTAAAATTATTAGCCGTCTGTCTTTTGAGGAACGCCTCGCAACAGAGATCAAGCTAATAATTTCGGAGTAAATAAGTAAGTGAAAGAATAAATAAACGGCTGGTCTTTTGAGGAGCGCCTCGCGACCAGGATCACGTTTACTTAGGAACATGTAAAGCTATTAGTCGTTTGTCTTTTGAGGAGCGCCTTTGCAACAGAGCTCAAACTAATAGTTTCGGACAGGATTTTCAAGAAGGAGTTTATTGAGCTCTGGATAGGTTTTTAGCTCCGGGGAGAGTTCGTTTGAATCAACTTCGGGGCAGGTGGTTCACCGAGCGAACAATCGATTTTACCTTTTGCAGGCCCTTTTATAGCGAAATGGTCGGTTATTTCCGTCGCCGCTCGTTCAATTTCGGATGAGCCGCCGAATTATAATAATTATATTAATAATAATGCTCTTTAATAATAATAATATTTAATAATAATCATAATAATTATTATTTACAATTTATTATTTATAATTGCTTTGCAATCATAATAATTATTATTTACAATTTATTATTTATATTTGCACTTAATGCGCTCTTTGTTGCCGTGCGCAGTGTATCCCCTCTACGGTATACTTCGGACTTAAGCTTAGTAGTAGAGAGAGAGACTAGATATTGCGTTCTCTCTCTACTTGTTCGATTTTCAGCAGTTGCGTCGACCACCTTCTTCAGTAGTTGTCGCGAACTTTGCTCGTTTTCGGTATGTTTAACGCGTGATGTTTAATATCGTATATATTAATTTAATTTTGTAATCGTTAAATTAATTTTCTTGTATTCTGTGTTTACTATACGTGAGTGTGGAGGAAATAAATTAGAATAATTTGACGTATTTATTGTCTTCGTAATATATTTATCTATTAAATTTATATACCGGTCAAAATAAATTTGCGCGGCCATGTTTTTGGCCGTCGCATCTCCTTCTTCTTTTGGGAGCGCGGAGCCTGGTATAGTGTGAAAAAAAGTGAAATAAATTTACTCATGTGTTGTGTAATATTTCAATTATCTGGGCGAGTACCTTAGCAGTACGGTATGTAACAAATTTTTCTATTTGATGTATATATATTATATATATATATATATTACTACTTTAATGTGCCCATATTTAAACATTTTACTAGTATTAGTCTTAAAATTTGAGCATACTTAAGCATTTTATTAGTATTATCAATACTTATATTGCTAATACCAATAAAATTAGTTTTCCTAATACTAATAAAATTAGATTTTCTTTTTTATTTGATCGAATTTTTCAATAAAAATAAATGAATTTATTAATATAAAATATTTATAGCAAATAATAAAAAAAATTAATTAATTTATTTCTTTTTTCTTTTAATTTTAAAAATAAATTCATCTATTTTATATACATCCCTATAATTAACTTAATTTAAATTATGTCATATAGATATACATAAAAAAATATATTTTTCCGGTATTAGTTTTAATTTTTCTTTAAGAAAACTTGTTTGCCTAATACATACATATCTTTCTTTCAGACCATGTGATACATCTTACATGTCCTGTTACCGGATCCATGCGCATATGGAACCACCGATTACCGACCCATTGCCGGTGACGGACGGCTCCCAGCCGGAAAAACAGGTGGCATTTTCATCATAGATAAACGCTCGCCACGGGCGTGTATCGTCGGCAGGAGCTCGTCCATACGGCTTATAATCCGGGGCCGGAATCGACGGCATACCCTGATAAGGTACATGATCCGGCGGCAGTAGTGGCGGTGCTGGCCTGTTAGGGTCAGGAGTACGGGCATTATTCGGCAGTGCGGGCTGCTCGCCGTCGGCAGGAGGCACGTCCGCCTCATCTACCCGCGGTGGCTCCCGGATGGCCGCTGGCACTGGATCGGCCTGATAATAGGTGGCAAGCGGTTGACCTTCCAGTTGTCGACTAGGCGGCCGCGCCGGAGGCACCACCAGGTGTGGACGTACCGGTATCCTCAGCATATTTGATAGCTCCTGCTCGGCAACGAACAGGTCGCGCTGCGCCCGGGTGAGTTGCCGACGGAACATATTTTTTTTTTTTGATTTATTTGTTCTATTAAAATAACTCTTTTAGTTTTAATCGCGATGTGCTTGCACGAACTGATTAACTAGAACTGGGCGTTAAGATAAATTTTAATTTCGATTTAACCTTTCGGGGGTTAATTTTCTATTTTCCTTAAGAGGGCATCAACCCTGTTCACTCTTAATATATCTAAACATTTATCGTCGGTCGACTTTTGTAATGTCGATATTCCGACATGAGTATAAATAATCGGAAAAATAAATGAATTTATTAATATAAAATATTTATTAAACTTTAAGAATTAAAAAAAAAATTCATTCATTCATTTTTTTTACATCTATTTATTTTATATATTTATTTTAAATATTAGGTAGAGTATAATATAGTCATTATATAATTTAAATTTATACGATATATTAAATCAATTTATCAAAATATTTATATTTCTTTTCTCTTACAGTGTTAATCGCTGTCGGTGCTAGGATCTTCGGATTCGGTGGCGCTGTAGATGCCTTCATCTTCTATTCTTCCGATAGCTCTTCGTTGTTCTCTTCGGTGATGACGTCTACGTTCTCTACGCCTTTTCTGAGGTGCTGAACTGCTTGTTTGCCATAAGAATCTGTAGCCGATCTTAGAGATTTCGCTCCTACCGAAGATTATATTTACAGGTTGTTCCGGTATTATGGCGAAATTACTAATCTTAATTTTATTTTTGCAGGGGTCATCCACTTCTAAGGTATACGTGGAGATGATGTTCACGGAGTTCGTTGTATATAGTGGATCCTGGTTTAGATGTAGGACTGTCTCTCCATATACCCTACGAGCTCCTCTTCCTTCTAGGATTCTGCCTAACTCCGCTGACGCTGTGGCCATTAGTGCCAGTGTTAATCAGGGCAGGGAATTGGAGTCCATAACACCTTATTGGGATACTAATTTCCAAAAAGCACTGGCAGAGCTCCTGTTCGTCCGGGTGCTGTATTATAACTGAGCTCTGAGGCCTTGGGACGGCCCTTATAGTGGTTTCACGGTGGTATATTATCTTGATTATTATATTTTTCACGTAGATCTTTTATATGTACGTGTTTAATAATTCATCCTTTATTATATTTTAGATCATATATAACCAGCGATATCTTCCTGAAGATAATATACGGACCCAGGTATTTTGGAGTTAGTTTAGCGATGGATGCGTCTATTTTGTTCGATAAATCGTTTGATCGTTTATAGACGCAATCGCCGATTTCCGGGCTCCATTTTCGACGTTTTTGATCAAAATAATATTTTTGTTTTTGGAAACTTCTAGCTAGTTGGCTCTGTACTAGTTCTATCGTTTCTTGTATCTTTTTGATACGATTGTCGGCGGTAATATTACATTTTTGACCGAATTGTTGGACAAGAGACCCGGGTGCTCTTAATTCTCTTCCACAATTTATGTAAGCGGGTGTAAAACTCGTCGTTTCGGACGTAGCGGTATTATATGCGAATTGTAGCTCGTATAAGTAGCAATCCAATGTTCGGTGATTTTTCTGTATGTACTGAGAAATCATGGTTTTAACTACTTTGTTCGCTCGTACTACAGGATTACACTGTAGCGTGTACGGTGGCGTTTTTCGAATTGTTTCCCATTATCGGGAATTATAGTTTTCGGGCATCCGAAACGTAGGATGACTTGCTGTTTAACTGCCAGCGTTATAGCCTCGGCAGTCGCTTTTCGCAAGGGTTTTAGTTGAATCCATTTTGTAAATTTATCCTGCATTACAAGCAGCCATGTATTTAATTTTGTCGATATCGGGAGTGGTCCTATGAGATCTACTGCCACGATATCCCAGGGTTGTTCGACTAAAGTTGCATGCAGTTTTCCGGCGGGTGCCTGTTGTTGAGATTTAAATTTTTGACAGTTTTGGCAGTTTCTTACATATTTCATTGTCATCCGGAACATTCCTGGCCAATAATAATTTTTGGATATTTTAGCTTGTGTTTTTGCGATTCCTAGATGTCCAGCCGTCGGATCGTTATGTACTTCGTTTTGTACTTTGTTTTGTTCGGATCTCTTCACACAAAGCTTCCATTGTCGATTTTCACTAGTGTCACTAATATCTAAGGTATGCAGTATGTGTTTGTATAGTCGGCCATTTTTTATACACAAGTCTGGATAGTTTTCGGGATCACTATTCACATTTTTGTATATTTTTTCATACCAATCTTGTGTTTTCATCTCGGTGGCTTCGACTGCTACAGTCTGTCGTGACAGTGTGTCCGCAAGTAAGTTATCTGTTCCTGGACGATATTTTATTTCAAAATCGTATTGGCTGAATTCAAGTGCCCATCGAGCTTGACGTCCAGACGGATTTTCGATGTTATTGAGCCATTTTAACGATTGATGGTCTGTTAATACTATAAAATGGTATCCTTCCAGATAATGACAAAATTTCTACACGCTCCATTTAATGGCTAGGCATTCAAGCTCTGTGGCGGAATAATTTTTTTCGGCGGGAGTCAACGTTCTACTAGCAAAAGCGATTCTACTAGCATAGCAAAAGTTCTTCTTTACTGGCATCCGTTTGCAGGATAAACGGGCGACTCCAGTCTGGACAGAAAAGGACGGGTGCGTTTGTGAGAAGTTGCTTAATTTTGTCGAACGCTTCTTACTCTGCTTCTCCCCAGGTCCACTTAGCTTTTTTCCTAGTTAAACGGTGTAGCGGTGCGGCAACACTTGAGATATTCTTCAAGAACCGTTGGATTTCTTTCATGTTTCTCGGTGGTGCTAAATTAAGTACAGCAGTTACTTTCTCCGGATCGGTTTGTAGACCATTTTTGTCCACAATATGTCCTAAATATTTTAGGCTTGCACGGGCAAAATGGCATTTCTCTGGATTTGGCTTTAATTTCGCTCTTCTTAAACGGTCGAAAACTTCTTTTAATTTTTCCAAATGCTCCTCGAATGTAGACGAGACTACCACGATATCGTCGAGATAGGCAAATGCGTAAGGTGCCATCTCTGGAGTGATAACTGTGTCTAGTAGTCTTTGAAACAAAGCTGGTGCTGAATGCAAGCCGAACGGCATTACATTGAATTCGTACAGTCCTTTTCCGGCGACGGTAAAGGCAGTGATAGGGCGGCTTTCCGGTGTTAATGCTACTTGCCAATATCCATTCTTTAGATCCAGTGTCGGGATAGATATCGGGCTCCTCGTAATTTGTTTAGTGTAACATTAATTTGTGGTAACGGGCAGGCGTCCTTTTTCGTAACTTTATTTACCTTTTTGAAGTCCACACAGAATCGCGCTTTTCCATCTTTTTTCTTTACTATTACTACCGGTGAACTCCAAGGACTACTGGATGGTCGAATTACATTTTCTGCGAGTATTTTATCGACTTCTTTGTTCACAGTCTCTTGCATGGCTGGATTCCTCGATCGATATTTCTGTTTAATAGCAGCTTTCTCCTCTAACACGATTTCGTGTTGCAGGAGAGGAGTTGGACCTTTAATATATTGAAATTTATCCATTTCTTATTTTAGGAAAACTGTTAATTCTTTCTCCTCGGCGATACTGAGATTTTTAAGTCCTCTGGGTGTTTCGACTGTACAAACCTGATGTTTTTGATAGGTAGACAACTTTGTAATTTCGGAGTTGTTTAGTGTTATTCTTATTTCTAGTTTTTCGAGTAAATCCATACCTAATAGCATAGGTTGACTCAGTCCTTTCATAACTAAAAATCTTTATTGGATGCGTACTCCTTGTACATAAATCGGTCCAGATACATATTTTCCGAGATTAATTTCGGAACCGTTGGCTAGTACTGCCACGCGGTTGCTAGGCTCACTATGCCATCCATATTTCATGCACGTTACGCTCAGTTGCTCGCTTACGTATGAGCTTACTGAACCAGTATCTACGAGTGCTAGTGCTCCGTAATCGCTAATCATAATCTTTAGAAAGTGGCGGTTATCTGTTTCTTTATTTAGTTGTTGTTAAGGGGCTGAGCTAGATTCGGTGTGGGCTCGGCCCTCCTGGCGTTTCCCGATGGTTGACACTTGCAGTCGCGAGTATACACATTATCACGACCGCAGTACGAACAAAAAATCTTCTGTTGGTTTGTGCATTTAAAACGGTTGTAGCCCATCTGTTTGCACCTCCAGCAACCCTTATTTCTGTCGTACACAGTAGATATTCTTTCGTTGTATTGTCGAACTTCGTGTTTTCTGTTGTGCAGCTCGGTGGTATATACAGCTGCATGATTATTCGCATTTTGCTGTTTTTTACAATGTTTTTTGGTTTCTACGTATTCCTCCACTAACTGCACTATGTCGGAGGTAGACGTAACATCTTCACGGCGTTTATGAAGACCGTATTCGGCGAGCATGTTGTAATACATTGTTTCTGTTTTTTGCTCCTCTGTAAATCCTCCTCGAAATCTCATTAGTGTAATCAATGAGTTATCGAATGCAGGTATGTCCTCATTAGATTCCTGTATTCTGTTATGAATCTGTCTGTCTAGATAACGGCGTTCGCTTGGCGACAGATAAAATTTTCTTAGTCCTTCTTCTAATTCCGAAAACGTTTTAAAATTGGAGGCATAATTCCTATGCCACAATTGAACATCACTTCTCAATAATTCCGAGAATCCGTTCAGAATTTCTTGATCGGATAAGTTATATACTCTCTGTAACTCATGGATTCTTTCGAGAAAGGAATGTAAGTTTTTGCCATCAAAATGACAATTCCACTTTCTCATTCGGTCCATTACTTTGGCATTATCTTGTGCAGCCGACGGTTGCTGTACGTACATAGTAGCAGGCAGCGTGCCATAAGGTGTGTTCGCAGCTGGGTGTGCCACGACTGGACTGGACGTTGGTACAGCTGCTTGTTGATTTAGGAGCTGCAGACGTAGTTGACGAAATTCTACCTCAATTTCTTCTAGATCTTGAGTTCGGTTCAAATCTTCGTTGAAGTCTTTTTTGTCTTCTGGTTTGTCGAAAAAGAGTTGCGGGCGAGCCCGTACATATGAGATTAAATTTTGTCGCAAGTACGCTTTTGTACCGTCTACAGGTAAATTATTTTTAACAAATTCTTGTTCGATTTTCTTTTCATTAATTTATAGATCCAGCTTACTCGCGGTTTTGCCATTTTAGTCGGATTTTAATTTTATTTGTAAATACAAAAAATATACTGTGTAATATTTTTTTTTAAATTTTCTGGAATGGAAAAAATAATTTCCTTTTATTTTATCTACTAGAAAACTATTAATTTAGTTTTCTATTTTCAAAACGATTAATTTTATAATAATTTCGATGTGTGTTACTTCGTACTTCGGCTCAACACGCCTTAGCACCCAATCGCTCAGCACGCCACTAGGCTCTTTTCACACAGATCGAAAATATGCAATTTCTATATAATAATTTTAAAATTTCCATTTAAAGAAATTATTCTGTAATTTCAGAAATAATGAATTTTATTCAAATGTAAATTTTACGGATTTATAATACTAGTCCATGTTCGGGCGCCATGTAACGTTCCTGTCCCCCTCGGGATAGCATACGCGGTATTTTCCAAGGGTAGTTTGAGAGGGGAGGAAGTATTTCAGGATTGGATGGCGGATTAGGAAAATAATTATAAAAGAACACATTATATTTTTAGATAACAAAAAATAAAGATGAATTTATTCAAACAACCCCCTTCTATTTACAAGGTGTTCTGAAACAGATAAATTATAAACAATATAATTAATAAAAGCTAATATATAAACTAGATCTATATGATTACTTAAACTAATTTTGTGTTATTTTTAGCGATGTGTATAATATCCGGCGCTATTCACCGCACAGATACCCAGTGTTATTTTCCACGCGGGGAATTTACGATACGTGACAGATAGGATAAACCATATGTTCTAAAATATTCTTAATATATTCTGATATATTCTAAAATAGGATAAACCAACGTAAGCTTAACTCCGCTGGTCTTTTGAGGAGCGCCTCGCAACAGAGATCAACCTAATAATTTCGAAGTAAATAAGTAAGTGAAAGAATAAGTAAACGTCTGGTCTTTTGAGGAGCCCCTCGCGACCAGGATCACGTTTACTTAGGAACAGGTAAAGCTATTAGTCGTCCGTCTTTTGACGAGCGCCTCGCAACAGAGATCAAACTAATAGTTTCGGACAGGATTTTCAAGAAGGAGTTTATTCAGCTCTAGATAGGTTTTTAGCTCCTGGGAGAGTTCGTGTGAATCAACTTCGGGGCAGTTGGTTCACCGGGCGAACTGTCGATTTTACCTTTTGCAGGCCCTTTTATAGCGAAATAGTCGGTTATTTCCGCAGCTGCTCGTTCAATTTCGAACGAGCCGCCGAACTATAATAATTATATTAATAATAATGCTGTTTAATAATAATAATATTTAATAATAATCCTAATAATTATTATTTACAATTTATTATTTATATTTGCAACCGCTGTGCTGCGTACAGTATATACAGCGAACACCCGCTGTATATACTGGAATGCGCGCGCCAGTATAAGGTTTGCGCGTTCGCCTACCGCAGTATTCGCTGCTAGTGCGCGCCGTTCGACGAGAGTGTACGGTAGTGCGTGTGTGGCGCGTATTAGAGGGGATAGCGACCGCCGGTCTAATACACTTAATGCGCTCTCTCTTGCCGTGCGCAGTGTATCCTCTCTACGGTATACTTCGGACTTAAGCTTAGTAGTAGAGAGATAGACTAGATATTGCGCTCTCTCTACTTGTTCGATTTTCGGCAGTTGTATTTTGTATGAAACTTTGTCAAACCTCTATAGAAACTTATGAAAAAGTGCTTAAAGTGTATGGTAATGATGCCCCGAATCGTAGTCAGGTACATCGGTGGCATGCCGATTTTCAAAAAAACCGTGAGAACATCAAAGATGAGACGCGGAGCGGACGGCTAGTTCAAGTACAAACGGACGGGAATGCGCAGCGCGTTTGCGCCTTTGTTTGTCAAGACCGGTGACTAACCATTCGAATGTTGGCTGACGAGTTGAATATGAATCGGGAAACAGTTAGAAAGATTTTAATCAAAGATTTCGCCATGAAAAAGATGTGCGCGAAGATGGTACCGAAGAACGTTTGAGAAGAGAAATAAGCCCACCGAATGAACATCGCTCAAACTTGTCTCGAGCAGGTTAAAAGTGATCCTACTCTTCTCGATCGAGTTATTACTGGTGAAGAAAGTTGGTTCTTTCCATATGAACCCGAAACTAATCAACAAAGCCATGCCAACAGTGGCTATCCCCTGGAGCGCCAAGGCCAAAGAAGGTGAGAATGAGCAAGTCCAAAGTGACAACCATGTTAATTTGCTTCTTCGACAACAAAGGGTGGTTCACAAATAATTTGTACCACCTGGACAAATCGTAAATTAACTATTCTACCGCAGTGTGCTCAAAAAATTACGAAAAAGGGTGTTCCGAGTGCCTCCAAAGATCGCGAAGTTCTGCGTCTCGATAATGCTGCCTATCGCAGAGCGTCCAATGTTTTTCAGTTTTTGACGCTTAAGGCATCGAAACGATATATAATCGCCCTATTCACCGGACATGTCATACTGCGACTTTTTCCTATTACCCCATTTGAAAAAATTCGCCAACGGTCGACATTTCGACTCCGTTGAAGACATCCAAGAATCTGTGACGAGGATACTCAGAAAGGCCCCACAAGAAAAGTTCCAGAATTGTTATGAAATCTGGAAAATTCGCTGGAATAAGTGTATAGATACGGAAGGAGGCTACTTTGAAGGGGATTGTAGGGATGTACCTTAATTTTTGAAGATACTCGATTTTTTAATTTTACCGCATTGCTTAATTGCCTGACCTGTATGTATAAATGATAATTTTCTTTAATAAATTTATTTAAAAATTTTTGTAATTAAAAACATCATTATTCTTTCAACTGACATGATTCACAGAAGACCTGCAAAGGAAAATATCTAATTTTTACCTCAACGGACTGAGCGAAGGCAAAAGCTAGAGCGGAGTGAAAAAAGATTCAGTGAGGCCTTGAGCAAACGAGCTCCTAGGCAACTTGAGCTGAAGCCAGTGTACTGTTTGTAGTCGCAGTATATTAGGTATACAAATAAGTTTTCCCCGTTTTGAAAAGATGGTGCCACCGATAAAATAACATCGAGATTGTCAGCTGTAAAAAGTCGTATAGTATATGTTAACATATGGAAACAGTATAACCTTTTATACCTTTGACTTTTTGCTAGCATCACTTAGTTTTCATCGTGTTAAGATGTCAAGTTCTGAGCAAAGTAAGCGTCATTTGCGGGAATTGTTAATTTACTTCCTTCATTTAAAGGAATCTGCAGCTGAAGCAAATCGGCTACTCATAGAATCATGTTAATTTGAGTTAGACAAGTTGTCAGGAGTGGTTCCAAAAGTTTAAAAGTGGTGATTTTGACGTGGAGGACAAAACATGCAGTGGAAGGGCCAAAGTGTACGGTGATACAGAATTGAAAGCTTAACTGGAGGAAGATTCATGTCAAACGCAAGAAGAACTTATACAAGAGTTAGGAGTGACTCAGCAAGCTATTTCACAACGTCTCCAACCCTGGGTATGGCTTGGGGAAGCTAAGAGACGTCGAGCATCGCTTATTCGCTTGCGAACAATTGCTCAAAAGGTAAAATCGCAAAGGACTCATGCCAATTCAAGCCAAACATTCATGGCAAGAAGTTAATGCCATGCATATGGTAGGATCAACTTGGAGTTTTCTATTACGAACTACTCCAACGCAATCCAACCGTCACCAGGGAACGTTACTAACAACAGCTGATGAAAATGAGCCGAGTATTGAAGATTAAACATCCACAATATACCAAAAGGTACGATAAAGTCATTTTTCAGTATGAGAACGCTCGGCCACATGTTGCAAAAATCGTAAAGGAAACGTTAGAAGCACTGAATTGGGACGTTCTACCCCACCCGCCGTATTCACCAGACATTGCTCCTGCAGACTACCACCTATTTCGGTCGATAACTCATGGTCTGGCTGAGAAACACTTCACTTCTTACGAGGAATTGAAGTAATGGATGGATTCGTGGATCGCCTCAAAAGATGAACAATTTTTTAGACGGGATATCCACTTGCTGCCCGAAAGATGGTTAAAAGTAGTAAAAGTGATGGGAAATATTTTGAATGACATGATTTGTACCTTTCTTTTACAATAAATTCTTATTTCTGTATAAAAAATGACGGAAACTTATTTGTACACCCAATAATATAATTTGCGGAAGCTTCGAAGTGATGACCGAACTGGTGTCGGTTTAAGCGACCAGGGATGACAAGAGGTTTATATATCGATGAGCAGGAGTATGCACACGATCAGTGCGAAATGACTAACCGAGGGTCCCGCAGAAGCCCTCATTAGCATGAGCCAAGTCGTACTGATACAAGCTATATCAGTTCGATTTCCACAGGAAGTTTCGTATTAAGCCAGTCCCATACGAAGCCTAGTTGTGCACAGACGAATTTTTCAAATAGTTGTTTTAGTGTTATCAAATACGACGAATAAGTTTTCTGAGATAACGACGATTATATAAGATATTTCGTGTTAATATAAGATGTTCAAGTTGAATGTCAATATTACGGTATAATATAAGGTTTAACTGTATATGGATGAACTATACTAATTTCTTTGTATTCGTAAGCTTGTATACGACGTCTAGGTATCAATTGATTATCAAATGCTTTCTTTTTTAGCGAACATAAAGTGGAAACGTTTTGAGTATACGTTCCTACACTTCATCACATACTACTGTATTAATATACTTTTTATCAAAGATTCTACATAACCACAGTAGTACGAATATATAGAGTGACCTAGAACTGACTAGATAATTTACCATATGGGTAACATTATGAAAATCCAAATGCAATAATAAAACAAAATTGAAGTGCATTGTTGATAGTTTTCCCGGTATTAGCCAATGTTGAACAGCGAATCAAAAACGCAGGATTTGAAATAGAATTTTTTTGGTCCGTAATTCAGAAACTGCCAGAAAGATGTAGATGGAAAAAGTTATAGCTTCCGATGGACGATACATTGAATACAGGTTATTTAACCATGTTTTCATAATAAAACCTTACATTTAGGTAAAAATGTTGGAAACTTATTCATATACTCAATAGATACATCTAGATTTCGTATATTTTCGTATTTTAAATTAAATATTAAGAATATTTAGTTAGTGGTTGCCCATTGAAATTGAAGCAGAAGTAAGAGCTTCGGAATAGCAGATTTTGAAGCGAACGCGGCTTTGAACCAACTTTTTATACGGAACCGACCATAGATAAATTATTGATATGAATATAGACGTATACATAGAGTATTTTTTACATAGATATTATTCAATTGTTTAATAAAACGGGTGAATTATTATCTCGGACGCAGCCGCCGCGGGAGTGCTAGTATATATATATATATATATATATATATATTATAACCGTGTATTTATGCGCGGTTACGTATTACTTACTTGGTCGTTGTGCGTTGCTTGCCGGCTGCGCTGGACCTCAAACGGGGGAATTAGGGAATGCGAAATAACGCGAAACAGGCGTGTAGAATCAATGCACATTTATTTATCACGCATTCTTTACACTACAATTTCGGCAACGGAATATATATACAGATTCAGCGCGTTCGGCGACGCCCTTTTACTACGGGAGCGGATTCCGCGGGCGCGGGGAAATATCGAACGGCAAGGAGTGGGATGGGGAGCTGACGTGGTGCGTACCGTCTAGCTGGCGGGGACGCGGAGCGGCCGTACAACCATGACGCGCCTAGTCTCGAGGACGTGCACTCTTTCACATATAACAAAACAGAGGGTACTTGCCGGGACGACGCTCCGCCGTTGCTTCCTCTCGTTCCTGGCGGTCTTCTCTTTCGTCCTTCCTTGCTTCCTTCCTTCTCTCTCTTTTACTGGACCTCTCTTTATCTTTCAGATCGTAATTCCTTCCTTCTTTCTCGCTTCGTTCTAGCACTGGCGATCGCACAACGATCGGGCAGCTATGGAATCAGTACGCGACTATATATACTTATTTGGCACGATTCGAATCACCGGGAGCTGGTAATCACCGCCGGGAAAGGTGCTGGAGATGGAGGTATTAGTTTAGCTGGAGCTCTCTCTCTCTCTCTCTCTCTCTCTCTCTCTCTCTCTCGATTTTTCCGTGCTCTCACTTCAGCAGCTTGGCGCTGAAGATCTTTTTCTCCTTGCACTTCCTCCTTCTTCGCGACGGTCGCGCACTCTCGCGGCTCGCGCTCCGCGCGTTTTCGCTGTCGCACGCGAACACTCGGTTTTCACCGAGACGCGAGGGAACGCGAGAACCGGAAAATTTAGCCGGTTACAATATATATATATATATATATATATATATATATATATAATTCTTTGAAATGAAGTAAAATTAATAGACAATATAATAGAGATAACGAAAAAAATTTCTCAATTACGGTTTATTTAATCCATGCCTTGCTTTTTATAATAATACTCATTTATTGTCACCAGCAAAACGGGCTCGGTCAATTGATTGTTCTCTCTCTCTCTCTTTCTCTCTCTCTCTCTCTCTCTCGCTCGCTCTCTCTGTCCCTATTCCTGGTATTCTCATGTATGCACACGTGTCACAATACGGACCCTTCTGCTTTCGCCTGACATACTAATTCATCAAAGATTAAGCTTTCAGATTTCTTTTAATTGAACTAGAAATGTGTATACGAACGATGAGTTTTCCGATGTTATATATCCATTAGAAAAAAAGATTATATTCTTATCTATCTTGCTTCAGAAGATATTAAAGTTGTCTCTTTGTAAACTTTTCAGACTGTACGTAAAAATAAATAAATAATACACCAGTCGTTTTCTGTACTCTTGCAGAACTTCCAGACCGGAAATATATAACCAGCAGCAGAAAGTGTAATATAAACATTATTCACATTTATATGCATTTACACAATGAACTCTTTCTCACATGTTTATTAGTATAATTAAACGTGGAATATGAACTATATATAGTTAATAAATTAATATATAAAATTTCATAAATGATTCTAAACTTTGTTTTCATTCCTTAGATAAAGGAGCAGTTGCAATTATACTATATAATATATATGCCTAATGTAATTGTAATAATTTAAATTAAATGACTATAAAATTAAACGAGTCTTTTACTGATTTCAAGAGTTATCATAAAGATTTTGATAATCATTTAAACTTATTTTATAAATATTTTTTTCTGTTCAATTTTTAAAAATAGAATTGAATGCGTATGGCTAATAATTAATAGAATAACTAAGTCTTAAATATATTTTAAATTATAAAATGAACTAAAAAAGGTTCATGAAAATCAAAATAAATGTTCCGATTATATATTTGTAGCGAACAAAATTTATTATCAAAAGCTTACTGACTTTTTACTCTTAAAAAAAGTTTGTTTATGTTATAGTAAAATGGTAATAATAATTATCTTAAATAATATTTAGTCACAACTTGTAATGGCAAGTAAATATACGTGATGCAGAAAGGACAGTCGCTGTACTCTCAAGCACTATTACTACATATTAATTTTCTTATATGTAGCGCAATGCAAACATTTATTAAAATTATAAATCGGTATACTGTAAATTCAAATAAGTACCATTGCACTATCTAGTTGAGGCATAACTTTTAGAATGAATAAGAATATTCATAAACTTGGATATGATTGTGAAGTTGCAATTAGTCAATTGTATTGAGATTTAAGTAGTATATATTTTGAAATTTTTGATTAATAAGATTATTTAAGAACATTGTGATTTTATATCAATTATAAAGTAAGAAATCTCTAAAGTAAAGAGATTGAAAATGTTTGATTTAACGTTATCTATGTATATATATATATATATATATATATATATATATATATATATATATATATATATATGAATACATGAATTTTTAAGGCAAGCTTCGATTAAGAGCAAAGTTACCTTTCCCAAGTGTATCAAACCTTGAGATATACGTATCAGAAAAAGATGAGTTGGATTCCTCGCATAATAAGCGGCCAATTGTCTGAGCATTGTTGCCAATCGGGCGTTGTTTGTTCCTGCACCGATCAGACCCAGTGCAAAAATAGCATTGAGAGCAACGTTTGTATCATTGTCGTGACTATATTTATTTAGGACATTTAGCAGCGCAGGATCTGGATTCGATAGGTAAGAGAGTGCGATGGAAAGAGGAACTGCCGTACGCGCTGGTGCCGCGCCGTATCGACCAATCTGTTAAAATATATAATTTTTAAGTTATATTATAAGAAGAAAATTTAAAATTTTGATCTATGTTAAACTTCAGAATATGATTTAAATTGACCACTCATGAATTAAAAAGGTATTTAACTCAAACTTTATTATTTGTGATACAAATAATACAGTCTTCAAATTAAGATGGCTTAACCGTGCTTTGTTGTATCAAGTTAAGGAACCGATTGAGATTAAGCTGAATTATTTAAATTGTATCAATCAAGAAGCATAAAAATATAAACAAACATATCACATTTAAATTCTTTTTATATTATTTAAGAAAATTTGAATAATATTCTGCAAATCAATAAGAGAATATTATATAATTATCTTTGTATCACTTACTGACTGAGGTCATAGAGACCTAGAGGTAGCACACTAAATAGAGAAATGGAGGCAGTTTCGTACCGTAGAAGTGAGATAAAAAATGATTTTATACTTTTTCTTTTTTTCTTGCACAAAAGCAGTAATTAGTTGATTTCTTCATGCAAAAATATAGAGGCAATCGCAGTAACAATGAAAGAGACATAGAAAAGTTATACATTACATTTACCTCTCTCTTACATCCTAAGAAAATTGTCCTCAACTTTTTAATACAGTATGCTACCTCCAGATATAGATGATCTATACTTACTGATTATTTAGTTCATCGTAAATATTAAACTATTAATAGACACTTGTTTACATTCTATATTGCTTTATGTGTATCGAATACTACATTTTTTTTAATTACATTAAATATTGATTTAATGATCGATAATCCATAAAATTAACCACTAACTTCCTTTCTTTTTTATATCATTTAAAAGTTAAATATATTATCTATTATTTAGTTATAATTGCAAAAGAATGTATCTTTTAGGAAAAAATCGTTTAGCTAATTTAATTGTTTTGCAAAATCCAATTGAAAATTCGAAGGCAGAAGCGCGGAACTTAAACTTATTAGCTCAGCAAATGGAGATATTACGAAGAAAGAATGATTTCTTACGATGCGAGCTTGAGGTTTCTCAACGGGAGCAAGCAATGTAGAATCGCCAGAGCACGTAAGTTTCGTCCACAGAAGGAAATAGAAGTAAGTCACTCCATATGAGCATTAAATCGATTGACGATCTTTTAGCGGATTTCGAAGGGAAGCACGACACTTTCTGGAATTGGGCAAAGTAATTACGGCTTTTGTAATCTAGTTATGCGTTAGATAACAAAGCGATGAGAGTATTGATCAGCTCAAAAATAAAAGGCCGTGCAGCGGAATGGTTTCCTTCAAAACCAGCATTTTTGATAATGGAGATAAACGCTTTATTGAAAGAAATGAAGAAACCTTTGATCATAGACCGAGTCAAATTCCTTTACAGAGAAAGTTTGAGAGCCGAACATGCATAAAAGAAGAGAAATTTTCGAATTATTTTCATCCAAAATGATATTGGGCAATCGTGTACCTGTTCAAGAAAACGAACTCGTCGATTATATTATCGATGGCATTACGGACATACAGTTGCAAGATCAAGCATATATGATGTCATTCGACAGACCGACTGAACTTTTTAAAGCATTCGAGAAAATAACTTTGGATGAAACGAAGGTTCAAGTTGCTTATAACAATAAATCGAAACAAAATTGAGAAAATCATAGCAAGTCAAGAGACACCTCAACACTGCCTTAATTGCTAAAAAATAGGACACTAATCATCGGCGTGCACCAACCCGAGAAGAGAATACGAGGGTGGATTGATAAGTTTCCGGCCTGACCAAGAAAAACAACGTTTTTAAGAATTTTTTTTATTTCTCAATATAATATCCTCCAAGGCTGATACATTTCTCATAGCGGTGTTCTAGTTGAATAATGCCATCTCTATAGACTGATTTGTCAAGCTCCTCAAAATATCTATTTACAGCTTCGATTACTTTTTCATTGTCCGCAAATCTCGTCCAAGCCATTTTTTGAGGTTCAGCAACAGATAATAGTCACTCGGCGCTAGGTCTGGCGAGTAGGCAGGATGCGGCAACAATTCAAACTTCAGATCGTTAATTTTAGCCATCGCAACGATTGGCGTGTGCGCTGATGCGTTATCGTGATGAAACAAGATTTTTTCTTCGCCAGATGAGGTCGTTTAATTTTCACTTCGTGGCTCAAACGTTGCCAAAAGTCTGCGTAGTACTGACCAGTGATAGTTTTACCCTTTTCAAGGTAATCAATGTATATAATACCTCTTGCATCTCAAAAAACAGTAGCCATAACCTTGTTCGCCAAAAAAATTGTTTTTGCCTTATTTGGAGTTCGTTCCCCTGATCCAATCCACTGTTTAGACTGTTGTTTGGTTTCAGGAGTGTAGTGCTGGACCCAAGTTTCGTCAACGGTTACGAATCGACGCAAAAATTCGTTTGGATTACGCTTATACATCGCCAAATTGGCGGTAGAAATGTTCTTTCGAATCAATTTTTGGTCGACTGTTAGCAAACGCGGCACCCATCTTGCACAGAGTTTTTCCATATACAAATATTGGTGCAGAATATTTTGTACACGTTCATATGACATCTTACAGGTCTCAGCTATTTTACGCACTTTTAATCTGCGGTCTTTCAACACTATTTGATGGATTTTTTCGATCATATCTGGAGTTGTGTTATTTATCTCTTCTGTAATTTAGTTCGACGTTAACCCCTTCAAATAAAAGTATTTGATGACAGCACGATTTTCCAGCTTTTCCATTTTTACGAAAAACACAGAGGCGTCTTGTTCAGCGTGCTCTCAAACCTAAACTAACATGGCGATCGGACTGAAACTATAGCTACAAGCTATCTTAGGATGGTACTATAGAACGCCACCTCAAGGTAGGCCTAGTGGCGCCATCTCTTGATCAGGCCGGAAACTTATCAATCCAGCCTCGTATTGGTCATTCTTCGAATGTGGATCAGTAAATTATACCTGAATTAAATTGCCAGAGGATAACAAGCAGCTGGAAGGCGCCTGTTACTGATAGAGGTAATTATAATTATATATTTTATATTAAATCTTCTTTGTATCTTTCGTACTTTTAATTTATATCTTAGAAATAGCTATAGTTTTATTTATGTTAAGATTTGTATTTCGATTTCTTGAATTCAAGCACTAACCGGTTACATTTATTAAATTAAATCATTACAAGTATAGAGCATTATTATTTATGGAATACGTATTAAATGTTGGCGTAGGATATGAATACATATATGTGTCAGATAAAATTAAAGTATTATTACATTATACTTCGGCGAATAATAATTAAAGTATCGGATATACTTAGGAATAATTTTTGTATCTATTCTGATATTGTGACATGTTAGTCTAAATAAATAAAAGAAATTAAAATTCTACTTATGAGCGATGGTATAATATTTCTATACTCTACATGTCATAAAGAAAATTTAATACGTAATTTATTTCTTTTATCGAACTTAGACACATTGTAAATAAAGGGACTTCTACAAATGTTTATCATAATACAATTTTGTAAAGTAGAGGCGAGAAGAATAGATTATTCCCGGTACCGTGAGGGATAGATATAAATATATTAAGAAAAAAAAATCAAAGAAAAGATTGAGCTTGAAATGGGGGAGGTAGAAAAATTTTTTCGTGATAAAGCTCTTTGCTATAGGCCACTACGAGGTGTATATAAGTACACATATTTATCCGTGCCGTGACGGGAAAACCGAAGATTTTCCGATAAAATAGCGTTTATACGGCTTCACAACTGGTGACCGAATATTTGCTATGGGAAAATCTTACGATTTTCGAAAGAGGTGACAGGTTATGCTTCCTAAAAGCAATTATCCGTGCTGTGACGGAAAAATCGGAAATTTTCTATAAGAAAAGGCTCTTTTACAGATTTACGTTATAGTAAGTCGTATTATAGCCTTGAGAAAATCTCGAGAATTTTAAAAGAAGTGATGACGTGTTCGGCGAGCTATCTCGGGTTCCCCGACCGTCAGGCTGCGCAAGAATTTCAGGCTGCGATCGCTGACTGAGGCTTATCGCTTTGACATAGGAACCCCCTAAAAGGATATAAAACACCGATGCGTAAACGCACATGATTCATTGTTCGCTCGTCTCTACTAAGTATAATACTGTATGTATCCCTCTCTGTAGAATTATTAGAGTTAATAAATTCTTTAACTAGATTCCTATTTTAATAAAATAAAAAATCTTTAAAATCCTTTACCAACATTCCAGTATAATACGAACAGTCCATCAACAGCGGTCGGGGCCATCCAGTCAGCGCTTCCAGCACCGTATTTAATTTCATTAACTTACACGATAACGGACAAAAGCGACCAGAAGATTATATTTTCCATGCAAGCAATGATAGACTCCAGTTTGCCAATAAGTTTTATTCAAAGTACATTTGTTCCGTTCGAAGCGCAAAAGCAACTTTGCCGAGTAAGAGTTTTTAATACCATGGCATTAATGGATCTTGTAAGAAAATATTAAATCTTTTCCGAAGTAATATAGAGGTAGAAGTAATTGTAATTAATTTAGTGTTTTATGTCATTTCAGATGACACTACGGCGTTTGCGGCTCCATTATCGTCCAATTTCCTTTCCCATCTGTCAATAAAATTCTCATTCGATGACAAGCAAATTATATAGATAAAAGACGTTAGCATGGACGGAAATGATTTAGATTCAGAGATATTACAAATAATGAATAATAATGTATTAAATGGAAGTAAGACGGGCGTATTACTACAAATAAATCCGGAAATAGATAATAAAATTAAAGAAACTATAGAAAATTCATCCGAGTGTCACTGTATTTAAAATAAAATATCGAGTATAAAAGAATTGGATTGTGAAATGAATATTAATTTTAAAAATAAAGAACCAATAATTTTTAGACCGCGCAGGTTATCATTTTCAGACAAAAATCGATTACAAATAATTTTAGATTATTTAATAAGTAAAAAATAATTCGTCCGAGTGGATCAGCGTACGCTATTCCGATTGTTCTACTCCAAAAAAATGGGCGATATAAGGTTTTTCGTAAACTATCGGGAATTAAATAAAATAACCATTAAAGACAATTTTCCTGTGCAATTAATCGATTATAACATAGATCAACTTAAAAATAAAAAATATTTGACAACCCTAGATCTGAAGGATGGTTACTATAACGTTAAGATGGCAGAAGAGACAATAAAGTTTACATCGTTTATATCGCCCCTTAGCCAATGTGAATTTCTCTTTTGACCGTTTGGCTTAATTAATACGCCGAAAGTATTTGCACGTTTTATTAAGAAAATTTTTAGTAATTTAATTAAAACTAATTTTTTAATTAATGTTAACTTTTTTGATGATGTTTTAATTGTAACTGAATCGGTTATTACACACATAGAGGTTTTACGAGAAGTGTTTAGAGTAGCGGGTGAAAATAGATTAACGTTTCAATTAAGTAAATGTTTTTTTGTATATACAGAAATTGATTATTTTGACTATCGAATCAACGTTCATACCTAGTTTATACCCAGTTTCACATAATAGCAAAGAAGTTCTCCGTCTTGTTTGGCTAGATACTTATTTTCATCGATTCATACCAAAATATTCTATTATCGCAAAAACATTATATGATTAAATTAAAAAGAATGTAAAATTAACTGTTTGTAGAAAAGACATGGAAGCTTTTCAAACTTTAAAATCACATTGATCAAAAAAATCGATTTAGTCTCCAAAACTAGATACCGAATTACATTGATATGCCAGCGCTTCCGTATTTGATGCGACACTAATTCAATAACAGCAGGAGTGAGATTTCAAGTTAATATCATATTTTAGTTGACGCATACCTTTAACAGAAATAAATTACCACCGTTTCGAACGAGAATTCCTCGCGGTAGTAAATTCTATTAAACGTTTTGAAGTTTATTTAACAGGCATACATTTTAAGATTGTAACGGATTGTGATAGTGTCAGATTAACATTAAACGTACAAAATATAAACCCAAGAATTGCACGTTGGATGAAATCATCTATTGATCAGGGAAAAGAATGAGCCACGTAGATGCTCTTAGTCGATGCCATAGTATTTTAGTTATCGAGGGTAATGATTTTAATCAGACTCATGCTATATGTCAAAATAAACACGCGGGAATATCAAAAATTCGCGAGGAACTGGAGACGATCGTAATGAAACAATATAAAATACAAAATGTGATAGTGTATCGAAAAGATCAGAACGATAAAATATTACTTTATGTACCAGAAGCGATGGAAGGTAACATTATAAGAATAAGTCAGGATGATTTACGACATGTTGGCGTTGACAAAGTTGTTTTTAATGTATTCCAAATATATTGGATTTCAAATCTACGGGAGAAAGTAAAAATTTGTACTAAAAATTGTTTACGATACATAGAATTTTCACCTATTCATGAAAAACAGGCGGGATGGGTACACAATATATCCAAAGGAAGAGTGCCGTTTAACACTACACATATTGACTATATAGACCCATTAGAAAAAAAAGCAGAGGTTATAAACATATTTTAGTTATAGTCGATGCATTTACAAAATTTGTTAAATTATATTCATGTAAATCAACTGGATCAGAGGAAATTATAGCACCTTTAAAGAATTATTTCCATATATATAGTAGACGAAAGCATTTAGTATCAGACCGAGGAAGAATATTTACTAGATTTTGTATTTGTAGATTTTGTAGAAAATGAACAAATTATACATACGTTAATTGCAGTGGGCACATCACGAGCAAATGGACAAGTAGAGTGATTTAATAGAATAATAAATTCGATGCTTGCAAAATTAAGCGAAGTTCTAAATAATTGGGACACTGTATGAGTAAAAGTAGAATTTGTATTCAATAACACTATTAATGTACAATAACAGAAACTGCAAGTCGACTACTATTCGGAGTGGAAGAAAAAGGAGAAACAAATGATTGTATTAAATGAATGTTAGAATTAGAAAGTCAAATAGAAAGAAATTTAAAAAATATACGAGAAAAGGCTAATGAGAATATTTTAAAAATGCAGGATAACTATAAATAGTATTATGATAGTAAAAGAAAAAAGACTACAAGTTACAAAGTAGGAATTAGATAATAATTCAGGACACATATACTACGATCGACGTAAATAAAAAATTTATACTGATATTCAACGAACCGTACGAAATAAAAAAGGTGTTGGATAACGAAGGTAGGTAGTTTGCAATATACTGACCTCTCAGATTACACAAATCCCATATGACAGTATCGTAGCATCTAATAATACAAAGCCGTATATTTCTGTACAATAAGGATAAATGTTATTTCAAATTGAATTATTATATGACAAAACGGTATTCGAATATTTAGTCAGATTTGTATTAAGTCAACCGTATTAATTGTATCCTTTATTTAATGTTATTTAACGTCGCTTTATTTATGCTTCCAATTATCGGTGCTAATCAGCGACGGAGGTCTAAACGTGTTTGTAAACAAAGCACATGTAAATAATTACAGCGGTGCCTGTATCAATCGGCCGAGACCGGGATTTGAACTCGGATCACCGAGTTACTAGTCCTTCGCTCTAGCGATAGAGCCATCGTAGGCCTCTATTTAATGTTATAATACGATAAATATTTTAAATTTCTTAATGTTTACAAGGTCAAATTCACTTTAATGGTAGAACTTTAAAATTTTGAATTCATAAATGTTTACTAATAAGGCCATACGTGATTTTATTTTTGTAAAATTTATATCATAAAAAATATATAATATAACATTAATAAATAATATATATATATATATATATATATATATATATATATATATATATGGAAATATCAATTTCTTATTAAAACACATATTATAGAAAAAATATTTCATTTAAAATTTATAATATAGCAAAAAATTATTACTTGACCAAATATTCGGGAATTTTCTTTACCATCACTCAGACTAACGACGGCAACTCCAAGGGAAGCTATTGGTTGCGTTAGCTCAATTTCACTATAATTGAAAATATTTCAGTTACTATTTTATTTAAAATATGAAAAAGAATAATTTAGACATTTCTAGAAAATTGTGATATAAAAACATTTAACATACGTTGGAACTTCTTCCGTTTGTGATTTATTTTTTTTTTCATTACTTTCAGAATGACTATTTGGTGTTTTACTACGAGAATCGCTAATGGGATGTTTATGTATAGATGAAGAAGATTTTTTAGACTTATTTTCATCTTCGACAGGTTTACAACAAATGCGCAATAGCTCTTGAACTACACAAACATCACCAGTGCCAGCGTAAGAACATATCTAAACATTAATCGTATTTAATGAAAAAAGGATGAAATATAATATTATTAATTTACTATATATTATGTAATAGTTAGCATAAGAAATTATATACAAATTATTACGAGTACTATATCTTTGTATATATTTTATAATACTACATTTTTAATTCTTATATATATATATATATATATATATATATATATATATATATATATATATATATATATGTACTAATTTATGAAGGCAAAGCGTATTTTGTATTGATTTTAATTGTATATAATACATCGTTAAATTTTGAATGCAATCGGTATAGGAGATTCGATACCTATAAAGTACATATATACATACATGCATTCATACATTCGCTTATATATCTATCTATCTATCTATCTATATATATATATATATATATATATATATATATATATATATATATATATATATATATGTACTAATTTATAAAGGCAAAGCGTATTTTGTACACGATAAACAAAAAACTACTGAACCGATTGCTTTCAAATTCGAAAGATATATTCTATATTATTTTCTAAAAGTCATATACTATATTTTGTATTGAAAATTATGTTACTTATATAAATAAATGATGCGTACATACTTTATAAGGGGTGTATAATAATATGGTGGGGATAATAAACCGAGTTTGGCGTCGACTTCGCCTATTGTGTACGGAGTAAAGTAGTAATGTGAACGTGCGCAGTCCAAGCTCATAGTAGTTAGTTCAACTAGTGGCCAGTAGGTGGTGAGTTGCACTATATCGAATGTCTTAAAATAACTTAAAATAATCAGCTTAAACTATTCATACTAGACTAGCTCATTCAAATGATCATATACAACTTTGGGATGAGTATCCTAAAGAAGGTATGTTTTAAGTCGGTATTAGCAATTTTGTTCATCAGATTAATCGAATAGTTTCATCAACTTCGATATCTATTCAACATATTATTTTTTCTTATGTAGTAAAATTTCTCTCTCACTCTCTCTATTCTCCATATAAGGGGTTATATACCAAATCATACTAATACTAATTGATAAAAGAAAATTGAGTTTTTATTTGCATACGTTAAATAAATAAAATAAATAAACTATTGAACGAACTGCTCTGAAAATCGAAATATATATTATTTATTATCATTAATCAATATACCATTAATTCCGAAACATTGCGTGAATATATATCGTCGCTTATATCCATAGCTATGATATCTGAGCGTCCGTTTCAAAAAGACACAATTTGGCAAACCATTTTTTTTTCTTAAATCTCAGTGTTCACCATTAACAAAATATTCGCGATATTTGATTTAAAATCAGAAAATATATGGAATATATTAGGTTGTCAAATATCTCCCTTCCGCCTTTTTGTTTTCTGAATTTCGCGGTTATGTACAAAGCGCTACAGATCTCGTATCTGGGAATACTATACATAATTTGAAAAGTCTTGACATGTCGTACAAAAGGACGCTTTGCATGATTAGTTTAGATATTGCGTTCAAAAGTTATAGACGTGTAAACATGGAATTCACTAACGTCGAAATTCGCGCTAATTTAAAGTTTTCCTTCGTCAAAGGCAAATCCGCTAGAGAAACGTTCCGTGAGATTAATGGTGTTTTGGACGATGGCACGCTATCACTTCGAACTGCAGAGGCATGGTTTCGACGATTCAGAGCCGATGAAAGTGACACCATGGATAAGCCAGCCGACAAAAGACCTGTGACGACAAATACCGATCAAATCATGCAATTTATCGAGTTACACCGTCATGTGGCATCTCGTGACATAGCTCAGGAGATGAGAGATAGTCACCAAAAAAAAACTTGATGTTTGGGTGCCGCATGATTTGACGCAAAAAAACCTTCTGGACCGAATCAACGCCTGCAATGTACTGCTAAAACGGAACGAACTCGACCTATTTTTGAAGCGGACGGTGACTGGCGACGAAAAATGGATCACATACGACAATATCGAGCGATAACGATCGTTGTCCAAGGCCGGTGGACCATTCCCAATAGTGGCCAAGCCGGGATCGACGGCCAGGAAGGTTTTGCTATGTGTTTGGTGGGATTGGAAGGGAATCATCCACTATAGGTTGCTCCCATATGGCCAGACGCTTAATTCTATCATCTACTGTGAACGACTGGACCGCTTGAAGTAGGGTATCGATCAGAAGCGTCCACAATTGGCCAACAGGAAGGGTGTAGTCTTCCACCACGACAACGCCAGACTACACACTTCGTTGATGACTCGTCAGAAGCTACGAGAGTTCGGATGGGAGGTTTTATCGCATCCACCATAGCCCGGACATAGCACTATGTGATTAGCACCTATTCCTGTCCATGTCGAACGCTCTTGGTGGTGTAAAGTTGGACTCAAAAGAGGCTTGTGAAAAGTGGCTGTCAGAGTTCTTCGCAAAAAAGGAGAGCGGTTTCTACGAGAGGAGTATTATGAAGTTGCCGTCTAGATGGAAAAAGATTATCGAACAGAACGGCGCATATTTGCAGTAAATCTTACCAACGCTTTTTATGTATTGAATGAAGAGCAATACAGTGGAAGGGAGATATTTGACAACCCAATATGTTAAAAATTGATCCATATTTAAAAATCTTGATGATAACAAACAATACTGAAGTTATCTTCATTGTTTCGTTATTTAACTGGACTTACTGATAAATGTTTGAAATATTCAAACGATTATGAATTGATATAGATAGTAAATGATAACATATGTTGTAGTAGATTTAAGTTTCTTTGATAAAATAAAGCATTTACATTGATTACCACATGTTCCTGTCCTTGTCAAATGCCCTTGGTGGTGTAAAGTTGGACTCAAAAGAGGCTTGTGACAAGTGGGTGTCCAAGTTCTTTGCAAATATGGAGAAGGGTTTCTACGAAAGGGATACTATGAAGTTACCATCTAGATGGAAACAGATTATCGAACAAAACGGCGCATATTTGAAGTAAATACGACCACTGTAACACTTTTTATAAAGCATTGAATGAAGAACAAAAAAGCGGTATATATATACTAGGATCCCCCGTCTGGGCTTCGCCCGAGATAATAATTTAACCGATTTCATATACAATTCAATAATACCTAAGTAAAAAGTACTCTATATATAAAAATCTATATTACTATAAATAATTGACCGTAAGATATCTATTGTTGCTTCTGTAGAAAAAGCTGCTTCAATGTAGCGTCCATTTCAAAAAGTTCATATATTGTCGACCATTTTATACGATATATATATATATATATATATATATATATATATATATATATATATATATGCATATTAAATACGGCTTCGATGGAGAATATTGTAGTTTCGAGTTCAAGCGTTAGACAATGATGTCCGAGTGTCTTGAGACGACGTTTACAGAGAGTATCATGTTCAGACTGTAGGAAATGTCTCGAAAGGACTGCTAGAGTTTTTGGGGAGGTAGAATACAATATCCAGGTATCCCATATTGACTCTTACTGGGTGTGTGCGTGTTCGAATGATTGAATACGAATCTCTTCATAGTAGTCGTACTGACATACCTGGACATTGTTTCCCACCAGCTATACACGACACTCCCCCTAGAAGTCGTTCCAAATCTTCTAGAAATCGCATTCTATCATGCGAATACGGAAGCCCCGTAGAAATTGTTCCAACATGCGTTAACATAATTTCGTACCAATTAAAGACGATAGTCCCAGTAGAAGTCGTCCCGAGAAAGCTAGCATCCCTTTTACAACGACTAAACACAATATTCGCCGTAGAAGTCGATCGGAAAGATCTAGATATCGTATTTTACCGTTCCAACATGAATCTTCCCATAGACGTTGATTTACTCATACCTGAATCTCGTTTGCCATCAACTAAATACAATATTCCTCGTAGAAGTCGCCTAGAGACACTTGTATATGGCATTCTATCATCCGAACACACAACTGCCTATAGAAATCGTTTTGAGGCAATGGGATATCGCAATCAACCGCCCGTACACGCCAATACAATATTTCTCAGTAGAAACCGTATTTAATATATGAATATATAATATGTACAATATAATATACCTACAATATACACACACACACACACACACACACACACACACACACACACACACACACACACACACACACACACACACACACACACACATATATATATACACGCATACTTCGTATATTTCCGTTTTTTCAATTAATTACCGTGAATATTTTCGTAGTGATGCCAACTGAAATTCAAGCAAAATGTTGGTATGCGAATAGCATATTTTTTAAGCAAACGATGGATATTGCCTTTTTATGCAGGAGTGACTATTTTTTTATTTATATATATAGATAGTTATATTAGATTATATAGTTATTATTAGATTTTATATTTATTTATATACATAGTTTTGAGGTTGTTAGTAAAGAAACATATTTTGCATCATTTCTTCTGTTCGAACTAAAAAAACATAGTCTCTTTTCAGAATTCTAAAGTTAATATAACGCATAAAATCAAAAATATCATTTATCGTGACAAACTATATTCAGTATGATTTGACATACAGAACCATTTTATAAGAGAAGGATAAAGAAAGACAGAGAGAGAAAGAGAGAGAGAGAAAGATTTCCCCACATAAGAGAAAATAAAATGTACAAAAATCAAGATATCCATAAGTTGTGAGAGTAGTGTCAGATTAGTCTGAAGAACAAAAAGGGTAATACTGACTAAGGTCAAACCTTTTTTAGGATACGAATCCCAAAGTTGTATATGATCATTAGTCTGAGCTGGCCTGGTATTAATACTTTAACCGGACTACTTTGAGTTGATGTTCGTGATTCAAGACACCACCTAGTGGCCGCTGGCGAAACTGATTGTTAAAACCATTAACTTAATTATTGATGAAAGTAAAATGATTTTCAATAAAAAAACTTAACCTATGTCCTTCCCAAGATAATATAGAATATATAGATGTCAAATTTCAGAACACTCGGTTCAGTAGTTTTTTCGGTTATCGTGTACAAACAAAAAACGCTTTGTCTTTATAAATTAGTATGATATGAAGTATGATGTGATATGATATGATATATATATATATCAAGGCCTTGGCGCGACTTCTACAAGGAGTTTTCTATTTAATCACGAGGATACGATATCCAGGTATGTCGGAATCTTGTATTCTACCTCTCGAAATATAAGTTGTCCCGAGACATATTCTATAGTCCGAATATAAAACTCTTCGTACAAGTCATCCCGGCACATTTGGATACCTTATTCTATCGCCAAAACAAAGAAGTACAATATTTCCCCGTAGAAGCCGTATGTAAAATGTATATAGATATTTCGTTTATTTTAGTATTTTTAATTAAATACTTCGAATATTTAATTAGTGATATCAACTAAAATTGAAACAAGAACATGGTCTGTGAAAAGTACATTTTCATACAGAAGTGGCATTAGGTAAATGATCCATAGGATTATAGATTTATACATACAGTATTTTTTACATAGATTTGTAACGCGAACAACAGCAGGATAGATTAGGTTGTTACCGTGACTAAAATTATTATAATTATAACGTTATTATATACAAATCATTATAACAGTTAGATCTACACGAAACGATTTCTATAAATTAACAAACAAACACAAACATAGAGTAGAATAGGTAGAACCAATTAATCGTATATTAGTTTAACCAATAGGAATAATATTACCGTATTTTAAAATAAACAATAACCAATCAGATTTTTGCTAACGTACTGTTACCATGTATAAAAGTGCGCTAAATTTTGCCAAGAACACGGTTCGTTTTCGGCACTCGTCGAGGAAGGATACCTCCCGAGCGACGAAGGGAGCTGTCATCTACCGATCGACAAATTCTGTATTTCCCTGGGTGAAAAATATTTCACGAGGCCAAAGGAAAAACACCTTTACTCGTAAGAAAAGACTAAAAGATTACAGACCCAGAAGAACGGGCGCTCCAGACTTCTGAAAAAGTAATTCTTTTTCACCTAAGAAATAATCCAGAAAGCCGCCGGGAGACAAAATTATAATCGAGTTAATTTAATTCGGGGAAAAGGCGCTCCTTTTCGTCGAATTAAACTACCAGACGGCTATTAATAATGAGAAGCACCTCGGATTAATACCAGACCGACCGGCGATCGAAAATTTGCAAGTCATCCTAACGTTGATTGACTTACTATTATAAATATACGAATTAAATTCTGTAAGATAAATCGAAAGAAAACAGAGTCTTGCTAAGGAATAATAAACGCTTATTCCTAATAAAGCACCGAACTTTTTTATATCAATGGCTTAAGCGCACCTTAGCGCGATATAAAAAAGAGAAAAGAATTTATTGCGATAGTGCGGAAGAAACTCCGTGTAAATAGACAGACCGGTTATATAAATATAATAAATAAAAAAAGGAACCGTTTAAGTAAATGTAGTAAATAAAGCCAGAAAATTACTGGGTTAAGGCGGTATGAATTCGTAGAAATGTAGATAAGCCGATTAACTACTAGACATAATATAAAATAAATTGAAGGCGCGAGTAATTAATTTGCGAACCATTATTTTTTTTTGTTTTAAGGTATTTACAGCGAGATCCCGATAGAATAAGAATTACTATTATTATTATTATTTTATTTGTGTAATTTATAAGATAATATATTTTGTTATTTCTTAAGTTATTCACCCGAAAACCCGTCCGATACGTTTCTCCCTCCGAATCACGTACCCTAAACCCCACAAATCTCCTGTACTAATAACATAAGACCGGAAAAAAGTAAGGCGAAAGGAGACGGAACGTTACAGATTTAATTGAATTGTTTCATAAATCGGTTAAATTATTATCTCGAGTAAAGCCGAGACGCAGGATGCTAGTGATAGCATATTACAAGCATGCAATTTGTAATCTATTCTGGCCTTCAAATAATAATCTACTTATGCACAGATTCTACGTATCATATACTATTACAGTTCGTATGACATCACACCGCTAAATTAATTATCATATATTGGAATGTAAAAATATTTGAAAAAAACTGAGATGTTTAAATAATTTTAATAGTCTCGATGCTCTCGTATGATGAGGTGAAACGATAACTCATGAGATCAAGCGACATAAAAGATCACCATTTTTCTATTCATTCTTATAAGCTAAATTGATCGTAAATTTATTTTTCTTTTATCAATTACTGTGACAACATGAATGAAATACTAATTTTGAATAGTTTTATGATGCTACAATAGATGGATTGAACAAGTTTTATGGATTGTATTAAAACAAAAAGCCAACGAAGGCTATTTAATACGACTAGTGATCTTCGAAATTTATTAATATTTCTATCAATTTTTTAAAATATGATTATTACAAATGTTAGAATCACATTATATATTAGATAAATCAATTGTCTCCCTAATCGACGCGACATCGGTGTTCGATCGTGTGGCAATACCCGAGAGGGTGTCTCTTTGCACGTCGTATTGGGATTACAATGAAGTTCACCGTCGGGACGCCGTACGCTCACTAGTGGTGTTATAATGCGGTTGCGCTCGATCTCCTCGACATTACAATCAGACGTATCAGAGTCATGCTCTTCGCCCGAAGGCTCTTCCGTGTCGAACCGCTATCGTCTTCGGCTTCAGATCGGCGACATGATATTTTCTTCCTGTAGAGCCGATCAGTAAATAAATATTTGTGCCGAGTTTGTTTATGAAGGCAAACGGCCCGTCAAATTTCGGGGCTAGTTTGGCACTGACGCCTTGTGTACCTGACGAGAATATGCTATTACGCCGCCATACGCGATCGCCAAGGCTGAGGGATTACGACGCGTGTTGAGGAAGGTCAAACTTACGCCGGTAAACGTTTGTATGGATGTATTGTACGCAAAAATCAGTTCGGCGATGTGCGCATCTCAAGTACTACGAGACTCCTCAATGAAGATGATTATCGCGGTTTTAAGAGTCCGATTGACATCTCTACCGGATTGGCGTAGGCGTGATAACGAAGTATTGTTGAATGCTCCACCCCACGTTCAACAAGGAATTACTCGATGATCTTATTACGAAATTCGGTGTCGCTGTCCGATAGAAACACCTCAGGCGTACCAAAGCGTAAAAATATGCGATCTTTCAATTCGCGGCGAATTGTTTGTGCATTCGCCTTTCGGATAGGGATACACTCTACCCAACGAGTGAATAGATCCATGAAGACGAGCAAGTACTCATATCCTCGGGTAGATCGGGGAAACGGACCTAGCGCTTCTCCAACTACTACTGCCTAACGGTGGATATCCGTTCAATGGCCCATCAGGTCAGTAGGTGCAATCTGCTGTACCTTATATTTTTCGCACACGGTGCAGTCATGGACAAATTCTGTCACATCTTTATGTAGCGAGGGTCAATAGTTTGATTGTGCGATACGGTCATTCGTCTTAGAGCGTCCGAAATGGCCAGCTGTGGGCTCCTCATGACATTCGCGAAGAACGGTACGGCGATCTTCTTTAGGCACGACTAGGTTCCACACATCCTGATCATCTACTAGATCTTCGCACAAATGTAGAGGGTGACTGGTATGGAATACAACACAGCCAACGAAGGCTGCTATGATCAGTTATCACCTGAAAGTGCTAGCTCTCGACGTACGGGCAAAATTTACGTGCAGCCTATAGTACGGTAAGCCGTTATGGTCAGCCGTAGTGATTGTGCGACTAGCGTAGGAAAGCACGCGCTACTCAATGCCATCAACTGTTTTCGTGAGCACGGCGCTTAGTCCCGAGTCGCTGCTGTTTGTATGATGAATGTTGAGAGGACTGGTGCAGATGCGACGAGTGCTAGGATTTGTTCAAAGGTTTGCTGCTGCTATTCTCCCCAGTGATACTTAAAATTCTTTTTTGTCAGTCGGGTGAGAGGCTTAGCTAGCGTTGCAAAGTTCTCTTAAAACTTGCGGTACCAGGACGCAAGGCTGAAAAATCTAAGGAGCTGCTTCAGGTTCTTTGGTGTGGCATGAGTTAAGATTGGAGCAATTTTATCCGAATCAGATCGGAAACCATCGTCATCAAGAATAACGCCAAGAAACCGTATTTAGGTGAGTCTGAACTTGATTTTTTGCCTATTAATGGTTATACCAGTATCGGAAATCCACCGTAGAATATGTTCGAGCCACCTAAGGTACTTGTCAAAGCTCTCCGTAGCGATGATCATATCATCGAGATAGGTGAAGGCTATCAGCCCCATTTCAGGGCCGATCAGCTTGTCGCTTAGCTGCTGAAAGGCTGCAAGAACAGCGGCGAAATCATACCGCATGCGGGTCCATTCAAACAACCCTATGCCTGGGACTGTAAAGCCAGAGGTACCATGGTTCCTCCCGAAGAGAGATGCTGAATTTCATACTTGCATTTCCAGATCTATCTTCTGAGAGACTGGATAGTAACGCTGTTTAATCAGCTTAGCATCAAAGACGTCGATCACGTGGACGGTCAGATACATGTAACCGAGAGGCTGATCAGCAGGTAGTAATATCCGTTTGAGGAGTTCCTCGAGAGCTCGACGTTGAGGGAACTCAATTAATTTAGTTTCGAAACCCGATGCATACCCGTTACCTAACATGGGCCAGATTCTAAGGAAGCTACAATCAGCCAGATATATTTCTACTTTAGATCTGAGCAGCGCATATCATCAAATACCAGTTCATCCGGAATCGAAACCAATAACGGCATTTACGGAACCTGGAATGGGGTTGTTCCAGTTTACCAGGATGCCCTTCGGTCTATCTAATGCTGGAGCGTCGTTTCAACGACTTATAGACCGAATTATCGGACCAGACCTCGAGCCGAATACCTTTTCATATCTAGACGATATTATCATCGCTACTGAGACATTCGAAGAAAACTTAGACTGGATACGTCGTGTTCTTGCTCGAGTATATGAAGCTGGACTCACGATAAACCGAGAAAAGACTGCCTTTGAGCATACCGAAGTCAAGTACATAGGTGTTCTCGTCAATCGTGAGGGATTCCGTTCCGATCTCGAGAAGATCGAACCAGTAATGCGCTACACGAAACCGAGAAACCTGAAGCAACTTAGATGTTTCCTCGGTATGGCATCGTGGTATAGGAAATTTCTAAAAGATTTCGCTACCATCGCCGAACCACTTACACGTCTAACTAGAAAGGACTGTCGTGATGAGTGGACCGAGAAACAACAAGCTTTCGACAAGATCAATCAATGATCGCTTCAGCGCCCGTCCTGCATAGACCGTCGTTTGATATCCAGTTTACCGTGCAAACAAATGCGCGTGATACTAGTATCGGAGCGGTCCTTACACAGGAAGTCGACGGATAAGAACGGGTGTTGGAGTTCGCGAGTAGAGCACTCTCGCAAGCTGAAAGAAACTATTCAGTAACCGAGAGAGAGTGTTTAGCTGTCATATGGGCTATTGATAAGTTCCGTCCTTATATAGATAGATATCATTTCCGTATCGTTACGGACCACAGCAGTTTGAGGTTGATTCGTACGATGCAGAATCCAACTGGCAGACTCACACGATGGGCTCAAAGATTGCAAGAGCAAAGTTTCGATGTAGAGCATCGTAAAGGGACATTGAACAACGTGCCAGACGCCCTTGCTAGCATGTCCGAGGGAGACGATCTATTTCGCTCAACTGTAACCTGGGCAAGAGATACCCAGGACAAATGGTATCTACAATGGTTCAAGAACGTCCAAAATCGTCCCAACGATTATCCGAAATGGAAAATAATCGGGGGACAGTTCTATTGTTATCGTCCAGATGAAATCCTGGAAATCATCATAGGCGATGAGGATGCTTGGAAGATCGTCGTTCCTAAGGAACGTCGTGATACAGTTCTTAAAGAGTGTCACGATAATCCTACGGCCGGACATCCAGGACGTGACAAAACTTTCGCTGGAGTGAGCAAATAAGTCAGTTCAAGAATATGTGAAAAACTGTCTTATATGCCAGCAGTTCAAGGTAGACCAAAGACCACCTGCTGGTTTAATGAGTCGGAGAGTTTTAGAAAGATCTTGGCAAATGGTCAGTGGCGATATTACCGGACCATTTGTAAAGAGTCGCCATGGATTTGAGTATATCCTGGTATTTCAAGAATTGTTTACACGGTGGGTAGAATGTATCCCCATCCGTAAAGCGAATGCCAGGACGATCCTCAAAGAATTGAAAGAGAAGATCATACTCAAATTCGGCGCGCCAGAGGTCTTCCTGTCGGATAATGGTACTGAATTTAAAAATCGTACGGTTGACGAATACTTGGAGTGGAAGCGGGTATACTTCATACCCTTACTCCACCGTACCATCCGCTGGCTAATCCAATGGAGCGAGTTAACAGGATTTTGAAAACTCGCATAATGGCGTTCGTAGAAGAACCTCATAATATGTGGGGCGAGAAACTCGTTGAGTTAAATTTTTCACTAAATACGACGCCACATAGTTCCACTGGATATTCTGCGGCTCTATTAAATTTCGGACGAGAGCTGACTCCGCCAGGAACTCTCGGCCGCAGCAAGGATAAAGCTACGGCGGAATCTCAACAAAGAGAAAGAGAGAGTTCCTGGCTAGCAAAAATGGGTAAGTTGAGGGAACTCCAAGAGGCCGCTAGGACTCGATCTGAAGAACAACAGCGTCGCCAAGCAGGGTATTATTATGTTAAGAGACGTCCTTCTCCATACCAAGTGGGTGACCTGGTATGGAAGAAAAATCGTGTCTTATCCTTGACGGCTCAAGAGGTAATGTCCAAATTAGCCCCTAAATACGTGGGTCCTTTTGTTATAGTACAAAAGAAAGGGATTAATACGTATGAGCTGGAAGGTTGTGACGGACAGATTGAACAGTTAGTTCATGCTGAACAACTCAAGCCGTACGTCCAACCCGGGGAAAACAATCTTTTGGAGAGTACTTCTACGCTGGAACCAGAGGATGAGGTTTTATCACAACCGCCGTTGGAACCAGAAGAAGAAGAAACGAATCATCAGCTACCGTTGGATTATGATCAGGTGATGAGCGAGCAACCTGTAGTGCGAGAGTATTCACCAGCGGGTGATGATGCTGGAGCGAGGTCTTCTGCGCAGGACGATCTCGAGAAGACTCGTGAAGCGTTAGGTTCCGTCTCGGGTAGGTAACGAGGTCGTCCGCGTAAAAATAAAATTTTGATCCAGCGGTCTTCGCCTCAAGATATGGCGTCCTCTAGTCGAAAGGATCCAACAGAACGAAGATCGCGTGGAAGGCCACGGAAGGAGAAATAGTTTTCCCTTCCTATTAAAATATTCCGTCCTTCTTTTATCTGTTTCAGATGGACAATTTGATGGATGATTCCTTCGTTGCTCGCTTAAAGGAGCTACTCGGGAAGATGTGGGGGCAAGGCTTGGCTTTGACGGTAGTCCGGCGGGGCTACCGATCTGCTCGCCCCATCCCGCCGAGTTGGTTCCTTCCGGAACCCTCCTCCGAGATGATAGAAGAAATGGAGGAGGAAGGTCCGGATTCAGACGAGGGGGAATACGTCCCTGTCAGACGTCCTAAGTCGATGTCGGGGCCTTCTCGTCCGAATGGCGACGATGGAAGAAGGGGGCCTCCTTCGCCTCCCACCACTCCAAGGGCCCAGACCACCCCTCCCGAAGCAGCAGCTTCGGGACAAGAGGGGGTGAGGTCTGAGCCACTATCTGGCCCGTTACGGTCGGAGACCACCCCTGCCGAAGCAGGAGCTTCCGGTCAAGAGGGGTGCGTCCCGATCGTACTAACAATTCTAAGCCTGCAAGCTCTCGCCTTACCCGGGACCTACAAACACCTCTCCCGGAGCAGGAGTTTCGGGACAAGAAGAGGTGAAATCAGGGGTGCAATCTAGCTCTCCAGTAGCAACTGGGGAACGAGAAGAGGCCTCTGAGACCGCTCCCGCCACTCCTGGTGTTAATTGCCCAGGAATGCGGGGAACTTCAAGGCCACAAACGTCGGATTGTGGTCGCTCGTCTTTTACGCCCGAAGCAGGAGTTTCGGGTACCGGAGAAGGCCAGAATCCTTCCCCTCGTATGACTCCGCTCCAACGAATGGAGTAGCGCCTCTTGGAAGCCTTGGCCGATTTTAAGGCCAAGATAGAAGTGTCCAAGAAGGCCCAGAGTAGAGTCATCCATCTCTGGGAAGAATTACGAGGTCGACCTAGTGGCAAGAAACAGGTTGGTCCCGTCTTAACCCTGGAGCTCGATGACTTAGTGGAGTCATCGAGAGTTTACACCTGCAACGTCGTGAGCGACAAAGGCTGGAGGAGATAACGGCAGCTCTTGCACGCCAAAAGGCCGCCGAAGCCAAGGCAGAGCGGGTGCATGCCGAGCTTCTCCGTACCCGTGAAGATGCTCGCCGGTTAGGAGAGGGTGTTCTCTCTTCCCTTTGAGATTCCGCAAACTTGGACGCGGATGAGCGGCTAAGATCAAGAGCGGCTCCGCAAACCGCAGGGCGTCGTGGTGGTAGAATACCAGGGTGTACCACCGGTGGACCTGCTGGTCGCAGCAGGGGGAGTCAGTCGGGTAATTCCCGTAGGGAAGATGCCCGACCTGGGATTTCGAAAAATAAAAACAGAGTAGAAATCCCAGATGAAAACTCCCGGTCGTACTACGTCCAAGATTCTAGTGGACGGTACGACCGGCACCATCGGTGTTTCTTTTGCGGATATCCGGGCGTCATGAAAGAAGATAAGTGTCCTAATCGTGATATCCATCAATTCGTCAGAAAAACACCCTGGTTGCTTAAGGGCGGTTGATGTCCCGCGAGATCTCTTTCTTCGTGACACCCAGCGGTGAAGAAAAAGAAATTTTGTTTATATTTGTATATATTTGTTTTTTTCGCCGTTGGGATGTCAGTGTATATATATAATATCAGGTATGTGAATAAGTCTTTCCCGTTTTTTTTTTCAAATTTTGAGCCTTTATTGTGAAAAAATGGTTACAAATGAATTATTGAAAGTATTGGCCATCGCTAGCTACAACTTTTTCCCATCTTCTGGCAACATACGAATCCCGTTGCGAAAAAATTCGACCGGTTTGGCCTCTATCCAGTCATCCACCCATTTTTTGGCTTCCTCGTAGGAATGGAAGTGCTGGTCAGCCAGGCCATGCGTCATCGATCTGAAGAGATGGTAATCAGACGGAGCAACGTCTGGACTATACGGCGGGTGGGGTAGGACTTCCCATTTGAGCGTTTCTAAGTATGTTTTCACCGGCGGTGCAACATGTGGGCGAGCATTGTCATGTTGCAAAATAACTTTGTCGTGCCTGTCGGAGTATTGTGGCCGTTTTTCTCGCAGTGCGCGGCTCAAACGCATCAATTGTCGTCGATAGACGTCGCCTGTGATCCTTTCATTCGGTTTCAGAAGCTCATAGTAAACCACACCTAGCTGGTCCCACCATATACAGAGCATGAGCTTGGCGCCATGAATATTTGGCTTGGCCGTCGATGATGATGCATTGCCGGGTAGTCCCCATGATTTTCTTCGCTTCGGATTATCGTAACGTATCCACTTTTCATCGCCAGTCATGATACGATGCAGAAAACCCTTTCTTTTATGTCGCTGAAGCAGCTGTTCGCAAGTGAAAAAACGCCGTTCGACGTCTCTCAGCTTCAGTTCGTACGGCACCCAATTTCCTTGCTTTTGAATCATTCCCATGGCTTTCAAACGCTTGGAAATGGTTGTTCGGTCAACTCCCAATGCTTCAGCAAATTCTTCTTGCGTTTGACAAGAATCTTCATCAAGCAAAGTCGCTAATTCTCGATCTTCAAAGATTTGCGGCCGCCCGGAACGCTCCTTGTCTTCCACGTCGAAATCACCGCTTTTGAAGCGTCTTAACCATCCGCGAACACTTGAATCATCGACACAACCTTCTCCATAAGCCTCTGGAAGCAATCGATGCGTCTCGGCAGCAGATTTCTTCAAATTGAACCAATAAAGTGAAACTTCCCGCAAATGACGTCGACTCGGCTCAAATTTCGACATTTTCACGATATCAAAAATTTATGATGCGAAAAAATTTTAACTAATGTGTTAGTATGGAATTGTTGACATATGAATAAGCTTTGATTATGACATATGTAACCATTGAATACTCGCACAGTATTGGTGGCGCCATCTCTTACAAAAAACGGGAAAGACTTATTCACACTCCTAATAAATATATTATAATTTTAGTTTATATATATATATATATATATATATATATATATATATATATATATAGTTATAATATTATTTCCCTTTTCCCATCCATATTTCCTATAGTTATCCTTCAGGTTTTATTGCAGAGTTGCTTTACGGTAGTATACGCAACGTCTGGAGGGGGGTGTAACGTGTATAGGTTAGTTCGACCAATACATGTTAATATTTCCAACAAATAGAAAAAAGGGAGAGAAAAAGTGAAAAAGAGGGAGAGAGGAGGAGAATAAAAATTAATATAATATAGAAAAATTGATACAATAAAATATCTTCTGAAAAAGTCGTTAAAAGTTTTTCTTAAGGATTGTATTGTGGCCATTATCGTGAAATTTATTAATTAATTGAAGTAATCCGAATATATAGAGGTTCTTAGTGGTTGAACCTATTTGGTTACCAGAACCATAAAACTATTATTATAAAAGATTCTTGCCGAGTGAAAGGTGCACAGATCGACCTGTATCTTAGACATTGAGCTCACGCCAGTTGCTTCGTTGGGTTGTACTCTTTTCTGCGTCGATTTATAAAGGTACGTGAAATTTTTTTATATTTATTGTGCCTTCGGTTTTGAGTAGAGTGTGATATACCTCTACTCTTTTCTTCAATTTTTTTTTGATTAACATTATTAGATATCATAAGTTATTTTTACAAGTGTGAGAGAGACATAGATACATATGCATAGAGTAGGAATCATAAGAGTAACAAGCGCGCACTCAGTTTTTATTAATAGTACACCTTGTTCTTCGTAAAGTGGCGCTCTTGTTGCTCTGTCTCTCTGTTATACTTATAGATTAACCTCTCTCATACCCTGTGTGAGTGTATTCAAGCGTTAGTCGATCGCGAGTGCGTATGAGGTAGGGTTAGGATAATAATTATTATAATTTTATTAAATTAAATAAAAATTTAAGTTATTTTATTGGTTAATGAAACAAATTTACTTTTCATTTTTTTTTGTTAATAGTAGAAAATCTTAGAAACATTTTCCTCCCTGTACCTGATTATTAATCCGTTCTTTTTTTCTGTCCCTGGATTACCGATAATTTATCATAATATATTATCATTTATATAATTTCCAGGGTAAAGAAAGGTAAGTCTGAGGAAGAAATATCCGCAAAGAACCTACGGTCCAAAAAGATTGTTTTAAACAATTTAATCCGTTAGACGTTCTTTGCAACTCTGTTAACGGGTACTTCGACCGGGTGTTTAATAATTAAGTACCCGGTTACATACTTCATTTGTTAACTGATTTAATTAATTGCTATTCAATTTAATTAATTGTTATTTAGTAAAATTTAATTAATTGTATTTTAATAAAAATTTATTATTTATTATTTAATTTAATAATTAAATTATTTTTGTTATTAATAATGTGTAAAATCTATCACTTTTATACATTATTTTATTTATTTTTAAACTATTTAATATTCGTTACTTTAATTGAGCAAAAAAAACAAAAGAACCAACGTATTTATTTGACAAGTGATGAGACTTTGTAGTGCCAAGAACCAATGGATGGCGAGAGCGACAACGCAAATAAGAAGTAGGCGGCTAACGAAAAAAAGAACATTTTTATTTTCACAACAAAAGTACAAAAGAGAGAACTGAAATCTATTTTTAGTTACTTTGTATTTTGAAATAATTTTATTTTTCAAAATATTAAAAATCCACATTTTCGAATTTTGAATTTTTCCAAAAAAAAGGAAAGGGAAAAATGTTCGCCTAAAAAACTCTTTTTGATATTTCCGAAAAGGTAAAACAAAAAAAATTTGAAAATATAACAAAAACTTTGGTTTTTGTATTTTTCGAAAGAGAAAAACGAAAAAGCGAAAACGCAAAAAATTGATTTTATTATTTTCAAAAAAAATGAAAAAGTTATGCGTGAGTCGTCCTTTGTAACTACGATCGTGCGTATCTATAGCCCAGATTCGTGGTAGACCGTTTGCAATGTTTATCACATTTATGTAAAATAAATATTACTAATATTATTAACGTATATTGATAAATGAATATAAGCATATATTTCTGATAACAAAATACATTATATATATATATATATATATATATATATATATATATTGCATGTAGTATATATTATATGTTTATATTAGCTTAAGAAACGAATGTTGCCTTAGATTTATATTTAAATTTTGATAGCCTTCATATTCATCATTTTAAATATAATTCACATTCAACACTTTAAATATAATTCATATTCATCATATTAAATACAATTATTGGCTTGAAAAGCCGCACAAATATTATACTTTATTATTTAGCTACACATGAAATTTGTGCTGCTCTTCTGCCACTTTCGCCTAGCTGGCAGGGGCTTTGACCGCGAATGTTTACTTTACTGGCTTGGAGACGTAAAAACTCTCGACGTGCAGTGCTTTCGCACTTTTAATATAACTATCTTCTATATTAAATAATTATATTATATAAAAGATAATTATATTCCGTACACAGAAAGTATTTTACAATGATTTTACATGCATCCGCGGAATTTTAATGCGATTTTGCAACGGGATACTGAAATATTATATATTTAATAAATATATATGTACGTATATATTTTTTTTTAATTAACTGTGCGATCCCGAGATCGCATTGGGCGCCATGTAATGCAGCAATCTGTATCAGAATCCATCATAGTGTTTCCTCCGGCCGTATAGCTATTCGGCCGGGATTTAGTTTGCCACTGTTACATTCCCCAGTCATTTGTGATTGCTCGCCAGAATCAGGCACGGTTTGGTCGGATCAATCGATGTACTATCAGTTGATAATCAACGACCGTGGTTTCAAGGACAAGGTCCTCGAACTGTCTCGTCTGGGTGCGTATATAGACTAGACTCCTATTGGTCGCCTCGCTTCGATTTCGCAAACAGTATGGGCAGGAACCTAATTTACAACATTTCAAACATTTCATTAGATTGTTTACTTAACTCTTTCTTCTATAGAACGGTAGGCTCTCGAGAAACTTTTTAGCAGGTTTCCGCCAAGTGTCCTATGAAGACATCTTTTTGGGTGCTGTCGGATGCCGTTTCTATGTCTGGAGCTTTGGTTTCGAGAGTCTTCTTTCTTCAGTTGCTACCGATGTCCGATCACCCTAGGAAGTCTGAATCTACTGGATGTACCAACCTGCACTAATTTCGAGACCATAGGAGCTACAGTCTTAACCTCTTTCACCTTACCTCTACTCCTGTCTCTTATTCCTTCGGGTAGTTGCATGCTTACAAATATCTGATCCAAATCTTCTTCCTCATCTTCAAGGAAGTCTTTAGGATCGTGCACACCTTGACGCCATTAATTGAACCTGTGTTTTCGAAAAGATTGCCGTAATTTCGCAGGTATAACTGTTGTAGGTATTGTTCTACCTTTGCTTTCATAACATACAAACACCATTCGTAGACTTGTGTCGTTATCGTTTTATGGGAAGGAAAGGTCTATCATCCAATTAACATCTTTGAGATAGTACAGGAAGGAAGTATGTGGCTATGTCTCGAACTATATTTTATAACCAGAGACTACTAAAAATGGGCGTTCTCTATAAAATAAAATTAAAATTACACGAACTTGCGCTCTCGCTAGTAAGTTGAGAATGCTTCGAACGGTTAAAGTTACTCAATCAATTACTAATTAAATTCAAAAAAATAATTTTTTAGGATACAAAAATCAATTATGATTAAAATATCTATAAAGAGGGGAAGACCTTCAACTAGCGAGAAATGCGAATTATTCTAATATTTATTATTAAGGAAATTTTGATTAACACAAATAATTTATTATGAATTCAAATATAATACATATTAAAACTACCCCTATCTATCCAATATTCCGTGGAGTATTTCTCTCACACATGTGTAAAAGAGAGACGCTATTCCTGTCTTACTTGCACTTGCCATGTTAACTCGAAAATGACACTTCCGAAATGGTTGTATTTGTGATATATAAATATAGAAATACAGCGCCAAAATAAATCAATAATATCTATTGCGTGTCATTATTATGAAATAAAGAAAACAACCAATCTCTTAAAAATAAAAATGCTGAAACTAACAACCCTACGAAATTAATATACACTTCTCTGTCCTTCTGAGGTTAGAAGAGGAAAAAAACTTTAGATCTCGAATTATTATACTATACTCAAAAATCTTTCTTACTCTCCATTTCCCATTTTCACTCCCTAATCTGTTATCGAAATTGATAATAGATCCTATCTCAATTTCTGACTTACCCCTACAGGTACACATATTCTGTATGTTTTATATCATGTCATATCATATTATATTATATTATATTATATTATTAGGAGTGTGAATAAGTCTTTCCCGTTTTTTGTAAGAGATGGCGCCACCAATACTGTGCGAGTATTCAATGGTTACATATGTCATAATCAAAGCTTATTCGTATGTCAACAATTCCATACTAACACATTAGTTAAAATTTTTTCGCATCATAAATTTTTGATATCGTGAAAATGTCGAAATTTGAGCCGAGTCGACGTCATTTGCGGGAAGTTTCACTTTATTAGTTCAAATTGAAGAAATCTGCTGCCGAGACGCATCGACTGCTTCAGGAGGCTTATGGATAAGGTTGTGTCGATGATTCAAGTGTTCGCGGATGGTTTCGACGCTTCAAAAGCGGTGATTTCGACGTGGAAGACAAGGAGCGTTCCGGGCGGCCGCAAATCTTTGAAGATCGAGAATTGGCGACTTTGCTTGATGAAGATTCTTGTCAAACGCAAGAAGAACTTGCTGAAGCATTGGGAGTTGACCGAACAACCATTTCCAAGCGTTTGAAAGCCATGGGAATGATCCAAAAGCAAGGAAATTGGGTGCCGTACGAACTGAAGCTGAGAGACGTCGAACGGCGTTTTTCACTTGCGAACAGCTGCTTCAGCGACATAAAATAAAGGGTTTCTCTTTGCTTCGGATTATCGTAACGTATCCACTTTTCATCGCCAGTCACGATACGATGCAGAAAACCCTTTCTTTTATGTCGCTGAAGCAGCTGTTCGCAAGTGAAAAAACGCCGTTCGACGTCTCTCAGCTTCAGTTCGTACGGCACCCAATTTCCTTGCTTTTGGATCATTCCGATGGCTTTCAAACGCTTAGAAATGGTTGTTCGGTCAACTCCCAATGCTTCAGCAAGTTCTTCTTGCATTTGACAAGAATCTTCATCAAGCAAAGTCGCCAATTCTCGATCTTCAAAGATTTGCGGCCGCCCGGAACGCTCCTTGTCTTCCATGTCGAAATCACCGCTTTTGAAGCGTCGAAACCATCCGCGAACACTTGAATCATCGACAACACCTTCTCCATGAGCCTCCTGAAGCAATCGATGCGTCTCGGCAGCAGATTTCTTCAAATTGAACCAATAAAGTGAAACTTCCCGCAAATGACGTCGACTCGGCTCAAATTTCGACATTTTCACGATATCAAAAATTTATGATGCGAAAAAATTTTAACTAATGTGTTAGTATGGAATTGTTGACATATGAATAAGCTTTGATTATGACATATGTAACCATTGAATACTCGCACAGTATTGGTGGCGCCATCTCTTACAAAAAACGGGAAAGACTTATTCACACTCCTAATATATATATATATATATATATATATATATATATAATTTTCATAGGTCTTAGTAACTTTTCGATGCAAGTGGGAAACCAGGAAGTTATGGGAAATATGGAGGACTAGATTCGAAATAAAACGTCCTCAAAAAAATTACATTCCCTGATATCTTTAAAATGAGAAACTTTTTTTGTATGGAAATTATTTTATTGAACAGAGAAAATTCATAGCTTGTCATTGTGCGTTATTTAGTTCCCTCTGGATTCAGTTTGGCAATGCAAGAAATATTTGAGTTTTTCAAAACCTACTGTCAATGTATAAAAAGCTTACTCAATTTTCAATATATATAGATACAATATCTGCCATACTTGCCTTTGGAGCATTACTGCACTCCTAGATATACTCCTTGAGTATCTACGAGGGATATTAAAAAAGTAAGTTTCGCTCTGTTGAGAAATTAATAAAACACTAATTTTGGGCAATAAAAATAATTTGACCTTTGTCTTTTACTCTTAATCTATTTTTGTATGTAGTATCTTGCACTTTATAATATTATTTGTATTTCTTTAAGTTTAATCAAACCTTACTTAAAACGGCGTACCCTGTCTTTTATTCAAGATTTAACGACTTTTTCGATTTGGTCATTTGAAGCGAAGTGCTGGCACCCAAAATTTATTGTAACTTTGGGAAAAACAATACGTGAGTAAAGACCATTGCCTTCTTTCTGAAGCATTCTTTTTTGAGCGGCGTGAAGTTACTTTTGTTTGTGATTATCGGAACGCTGGCGCGGGACTAATCTTGAACCAACTTTACTGTAACTAAGCTTTTCCAATAATATTATATGGATTGTATTTTTGGAAAGTATTCATGACCACAAAAACGAATACCACTCTTATCATTAGAACTTAAATTGAAACTGTTATTTGATCAAATCCGCTAGATGGCGTATACAAGAAAAGTCAAACTAGGAAAAATTACTTTTTGAACAGATGAAATAAAAACAATTCTTACATATCATTTGAAGCACTCGCGGAATAATGATAATAAATAGAATGACGGTTAATTCACGATTTCACATTTAGTGATAAAACATGTTACAGCGTTTCTGTCATTATTTTGGGTCCTTCGTCAGATCTAAAATATTTCACCTTTGTTGATTTTTTCAGTTATAGTAAATGATAAGTTCGACGTACGTTGAATTCATAGGGGTAACACTCAACCCAATCCCCTTATATATGTATAATATGAAGCACTCCTTAAATGATCATAAGATATAGAACTGTCGATTAAGAAGTTCGATAAAAAAGCCCAAATATATGAAAATCAAGAAAGATAATATATTTTATACCCAAAAAAGTTCGACGTACGTTGAATTCATAGGGGTAACACTCAACCCAATCCCCTTATATATGTATAATATGAAGCACTCCTTAAATGATCATAAGATATAGAACTGTCGATTAAGAAGTTCGATAAAAAAGCCCAAATATATGAAAATCAAGAAAGATAATATATTTTAGACCCAATAAATCTGGCAAAATAGTCACCTAAACGCCGTTTCATTTTTTATTAGTTCTACAACAATAAATTTGAACTCGTATGACCTTTAGCTTTTCGTTTTGATAACGAACATTTAAATCTATTGTAATTAATGTTTTATATTATGCTGATACAAGAAATAGCTACAGAACAATAAAGCAAATTCGAATCGCATAACTAACCCCCTCTCTTGAGTTTCCCGGTTCCAATGAGTAAGGCAAGGAGGGTCCCTTTAAATTACATAAGGAGCACGTAGCTTACGGAAGGGTAGTACAGTTTCAAGTGTTGAGTCGAGAGCACTGGGGAGATCTCTAGTAAACAGGTTCTGCCCTGTAAGCATCAATATCGATACCATTTAATAATTTAGGTTTAAGCATTTAATATAGTCGTAGTATAAGATATACACATATATACACATATATTTAGTAGTCTAAGAATTATAATATTGTACCAATTTATTGTTACATAAATTGTTTATAAATTTGAACTTGCATTAAATCATTCATTACTTATAATATAGCAGTTCCACCGTTCCCCGATAAATCATCGGCGCCAGAGAAATATATTAAATATCGTACATGATTTCAAATCATTTGTAATTTAATTTTAACTTTGTAAATATCTTTTCTATAGATCATAATACTAAATAAAAACCGTAAATGATAAATTGGCAAAAAAATCGCATGCTTTCATGTACCTATGCATCCCTTTCCATCTACACGCACCAGCCAACACACACACATACACATATTTCTTCGGATTATAACGCTCGGCTACCCTCACTGTAAAATTGACTAAAAACCACTTACAATTTCGATTATTTCGCTTGAATTCTTGCATTTCTACGGAAATTACATTTATTTGTATTATATTTATTATCAAAATCTCTATCAGAATAATTTTCTTATAATACCAGCGAGTAAATTATAATATAGTATAAAGCAATTTAAAAATATAGCAAAAGTGCATGTCATCATTATTTTTGATTCGATTAGCGTTATTTAAATATCCAAACTATTTAATAATTTATGGATATACTTTAAAAATTATAAAAACGATCCAGATGTAAATAAGAATACATTATATTATTAATATGAGGGTATGTCAATAAGTCTTTGGAAAAAGATAAAAAAACAGTTTTTTCCGGGTAAATTTTTTTTTATTTTTCAATTTTCTTAAGCCTTCAGAAATGTATGATTGTTATAGTTCTTCAAAATAAGCATTTGCTTGAGCGATGACCGTCTCTACTTAACGTAAACCGTTGGCCGCCGAGTCATTTTTTAAAATTTGGAAATAAGAAGAAGTTAGTCGGAGTCAGATCTGGCGAGTACGGTGGATGGTCTCTCAATTCAAACTTCAATTCCTGAATTCTAGCCATCGAAACACGCACGTATACTCTCGTGTATTATCCTGGAGAAAGAGGACTTTTTTTCTTGAAATGAGGACGATTTCCTTTTATTTTCTCATGTAGCTGACTTAATAATGACGCATAATACTTTTCAGTAATCGTCTGTTCCTTTTCCAAATAGTCAATAAGGATAATACCACGTGCATCCCAAAACACAGTAGCCATAATCTTTCCAGCTGATTTCACCATCTTAGCCTTTCTTGGAGCCCGTTCGCCTTTAATAATCCATTGTTTAGACTGTTCTTTCGTCTCGGGAGTGTAGTGGTCTAACCATGTTTAATTTACAGTGATTAATCTACGCAGAAACTCATCTGAGTTGCGACACATGCGCTCCAAAAGAGGCTTAGAAGAGACCACGCGCTTGCGTTTGTTCTCAGCTGAGAGCAAATGCGGCACCCTCTCGCAGATATTTTTTTCATAGCTAACTTATCGTACAAATTTGAAAAGACGGTACCTTTTGAAACCCCTGTGGCCTTAACTAGTTCGCGCAATTTTATTCTTCGGTCACTTAACACCATATCGTGGATTTTATCGATCATTTCCGAGGTACTCATGTCTACGGGAGGTTTGAACGATGTTCATTTTCTGTTGATGTACGGCCACGTTTAAATCCATTTATCCAATTGTAAGCTGTTGCAAAAACAGGGGAAGATGTGCCATGAACTGAATCCAATTCAGCATTTATTTCTTTTGCTGTTAAGCCTTTTAAATAGAAAGGTCTAATCACCGCTCTAAACCCACTTTTTGCCCTTTTCTTAAGCAAACAAAAGTTACTTACTTCAACTGATGATAAAAACGAAATCACAAGATAAATATGGCTATAACTTTGCCAGATACCTAGTGAGGAATGATGCTTACTAGAAATAGATCATTTGCGATGCTACGAACGCCATCTCTTAGATTTTCTAAGAACTTATTGTATCGAGCCACGCTCTGGTAATTCGCCGACATTTTTAACCACTTTATATCGCTGTACCCACTCCTATACAAATGCCTTAGACTTCTTTATATATTTAGCAGCTGCTCATTGCGACATTTTGGGACCCCTCAGGTGGATGTAAAGGAACGCAGCCTTGTTGTACGACGGGTACTTGTGCAATGCAAATATGCACTCATGCATATAACGTGATTCTCTTTCAAGAGATCAACAACGACCGAATCTTTGTCAATAAAGTCGACCACGCTCTTACTTGATAGGCTGTTTGTACAGCAGTTCCTTGGAAATTTTTGAAGATAATTTTTAAAAAAATTTTAGTTTGTAGAATAAATGTTGAAACGATATTATCTTCAAGAATGTTGAATGAAACACTTTTTTGTAGGTCACAGAAAAATGACCTAAGTTATTATGTATAAACTATTTCTTAAAATATTGTTAGAAATGATTTAATTCTACATATATTGAAACAGTGAGAAGAGAAATATATAATTTTATCTTATAGATTTATTCATTACTTGAATCATAGTTTGAGCTGGTAATTTGTATGGATCCGGTAATACATCTAAGGCTGCCATGATAGCTTCAATATTATCTCGATAGCCCATGTAAATTATGCCTAAAGCTAATGGTAAGAACCTAAAAATAATGAAATTTATATATAATTTATTTTCATGGGTTTCTATTATTTAAATTTTACATTGCTAAGAATTACTATTAGGATGAATGATAATATGGATACATCCAGACTCTAACAGGAAGTTTCTTAATAATAGTTTTGCTACGAAAACTTATTATTCTTATTTATTTAACTAATATCATACGTTTAATCGAAACTACAGAACAGTCATACAACAATGTTGTAAATATTACAAATATTTCTTCCGTTCGAAAACATATTTTTAACGATCTCATACAACCAATAAAAAAGGAAATAATAATATTTAATAAATAGAAAATGATGCATGGGTTTCTATTAAACTACACTATTTATAGATAGGGTCATATATATTTTCCCTGCAATTATCCATTTACTCAGCGAACGAAGTTCAATGTTTTTTCAATGAAATTCAATGAAAATTCAATAGAAAATCCACGATTTGTAATGTTTAATTATTCAGCATAAATTATCTCAATACAAATATAGCGTAAATAATTTATAACTATTTCTGTTTGCAAATAGCAAAGCGTCCACGCCGACTTGTCCAGAAAGAACCAAGACGACGCGCGCGCCATCCCAGGACGAGAAAAACCTCAAGGCGCTCGCGCGCGCCGTCGTGCCTTGTGCTCGAGACCGCCTCCCGTCTCCTTACCCCACCGCTTCACGAGCCGTCTGCGGAGGGACAATGAGGTTAGGTTACCTCAGCAATGCCATCGCATGGCCTGGAGTGCCGAGACGTACTTACGTAAAAAAAATGAACGATAGTACGTGTTTCTTTCTGTTTATCAGTCGCGCCTTAAATAATCGCGTAAATGAACTGTATTACAATACAAAGCTAATAATAATACATTGGCGATACTCTCTTCGTTATGTAAATCTAAGGTGTATGCAACCTGAATCATTCGTTGGACGAGGATACGGATTTCGCCATTATTTTCAAAATTAGCCCAAGTTACGATGCATTATTTTAAAGTTAAGAAGAAGAAAAATTAAGTTTAAGAAAAAGTTAAGTTCAAAGTTACAAAAGAAAAAAAAAGTGAATCTAAGACAATTACTAAATAATAGTGAAAGTGGTGCAAAAATCAGACAATGAACAAAAAGAGATAGGAACAACTGTAAATAAGTATCGCAAATAATAATCAAGAAAAAAATAAATAAATTAATCAACATAAAACAGCATCAATAAATAATAATAAAGGAAAAAGGTTATGGCTAATTAAGATAAAGAATTTGGAATAAAAACAACTGTAATCAATTTAGAGAAAATTATAAATAAAGTTTACTGTCTCTGTAGCAGGAGGGATGCATAAGAGCGAAATTATTATAAGTTCTATATATACTAAATCTGGTGAATAATTTGAACAGTGTTATGAACAGAAAAAATACTAATAGAAATGTCGGAAGGATAATAATGAAAAAAAGGTGATGAAACACTAAGTAAAGAACCGGTTATTTACACTCATGAATATGAATTTTTGAAAAGACCATTAAAGATTTGGTGAGACATGCATGTTAGATATTTTTTAATTTGCTCAAATGAATTTTCTTTATTTAGGTAATGAACTATAACTTAAATTGGTGAATGCACATGCAATGAAACAAATAATTGATAATTATGTAGCCGTTTATTAAAAATGCTATTTAGTAATTTAATCTATGCAAAGGAGATAATGCGGTAGGACAATCAAAAGAAATAAAGGTGAAAAAAGGAGGATGAAAGTTACTGCAATGAACCAATTCCAAGCCGACAAGGAGTGACGAAGAAGTATTTGCGACAGGATGCTATATTTTTTTGTTTTTGTATTTATAGATTTATAAACTCGTTATTAGATTTTGTAAGACTTTACGATATTGAAGAGTACTCATCATTGTCATAGCAAGGCGTAGGAAACTATAGTTTAGTGCATTAATGTTGTAAAGCATACTTTTAGGTTGTAATTCTAATTTTTATATCATTTCGAATTTTTTTATCTTATATTAATTAAATTTAACATTATATTGATTATAATTATTACGAAGTTGGTTGGTAAGGAACTGAAGTAATCCGAATGAGCTAGCTAAAACGATCCGCAATTTATAATTATTGTTTTCATATTATTTACATTATTATTAATTAACATATTACTCATATTATTGTTATTATAAAAAAATAAGAATAAGGAAACTTTTTTTTACATTAATAAAAAAAAATTTCTATTGATATTAAATAGACTAGATTTAATACATAATAAAATCAAGTAGGTTTAATCGGGTTGGCTGCTCATGTTACAAACAATCATAAATTGTAAAGGGATTAAATGCGACATAGCGATGTCAATTATTTGTTTTATTTAGAATTGCGTATATAGTGTCCAGCTTACATTGTTACCAAAAATTACAATTTGCAGCTTCTACGGTATTACACATATATTGTATTATAATCTTTTTCTTTTTACATTTTGTTTATAAAGTTAACAGTTTCCGGATTGAAATTTAACAAGTTTTCCATCATAACGTACTACCAAGATTTTCTAGGGCTATGCGATAATTATATTATGATAGGGTTATTCGATTAGATGTTGTCACATAAGTTTATATTGTTCTTAGTAAAAAAGAGAAATAAAAAATTGTTTGTTTAAAGTTTATCCATATCACGATCAATTATACGATTTTTTTTTGTTTTGACATTTAAAATTCATAGTTTTAACCTAAAAATGAAATTGTCCGCAGTTTTTTCCTCCTATAATCATGTAAAATTGGATATATGTTATGTATTACATAAAGAAAAGTGGGCGCATAAAACGTATTCTGTATACTCGCTGTTATCTTACTGCATTTAGATAATTTTTTTTCTCGACGTTTTGGATTTTGTTACAGTTATTTATTGTCATTTTATTTTCATTATTAGCATTCTTACTATTATGATTAATGATGGATTAGGGATTATTACGAATTATTATTAATTATTAATCATCACGAAAATTTATGGAGTAGTATATATTTAGTAGGATGATCTTCAAAGTTCTGAAGGAAACATCAATGTTATTATGTTTAGTAAAATAGCGACATTTCCTTGATCAATTTTCGCTAAATTATGTCTAGTTTCACTTGTATTTGTTTATAAAAAAAGAGACAAAAACATTTTCAAATTGTTTCTTCATTGTACGAAAAAATTTAATAAGTTTGTATTTAAAATTTAATTGGCGATCGTGGCTGCCGCGTCCGATGCGAGCCGATCACCGTCGTTCGCCGCCGCACGTGCCCCCTTTTTCTTTCTATTTCGGTTGTTTCTACTGGAAACATTTTTGGGAGACGCGGGGAGTGCTTGGGAACCCTCATCCTGGTTCTCGCAGAGGAGTGGTGAACAGGAGTCGATAAGAGTAATTGTGGAGGGCAAAATTTAGAGTGTGGATTTCCAGCGAGGTTTAAGATAAAGAAAACTGGGAAGAAGCAGTGGATAAGCGTAGATAGTTGGTATCGGGTGGCGAAAGAAAAAAAATTAAGTAGAGAGAGGTCATGAATAAGGGAGTAGAAAGAGAAGGAAGAAGCGAGCGAAAGAAAGAGGCATGGGCAAAAGAACGGGAGAAGGTGCGACAATGGAGAAACGACGGAAGAGAGAGATAAGAGTGAAGAGTAAAGAGACAGGGTGACGGCGAAGAGTCCGACAGCGCCCAGTCGGCAGAGAATCGCGGTGCGCCCACGCCGCCCTTTCTACACGGATCTGCCACCATCGCCAACCTCCCTTCGCGAGAGAGAGGTGAGTGCCCGTCGCGCGGTCCCCAGCGTTTGCGTGTCGTTGGGTTTTTTTTTCTTTTTCGGGAAATGGTTGCGTCGGCGGTTGCGCTAATCGGGACGCGTCGGGAGTTGGAGTTCGCGATGATCCGCGTGTCTAAATGAGAGCTGTAAGACCGGCAATAAAGGGTGTGCGGCCAGGTGGGCCTACTATGGTGCACGATCAAAAAATTTCGTTATATATTTTTTCCTATTCCCTTCAATTCCTATCCCGTCCCCCACGTGGCGACAACTTCTCCGTGAGAGATTGGCGGAGCCTCCCCAGTGGATTTCAGGTAAATGTGACGTGACAAGTTTTTTTTATGTGCTCGAATCCAGCATCAAATTTTTGAAAAAAAAAATTGTATTGATTTTATTTTAAATTTTCGCATTACAATATATATATATATATATATATATATATATATATATATATATATATATATATACATATATCAAGGATGAACTGAAAATAAAATGAATTATTGTGTTTAAAAAAGCTTATAAAAATATGATATATTCTTAGCTTTGTTTAAAAAAGGTATTAGTAGGGAGAATCGATTGCGAAACCAAATGTTCGCGCGTGAAGGCGAATCGCGAGAGTGTGCAATGTGCACGCATGAAGGAGGAAGTTGAGAGAAGTTTTTCTTTTCCGAGCTACCGAGGAAGACAGTTGCGTCGGGAAGAGAAACAGCCGAAAAATATAACTCTCTCTCGAGCCTGTCGCCCAGTGACGCCGTCAGCATCCAGAGCATACCGACGCCCCCATTTGCGTCTACATCGGCACGTTTCGGGCAGCCACGCCTGATCGAGCGACCATCCTCACGGTCGTTCTCCAAAATCTCATCGAGAACACGGAACAGAAGGAAGGAAGGAAGTTCTACCGAAAGAGAGAGAGAGAGAGAGAGAGAGAGAGAGAGAGAGAGAAAGAGAGCAAGCAAGAAAACCCAGAATCGAGAGGAGTCTCAGCACGAGAGGAAGGAGAGGCATCGAGGACTCATCGGCAAGTAGCCTCTCAATTTATTAATATGTGGCGTGCGCGCGCGAGCGTCCCGTCCTGAAACCACTACGCATCGCGTCTCTCCTTTTTCCCTTCCTACCATGTCCATCCATGTCCGCGGAACGCGCTCCATGGTGATTGTCGTTGCCGTGCGGAGAACGGATTTGTGTAGATCGCGAAATTGTAATGCCGAGTAATAACGATTAAGGTGATATGTATTGTTCGGGAGTGTGGATAATAAATTGTTAATGATTTCGAAAAGCCCACTGTCGTCATTTCAGTTCCCCGTTCCCAGTTTCCAGTTACAGCGACGCCGACGCTACCAGAGATCTTCAAGGTAAGCACCCGCAAAAGTCGGATTACCATATATATCTATATTAAATATAAAGAAATTATGAATACCTTAACTTTTTTCATTAATATAAATCTCTATTTTCTTTATTTTTAACTAAATAGTAGTTTATTAAATAGTTTTATTTATTTTTCAAGCTATATGTATATACTTATAAAATTTAGATTTTTTAATACTTTCGATGCATCTAAATTCATTTAATTGAATATAATATGCAAAATTTTTACATTAAAAGAATTATAGATAAGCTTATTAATTTATGCTTTTCACAAATGCGAAAATCTTAAGAATTTTCCACAAAGTGATTAATGATAAAAAAGTTATATTTATCTACAAAAATCTTTTAACTTATATACAGTGTTTTCCAAATGTTTTAAGACTGTGAGTACAAAAGTCGCAATAATTTTTTTAACAAACTTTATTCAAAATAGTCTCCATTAGAAGTAATACACAAAGTTGGTACGGACTTCCAGTCTCTTCATGCCTTTTAAAAACTCTTCTTTTCGAATAATTTTTAATTTCATTGTCACAGCTTTTTGTATTTCATCTATCGACGCAAACCGAATACCTTTCAAGTCCATTTTTAATTTTAGAATCAGGGATTAGTCAGGGGGATGTAACCTGATGTACATAACAAACTTTGTATAGAGATAGAGGAAGGTTGTAGTCACTAGTGGCCAAAGTTTTATGAAGATGGTGCAAGTAGTACAGATTTTATACCCGTAGTCTTAAAACTGTTGGGACACACTGTGTATATTATAATAAATTATCCTATTATATAGAAATAAATTTATAAATGTGTATATTTCCTGCAATTTTTGCGTTTGGATAAAAACAGAGAGAGAGAGAGAGGGGGGGAGGAGAAAGAGAGAGAGAGAATACTACTGTGTACAAATATGAGTAAGATTTTTCAATTCAAACATCCCGGGTTTATCGATTAGGACAAATGTTTTTATTTTTAAGTTGGTACTATTTTCACGAGTTATTTGTGCCATATTTCACGCAATTGTCTTCATTTGTCATATAGTCACGATTGTATTTTGTGAACAAAGTATGGAAAGATTATGGAAAGACAACTCTTGATTTTTGCATCACGATAATGTATCAGCTCACACTGCATTGATTCTACGTGAAAATTTCACCCAAAATTCAACCAATATCGTTCCGCAACTACCGTACTCACCTAATTTAGCACCGTGCCACTTCTAGCTGTTCACCGAACTCAAAATACCACTTGTATATTTGTACACAGTAATATGTCATGGAGTATGTTATAATGAATAATAAAAATTAACTTAATGTAATTTTATTTAGAAATATATTTGTTTTAATAATAATTATGCATTTACAGCTTTCACATTAATGCAATCAATTATTTCGATATATTATATAAGATATATGCCATTGATAGAATTTTGCAGCTAAACTTAATGAGATTATCTTCATGTTCAGAAAAATAAAATAAATAATAAATCAGCTTAGTAAATTTAATTTATTTTAATTTAATTTAAATATCTAATATGTAATGAAAAGGCCAGAGAAGGTAAGATATTCATTTTTTTCTTAGATTTAATATCTAAATGGTAGTAATTTGTTACTAAAAGGCGAGCAGTGCCTTTAGAGTGCCGGAATTTGAGGAATTTCAAAAGTTCCGTTTTTCTATAAAAAAGTGAGTTTAGGCCATGTAAAAAAGACTAAACTAAGGCCAAGTCTTTGAGAAACAGGGCATGATACCTCCAGGTGTCATCCCGGCTCGGCACTGTAATACGCATAATAATTTTTTTTCTTCATAAAAAACGTTTAGAAGATTTGCTAAGCCATTAAAATGTTTTCCTAGGGATTTTTCGGGTTGCTGAATACGATTCTACAATCAAACTTTCAAAATTCAAAGTGGCGGATTCAAGATGACGACTAACTTGAAATAAAATTTTTTTTTCATTGATTATGCTGGAAATAAGCCACATAAATGTTCACGGGCTGTGAATTCCTGTTTTATCCGCTAATTATTTCTTCAATGCGAGCCGAATTTCAACATTAACTAAAAACAATGACGTGGAAATGTCAAGCATCTGATTCCATGTGTTTTTTAAAATTTTTTTATGTTTTTTAGTATTTTTTTATATTCATATATTTAGTCATCATTATGGTAAATCATTTTTAGTGTGCTATATATATAAAAATAAGGGTTAATTCACAAGGGAATGGAACATTTGTGACATTCAAATCTAGCTTTTGACCTTTCTTTGTTCATGTTACACAAATAGCATCGCTTTGTATTCTTAGAAATATTACTTATTAATATTAATATTACTTCCGACATATTACTTCCACCATTTTGAATTTTCATTCTTATGACAGAATCGAGTTCAGAGATCTAAATAACCTTAAAAACCCACTTAGTTGTCCTTGATTAATGAGAAAACATATGACGCCTATCGGCGTCATCCCGACTCTCTAAAGGCTACATGTAGTAGGTAAGCATACGAGGCCAAAGATAGGGAAGCATATCCAAGCAGAAGTCCGATCAGATGAGAGATAATAGAGGAGATCGCCGATGCTCATGTTAGAGACTTTAGTACAATTTTAATCCTCTGCGCTACAGCGATGAAAATAGGTACTTTATTTATATGATTTCCCAGATGCTGGTTTTCAAACTCGTGTAATCGAGGGAGTGACAACTCTCCAGCAGGGGACGGTGAAACAATAGATGTAATAAAAAGTGTAACGTTCCTACCCCCTTCGGGATAGCTTACGCGGTAATTTTTCAGGGTAATTTGAGAGGGGAGGAAGTATATCCGGAATCCGGCGGCGGATCAGGAAAATAATTTAACAGAACACAGTATATATGTTTTGTGACAAAAATAAAAATATGTTTATTCAAAAACTCTTCTATCGACAAGAAACAAACAATAAAACGAAAATAATTACTTAAAAGAAATAAATTAACTTAAAACTATATATATATATACAATATCTTTAGGTTCGCACTAGTTTCCGCGACGTTTAGTTAATCCGGCGCTATTTATCGCATGGATACCCGTGCTAGTTTCCACGCGGGGAAATAAACTCTCTTTTTTCCTTTTGCAGGCCCTTTTATAATTAAATCGTCGGTTATAATCGCCGCCGTTCGTCTAACATCGGACGAGCCGCAGATTTATAATAATAATATTATCAATAATAATATTTCTAATAATAATAATAATAATCTTAATAATAAGAATTAATATTAATTATAATTTTATAGATATAATTCGTATGGCAGTCGATTTACTGCGTACAAATATTGTTCTATGTACATACAATAATATATATATATATATATATGTGTGTGTGTGTGTATGTACATATATGTATATTATATTCGATGTTAATAACATTTGAATATATTTATATATTAAATACTGCGGGTGAACTAGTTTAAGAGATGTGTTGTATATGCTGGAATGCGCGCGCCAGTGTAGAGGCTTGCGCATTCCCCTACCATGGTAATCGCTGCTGGCGCGTGTCGTATGGCGAGAAAGTACAATAGTGTGCGTGCGGGCATGTATTAGAGATGAATAGCTAACGTCGGCCTAATCCACTTGGCGTGGCCGTCTTTCGCCACGCGAGGTGTATCCCCTCTAACGTACTTTTATTACTTAAACTAGCGGTAGAGAAAAACTATATATTGCCTTCTCTTTCTATGCTTCGGGTTTCGGCGTGTAGTACGGAAATAAATAAATTATTATCATATTATTTATTTCATATTCTCGAGGTAAATTTATTGAAGTTAAATTCGTATGACGTTCGCAATAAATTTGTGCGGTCATATTTTTGGTTGTCCCAAAAAAATTAACTGGTGTTGAAGAAATTCTTTAAATGTGTATAAATTTTCTTATATGATAAAGTTCTTATTTAATAAAGTCAATAGTTATTGAATACAAAAAATATTTATTTAAGTTTTTCTTTGTTAAAAACAAAAACATACATATTTAAAAGGAATGAATATTTTGTAATTTAGAATAAACCATGTATTTGAAACAAACAATTAAGTTTTTTTGAAGAGCAAAAATATATATATTACATTACATTAAAAGAATTATTGAAAAAAAATAAACATTTCTTGAATTTTACTATGTAAAGTTCCTATCCCCCTCGGGATAGCCTACGCAGTATATTTCAGGGTAATTTGAGAGAAGCGGAAGTAATTTCGGCAATGGACAGCGGATCAGGTAAATACTTACAATTAAACATAGTATATTTTAAAAAAAAAAATAAATATAACGGTGTCTTCAAAAAAAATTCAGAAAAAAGTTTCTTATACTGTTCACTAGCGATTCTGTAACAGAACAAATGAATAACTGGAATAATTATTTAGCATATCAAAATAAATACAACACGAAAATCATAATAAATTGGATCTTTTTATAATAATTCTTAATATTAGACACACGCTATTTTCCGATACGTTTAATGATTCGACGCTATCTACCGCGTAAATACCCTGTGTTATTTTCCACGCGGAGAATTTTAAATAATCAGACTGATTTTATCTGGAAGTAAAATAAAGGTGTGGTTAATTCCACTGGTCTTTTAAGGAACGTATTACAACTAGGGTTAAGAAATAAGAGGTAAGATGATTTTACAGGAAAAGAGAACTGTTGGTCTTTTGGGGAGCGCCTCGCAACAGAGATCAACTTAATAATTGCGAAGAAGATTTTCATGTCTGGGAATTATTGAGCTGTGGATAGGTTGTTAGCTCCAAGAAGAGTTCACGTGAAACGACTTTGTCGGAATCGGTTCAGTGGGCGAAGAGTTGATTTTGCCTTTTGTAGGCCAATTTATAACAATTTTATAGGTAAATTCCGCCGCCGCTCCATTAACATTGGACGAGCCGCATCTTTTATAATAATAATACTTTGTAATAATTATCTATAATAATCATAGTAATTTATAATAATACTAGTATATTATAATAATTATAATAGTAGATTATAAGGCGGACTTATAGTAGATTATTTTTGACAGTACTTTATTTCGTTTAATTTAGCTTGTAACAAAATATTAAATCAATTCGCTTATAATTATTCCAATATGTATGTATACGTATCGCGACAGCGAAAATGCGTCAAGCGCGAGCCGCGAGAGTGCGCGACTATCGCGAAGAAAGGGAAAACGAGGAAAGAAGACCTTCTTCCCCGCTCAGCTACCGAAGGACATGGTCAAAAAGAGAGAGAGCTCCATCCGAAATATCACCTCTACCTCGAGCCCGATTCTTCACCGGCGTTCACCAGCTTTTCGATGATCAGAATAATCCACCTTGCTATCTCAACGATACCCCGTGGCTGCACGATCCTTGTACGATCGTACGATAAAGAGAGAAACACAGAGAAGAAGAAGAGCCAGAGAAGGAAGGAAGCCGCTGAGCCCCAAAAGAAAGAGAGATAAAGAGAGAAGGAAGGAAGGAAGGAAGAAAAGAGAGAGAGAGAGAAATGCGCCGCAGGCATTATAGAACCTTCTGAGAGGTCGTGGAGCAGCTATCTGGTAATTGTGCCGAAAAAGTACGGCAAGAATCGGTTCTGTATAGACTACAAGACAATTAATCAGGTGAAGAAGAAGAGATGCATATCGTCTTCCTCACATAGACGTCCTATTGGACAATCTGCGTGCCGCTCGTTAATTTTCTAAGATAGACTTGCGCCAGGCGTATCACCAGATTCCTTTAGACGACGATAGCAAGGAAATAACTGCCTTTGCAGTCCCGCAGAAAGGGCTGTTTCAGTACACCGGAATCCCATATGGGCTGACTAACGCCCCTGCCAGTTTCCAGCGCGGTAAGGATGTCGTGTTCGGACCGCAATGGCAACTGAGCGTCTTTATCTACATGGACGATATTATTATCGCCACGGATACGTTCGAGGAGCATACTCAGCAACTAAAAGCGGTACTGGCCCGCCTGAATCAGGTTGGGCTCCAAATTAACAAGGAAAAGTCTAAATTTTGCTGCTCGGAGGTACGTTACCTGGGTTAAATAGTAGACAAAGACGGATTGCGTACGGACCGCGATAAGCTAAAGCCCGTCACGAAATACCTGGGTCCCATGAACATCAAGCAGCTGAGAGCTTTTCTCGGCATAGTAGGGTGGTATGCCCGCTGTAGAAAATCATTGGCGGACGTAAAAGCAGCACTCAACAACCTTCTATGAAAAAACGTGAGATGGCACTGGGATAAGGCCCAGGAAAACGCGTTTAACCATCTGCATACCTTGTTCACACAAGCACCCGTGTTATCACGCCCCGTACAAGGTAGGCCCTATATTTTACAAACTGATGCGAGTAACTACGCCCTTGGCGCCCTGCTTAGTCAAGACACGGATAATGAAGAGCACCCTATCGATTATGCGAGCAGGGCATTAACTAAGGCGGAGGTAAACTACACGGTTACCGAGAAAGAGTGCCTCGCCGTACTTTGGGCAGTAGAGAAAGTTAGAGGCTATCTGTTGGGGGAGGAGTTCACGGTGATCACTAATCATAGTAGCCTAAAATGGCTACATACGCTGTAAAACCCCACGGGAAGATGGGCAAGATGGGCCACGGCACTGTAGGCCTAAAATATGAAGATTATACACAGGAAAGGAGCCCTGCACAAAGTGCCAGATGCGCTCTCACGTCCACGTATCACTGACCAATCACCAAGAGCTACGATGACCGCTATGGAGCGAGACCGTTGGAGACCAACAATCATTATTGCCTGTTCTCAGTAACCAATTCACTAAGAATAGTGTGCAGGGCTTACGATTAGGACGTATCAGGATGAATTAAAAAGCCTCGTATTGCTCAGGCAAGGGAGGTACAACAAATTAAGGTCACATCATGGATGATCCATCCAACTAAGGCAAATCCATTGTCGGCCCAGCTAACTAAGGCAAGAAAACTAGCGCTCCAAAAACTGTTCTTGTAAAATGGTTAGATTATTTTTTTGTATGAAGTCCTATGCAGATCATTTCGAGCCATAACTTGGATATTGTACATATGTCATGACCTAAAATTTAATGCTCCTCCAGAATCCGGAATACAAAATGAGTCCCTTTTTAATAAGCTGAAGATAACTTTCAAATGACCTTGAAAATTAAGGGCAATGTCAATTTAGCGCCACCATAAAGTTTGTCCTACAAAATCAAATTACTTTAGTATTGGTCGGATACTTCATTAGGGACTAAACTTAACATTATATAAATATTCTAATTTATATATACCGCTATCCCTATTAAACTAAAATTTTTTTTAATATCCAATCTCCCCTCTACACAAAATATTCAAAAATCAATCAATTTAATAAAGAATGATAAATGTTATCTAATTTACTTGACTCTACATGAAATTCACATTATTTCCATTCGTTGAAATATGAACACATTTAAGACTTTTCCTTTTGCACTTATTATTAATACCATGTTCCAAAATATCCACATTCACAAAATCAAAAGAATGTTAAAACTTCAAACTAATATGTGAACTACGTAAACTATATTTTACGTAAATTTAAATTATATTTTATGTATGTTCATAAATTTTTTTTTTAAGTGTTTACTTGTTTGTCCAATCATTACAATCATACAATTAATTTTGTAAACAACTCCAGATTTTAAACATAAATTATCCTTATCCTTGTAATTATTAAATAACTTATTTAAATTATAACTATTTTTAAAGAAATTTTGAATCTTACATTTTCGAAAATTTCTTTTAATTCTTTCCGATGATCCTCTAACATATGGTAAAACTATAATTTTGCCCTTATTAATACCAACTCTTAGATTATGTCGATTTTCGGTATTATAAATGTCAAACAATCTCTCTGTAATTAATTTATTAATACATTCAATTGGATATCCATTATTGATGAAAGTTTCCCTTACTATCTGCAAATTATTCTGTCTGAAATTCTTATGTAACAATTTTATTGTGCGAAGAGTATGAATACTCCTGCAAAAATTAATCTTATATTATATTAAATATAATACAGCGCGAAGCACTTGCTGCACGGAGATAGAGAAAATCGAGTGCGCGAAGGCGCTCGAACGCATGCTCTTTTTCTATACTAGCAGACACGGGCTCCGCGGCCAGCACAGACCGCGCGCTTGTTGGCTAGGCGCGATAAGAAGGGAGCGCCAAAACTCCTAGGCGCGATAATGTTAGAGAGGAACTGTCTCGAAGTGGCAGACCGCTCGTCTCTCAAACTTAAATAAAAGCACTCTGGCTGCAAATTTCAGTGTGCCGACAGCCTCGAAACCGGTCTTTTGAGGGAGACCTGTCGTCGGCGCGTTAGCGGACGATAGTTCTCTTGGCACACTCAGCGCACACAAAATTTTGATAATAAATTTGATGTAAAGTCCGAGCGGGGGCTAAAATAAAAAAAAGAAAATATACGTTTCTTTTATCAATTATATGTTTAAAGATTTTTTATATTTTCACAGATTTACTTATCGGCAATCGGGGAAATAAGCGAGCGGTAGTTTGACGTACCCCATGCCGACTATTGTGACTAAATTTTTGTAAATATTAGTTTTTTTTAATATTTTGTGTTTTTCGTAAAATTTATAAAAATAAATTTTCTCTAAATTGTTAAATTTCAGATATTTTTCTATTACTGTCAAACGAAAATCTCATCCGAAAATTGGTGAGCGACAAATATATTATCTTGCTTTGGCGCGCTGAGCGACAGTAGGAAGTATATTTGGTCGAAACTAAAGACAATAAAGATCTAAGACAGGTATATTGTCTTGCTCTGGCGTGTTGAGCGAGAATTAGAAATATATTTATCTAAATTAATTAGGAAGGGCCTATACACTGGCAGCAACTTGGTGGCGTGTTGAGCGACCAAGGGGCCTAGGCGTGCTGAGCCGAAGCCATGCTTTCTAGTGTCTAGCTCACCTAATCTATTGCCGCTATACGAGCAAAACTGGTGGCATGCTCAACGACCAGTGGCCGAAGCGTATTCAGCCAGAGCCATGCTTGTACAGCGGACATAAAAGTAGAAGGGATGTGTCGGGGGTCCGTGAAAATAACCTGGTGACGTGTTGAGCGACCAGGGGCCGGGGCGTGCTAAGCCGGAGCGACAAATTGGCGTACACCGGACACGCACTGTTACAATTGCTCTGTCAAAGACACCTTTCAGCGTTCCAATTTTGTTTCCGAATTGGTGGTATGAATTAAAATCCAAAAACCTACCTGACTAAGTAGGTTTTCTATACCAATTAATCTTCTCTTTTTTATTATTATTATTATATTTAATGACATTGATGTCCAAAAAACTCAACTGATTATTGACTTCAATCTCTTTTATAAATTGAATTCTGTCATATACTGATATCTCTATCATTCACCATTTCATCCACTGAAAGTATTGCTTTGTCAATAATATTTAAGAAAAAAACCTATATATTTAAGAGATATGTTGATGATATCTTTACAATTGTTTCAGAAGTTTTGAAGTGGATGAAATGGTGAATATTTTAAATTCTGTACATGGCAGAATTAAATTTACAAAAGAAATTGAAGTCAATAATCAGTTGTGTTTCTTGGACATCAATGTCATTAGGTATAATAATAATAAAGAGAAGCTTAATTGGTATAGAAAACCTACTTGGTCAGGTAGGTTAATAGATTTTAATTCACACCAGCAATTCGGAAACAAAATTGGGACACTGAAAGGTGTCATCGACAGAGCAATTGAATTGTCACATAAGGATTTTAGGCAGAATAATTTGCAAATAGTAAGGGAAACATTAATTAAAAACATTAATTAAAAAATTAATTGTATGATTGTAATGATTGGACAAACAAGTAGACATTTAAAAAAGAAAATTTATGAACATAAATATAGTTTAGGTAGTTAACATATTACTTCTGGTTTAAACGAAAATTGTTAGAAGTTTTTACATTGTTTTGTTTTTATGAATGTGGATATTTTGAAACATGGTATTAATAATAAGTACAAAAGAGAGAGTCATGAATGTGTTCATATTTCAACGAATGTAAATAATGTGAATTTAATGTAGAGTCAAGTAAATTAGATAACATTTATCATTCTTTATGAAATTGATTGGTTTTCGAATATTCTGTGTAGAGGGGGATTGGATATTAAAAAAATCTTTAGTTTGGTAGGTATAGGGGTATATATAAATTAGAATATTAATGTAAGGTTAAGTTAAGTCCATGATGAGGAGCCGTAGTGAACTTGAAAGGTTGGACAACCTCATTGAAACTTCAATTGGGTAAACGTGGTTAGGACAGTCACATTGCACTTCCCTAATAAAGAATTTTTTCAGCTAATATATTTTTATATCAGATTAGTCTACGCGGGTGATTTTAAACAAGGAAAGTCTGACTGTCATTATAATTTTCAATAAATTATATATTGATGTGTAATAGTATTGATATAAACATATATTCATATTATTGTGTATTAATTATGATTTATTTAATTGGACTGTAAGACCAATAGAAATATTTATTCATTTACATATCCAGATGTAAAATTTTGTGATCTTTCAGAATATGAAATCAAAAATAGGCGTCCCTATTTAAAAACTGTAGAAGACCGTCAAATAACCTTGAAAATGATAATAAATAACAAATTCAAGGTTACCATTTAGTTTAATCATTAAAACTGATCAACTTATGTATTTAACATTTTTTTCCAAAGTGCTTACTTTATGTTATAAGTGGAGGGTCCGGAAAATTTCGAACGCCCTGTATATATATATATATATATATATATATATATATATATATATATATATATATATATTAGCATCCGCCGTCTCGGCTTCGCCCGAGATAATAATTTAACCGATTTCATAAACAATTCAATAATATCTAAGTAAAAATTACTCCTATATACAAATCTATATTTCTATAAAGAATTTGCTGTAACTTACCTATTGTTGCTTCTGTATAAAAAGCTGCTTCAATATAGCGTCCACTTCAAGAAGTTATACATATGTGTGTGTGTGTGTGTGTGTGTGTGTGTGTGTGTGTGTGTGAGTGCATATTAAATACGGCTTATATGTGCAAGTGTCTCGAGACGGCGTTTACAGAGAGCATCATGTTCGGACTATAGGAAATGTCTCGGCACGACTGCTCTAGAGAGTTTTGTGTTGGGGAGCTAGAATACAATGTCTAGTTATCCCGGGACGACTCTTACTGGGAGTGTGCGTGTTCGAATGATAGAACACTAATCTGTTCATTGAAGTCGTAATGAGATACCTGGACATCGTTTCCCACTAACTATACATGACACTCCCCGTAAAAGCCGTTCCAAATTATCTGGAAATCGCATTCTATCATCTGAAAACGAAACTCCCCGTAAAAGTTGACCCGACATACCTAAACATCGTTTCCTACCAACTAAACACGATAGTCCTGTAGAAGTCGTCTCGAGAATTCTAGCATTGCATCCTACCGACTAAAGGCAACACTCCCCGTAGAAGTCTTTCGGAAAGAGTACCGTCTCAACATGAATCTTCCTATAGGATTTGATTTCCTCATATCTAGACGTCGTATTCTATCAACTAAATATAATATTGCCCGTAGCAATCGCCCAGAAACACCTGGACATCGCATTCTATTATCCGCGCATACCACTGCCTATAGAAATCGTCTTGAGGCAACGGGATATCGTAATTAACCGCCCGTACACGCCAATACAATATTTCTCAGTAGAAATCGTAAAATGTGTATATATGATAAGTACAATATAGTAGACATACAATATATATTACATAATTCGTATATTTTCGGTTTTTCAATTAAATATCGTGAATATTTTCGTGGTGATGCCAACTGAATTTCAAGCAGAATGGTATGGCGAATAGCATATTTTTTAAGCAGCCGATGGATATTTCCTTTTTATGCAGAAGTGACGATATATTATATATATAGTTTCGGGGTGGTTGGTAAAAGAACCCTATTTTGCAATCATTTCTTTTGTTCAAACTAAAAAAACAGTCTCTTGTCATGTATAAAATATAATGTATAAAAACAAAAATATAATTGTCGTCACAAATTATATTGAGTATGATTTGGCATGCAGAACCATTTTATAAGAGAAGGAGAAACGATGACAGAGAGACGGAGAGAGAGAGAGAGAGAGAGAGAGAGAGAGAGAGAGAGAGAGAGAGAGAGAGAGAGAGAGAGAGAGAGAGAGAGAGAGAGAGAGAGAGAGAGAGAGAGAGAGAGAGAGAGAGAGAGAGAGAGAGAGAGAAGAGAGAGAGAGAGAGAGAGAGAGAGAGAGAGAGAGAGAGATCTACATATCATATCATATCATATCATATCATACTAATTTATAAAGACAAAGCGTGTTTTTGTTTGTACGGGATAACCGAAAAAACTATTGAACCAATTGTTTTAAAATTTGACATATAGATTCTATATTATCTTGAGAAGGACATAGGCTATGCTTTTTCTTGAAAATCATTTTGCTTTTAACAATAAAATAAGTTAACAGTTTTAGTGATCAGTTTCACCAGCGGCCAGTAGGTGGCGTCATGAATCACGAACATTAACTCAAAGTAGTCCGCTTAAAGTATTAATTCCTAGGCGAGCTCAGAAGAATGTTCATATCCAACTATGGGATTTGTATCCTGAAGAAGGTGTGACGTTAGTCGGGATTACCTTTTTTGTTCTTCAGGTTAATCTGACACTACTCTCACAGCTTATGGATATCTTTTGATTTTTGTATATTTCTGGATTTTTCTCACATGAAAAATCTTTTATAAGATGGTTGTATGTCAAATCATACTAAAAATAATTTCTGGAAACAAATTATAAGAATAATTTGATATTTTTTTGAATATTCTATTTTTTTTCTATGCAAGAAGAAAATTGTATAATTATTTTGAAACATGAATTATACAGAATGTTCAAATAAAAGTATCAAAATAACCAAATAATTTTTGAAAAGGGTTTAGTCTACAATTTTCAGATTTTTCCCTTGCTTAATGAATTGTTAAACATAAATAAATTATTTTAATATTATAAGGGGTTTTCAGTATATATGTAGAGTTGTGGTCTTATCGATTTTTGTTTAAAAAAATTAATTTTAAAAATAGTTAAAATTATTTAAATTAACATATATCTATATATACTATTTCATATAGCCAAAAATGTAAATTTCAATATAAATTGTTAGAAGCGGTATCTAATATAAATTGTGTTTTATTTTTTTTATTATTATACATTTGTGAATTCTTAATTATTTAAGCCAACAAATTGAAGTTAATTTCTATTGTGGTTTCTTTTTGATACGTCAACAAGTACAACCTCTTTGAAACTATTATTTGTTTAACCTATTTAAATCATGACAAAATTTCGAAATTTCAAATTCAAATTTTAATGTTAATTTATAATTATAAAAATTGATATATTTATTTTGGCCATTAATACCATCGGCGATTCTACTACTTCTATATGAATTTATATTTTTCTTTATATTGTAACATGAGCACTTTGGTGTGGGCTAGTTCGTGCTCCGGCTCAACGCGCCTCGGCCCCGATCGCTCAGCACGCCATCGGGTTCTTTTCACCCCACCAAAGGCTATGTTCAATTCGTTTTAACTTGCATAAACGAATGGCTCCGGCTCAACCCACCTCGGCCCCTAGTCGCTCAACGCGCCACTAGGTTCGTTTGTGCAAGGATATTTGTTTTAATTTTTACGGTGTGTACTGTACTTTGGCCCACGCTCAACACGCCTAGGCCCTTGGTCGCTCAACCCGCCACCAAGTTTGTTCTAGTACACGCGAACCCGCGAAAATCCAATTCTCACTCTCGCTCAACCCGCCAGAGTTTGAATTGAATTTTTATTAAATTTATTTACCATTTTATTTCTTTCGTTGCTGGATTTGGGAAACTGAAATAAGTTTAAATTTTGTTAAATATTAAATAAGTTTATTTAACAAAAAAAGAAAATTAACAAAAATTTATAAACAAAAAAAAACTTAATAATAATGACAATAATAAAATAATTAATAATAAAAGGCTCTTAGTTATCAGCCGTTTCTCTAACGCCCGCTTTGTCGCCATTATCCGCTGTAACAAAATAAACAAATTATATCATAAAATAAATTTATTTTATGATGCACATAATTTTCAATAATTTATTTCTAATTTAAAATTTACAAAGTTTTAATTATTATTTGTTTCGTTTTCGCGTCTCGCCCCGAGTGTGCGGAGACTTGTCGCCCGCTATCGCGCCGACGACAGGTCCCCCTCGAAAAGTCAGTTTCGAGGTCGCTGGCACACTGAATTTTCGCAGTCAGTGCGGCTCTATTTGAGAATTAGGAGAGAGCGCTCGCTCTCCCCTTACCGCACTGTACCACGCCGTAGTTTTGGGCAGCGCCGTCGCCGCTCGCGAGAATTCGCGAATTGATTCGCGAATTATCGCTCGCCGCCGCTCTTCGAGCCGCCTGCGGCCAGAGAGCGCTCGCTCATCCTCTCCGCTGCCGGCGCTTTATCCCCGCGCCGTGCCGCGCTGCTCACGACTACGCGACTTATTACAAATATTAAAATTTCTGCGCGAGACTATTGTCTCGTCGCAATATAAATTAAATTTTCTACTACGTTACTTTGATCAATGTTGTAGTTCTTTTCTTTCGAATCTAAAACAAACTTATTTCTTTGGTTTTTTAAAATTATACGATGGGTTTTGGCAGTACAGGGTGTAATTGAAAATTTTATTTTAAAAAAGTGCTACCTGTCAAAAAATCAAATTTCGTTTTTAAACGTTGTTTTCAATTGTATTAAACTGGTGACTCCAATAACTTTTTCTACCATTCAAAAATGGACTTCAAGATTGTAATTTTAAGATTTTTCAATTCTGATGGATTTGGCAAACTGTACGACTAGGTGAAGTTAATTTTTGAGACCGAACGTAAATTTTCTTATAATCATATTGATTAAATTGTTATAGTTAAATATCCTATCATATCATATCATACTAATTTATAAAGACAAAGCGTGTGTTTGTAAACGATAACCGAAAAAACTACTGAACCGATTGTTCTGAAGTTTGACATTAGATTCTATATTATCTTGGAAAGGACGTAGGCTATGTTTTTTATTGAAAATCATTTTACTTTCATCAATAAATTAAGTTAATGGATTTAACAATCAGTTTCACCAGCGGGCACTAGGTGGTGTCTTGAATCACGAACATCAATTCAAAGTAGTCTACTGAAAGTATTAATACCAGGGCAGCTCAAACGAATGTTCATATCCATCTTTGGGATTCGTATTTTCAAGGAGGTGTGACGTTAGTCGGTATTACTTTTTTTGTTCTTCAGGTTAATCTAACATTTCTCTCACATGTTTTATGGATATCTTTTGATTTTTGTAAATTTTATTTTCTCTTACGTGGGAAAACTCTCTCTCTCTCTCTATCTCTGTCTCTTTCTCTCTCACTCTCCCTGTCTTTCTCCATCTCTTATAAAATGGTTCTATATACTAAATCATACTGAATATACTTTGTGACGACAAATTATATTTTTATTTTTATGCATTCTATTAACTTCAGGATTGTGACAAGAGACTATGTTTTTTTTTTAGTTCGAACAAAAGAAATAATGGCAAAATAGGGTTCTTTACCAACAACCTTTAAACTATGTATATATGATTAAAATATCTCGTCACTTCTGCATAAAAAGGCAATACCCATCGCCTATTTAATAAATATGCTATGCGCATACCAACATTTTGCTTGAATTTCAGTTAACAGCACTACGAAAATATTCACGGTATTTAATTGAAAAACTGAAATATAAAAAGTATATATATATATATATATATATATATATATATATATATATATATATTGTATGTATATTATATTGTACATGTTATATATACATATTTTAAATACGGTTTCTACTATTGTATTGTATTGGCGTGTACGGGCGGTTGATTACGATATTCCGTTGCCTCAAGACGATTTCTATATGCAGTTGTGTGTTCGGATCATAGAATGCGATGCCCAGGTGTCTCTGGGCGATTTCTACGGGGAATATTGTATTTAGTTGATGTAAAACGAGAACCAGGTATGAGGAAATCAACTGCTATGGGAAGATTCATGTTGGGACGGTAAAATACGATATCTAGGTCTTTCCAAACGACTTCTAAGAGGAGTATTGTGTTTAGTCGTTAGGAAGCGATTCTAGCTTTCTCGGGCCGACATCTGTTGGGACTATCGTGTTTAGTTGGTAGGAAACGATGTTTAGGTATATCGGAACAACTTCTAGTTTTGGAATGCCTTCTATGTGGAATTTCATGTATAGCTGGTGGGAAACAAAATCCAGGTATTCCAGTACGACTTCTATGAAGAGATTCGTATTCTATCATTCGAATACGCACACTCTCAGCAAGAGTCGTTCCGGGATACTTTCACATTGTATTCTACCTCTCCAACACAAAACTCTATATAGCAAGCGTCTCGAGAAATTTTCTATAGTCCGAACATTATACTTTCCGAAAACGTAGTCTCGAGAGACTTGGACATCTTGCTCTACCACTTGAACTCGAAAGTACAATTTTTGCCATAAAAGTCGTATGTAATATGCATGTGTGTGTGATTGTATAAAATAGTCGGCAAAATATTATCTTTTTGAAGTGGGCGATATATTGAAGCAGCTTTTTATACAGAACTGACGACAGGTAAATTACGGTCAATTATTTATAGAAATATAGATTTTTATATATAAGAGTACTTTTTACTTAGATATTATTAAATTGTTTATGAAATCGGTTAAATTATTATCTCGGGCGAAGCCGAGACGGGGGATGCTAGTATATATATATATATATATATATATATATATATATATATATATATATATGTAGACTGCTAAGCTAAGTCCCATACAATGTGTCGATGCCTGTTCAAGGGCAGGTTAGAAAAAGTGTGAGGGAGGAAATGTGAAGTATCGAGTGAACGTGCCCACATGCTGTGTACAGGCCCCATTCGTCTCGGGTAATCCAATCCCTGTTAATCCTCATGGGGTTCTCTCCAGTTTTCTTCTCTTTCTCTCTCTTTCACTCTCTCACTTTCCACTATATATAAGATTGGTATATGTCAAACATGATTATACCTATAGCATGTTCCAAAAATATGAAAATCAATGAAAAACTTTTTGAAAAATGTTATGAAAAAAGTTAAGTCTGCAATTAACAGATATTTTTAGATCTATTCAATTTGTAAATATAAATCAATTGCTCATAATGGTAATTATTATTATCTCAATCTTAAATTAATTTTATCAAAGCAATTTTGTTGCAATATAATTGGTTTTATTAAACAGAAAAAAATTGCAAATTAAATATAATACATTAAATATTTTAAGTATGAAAGAAGACAAACCAAAGTCAGCGGTTCAAAATATATAAATATATAATTATAGCAATTAGACCTCCAAACATACATTTTTTTGTTCTAAATATTTTCAAGATAGAAGATATTTAATTATACACTTCAGACAAAGAACTCGTTCAATTAACTCTGTTTCTGTTAAGGTACACATTAGTGAAAAGTGCAGGATTTTTAGGACATATTCTCAAACATAATAAGCATTATGTTGAAATATCTGATGCAGACATCTAATTTCGTTTCATAATTTTCAATTAATATTGAAATTGATCGATTGTGTTAGATTTAGTTTCTCTGCAGATTTTCTTTAATATAAAATTTAGTGCACTTAAATACGTACTTTTTTATAAAATTATGAGAAGAATCTCAAAATATGGGGGGCGAGAAACTCGTTGAGTTGAATTTCTCACTAAATACGACGCTACATATTTCCACTGGATACTCTCGGGCTCTATTAAATGTTGGACGAGTGCTGACTCCACCAGGAACTATCCGCCGTAGCCAGGATCAAGCTACGGCGGAAACTCAACAAAGAGAAAGAGAGAGTTCCTGGCTGGCGAAAATGAGTAAGTTGAGAGAACTCCAAGAGGCCGCTAAAACACGATCTCAAGGACAACAGCGTCGCCAAGCAGAGTATTATAATGCAAAGCGACGTCTTTCTCCATACCGAGTGGGTGATCTGGTATGGAAGAAAAATCGTTTCTTATCCTCGACGGCTCAAGGGGTAATGTCTAAATTAGCCCCTAAATACGTGGGTCCTTTTGTTATATTACAAAAGAAAGGGACTAATACGTATGAGCTGGAAGGTTGTGACGGACGGATTGAACAGTTAGTTCATGCTGAACAACTCAAGCCGTACGTCCAATCCGAGAAAAACGATCTCTTGAAGGATACTTCTACGCTGGAACCAGAGGATGAGGTTTTACCCCAACTGCCGCTGGAACCAGAAGAAGAAGAAATGAATCCTCAACCTCCGTTGGATCACGATCAGGTGACGAGCGACCCACCTGTAATGCGAGAGTCTTCACCAGCGGGTGAAGATTCTAGAGCGAGGTCCTCTGCGCAGGACGATTCCGAGAATACTCGCGAAGCGTTAGGTTCCATCCCGGGTAGGAAACGAGGTCGTCCGCATAAAAATAAACTTTTGATCCAGCGATCTTCGTCTCAAGATATGGCGTCATCTCGTCGAAAGGACGCAATAGAACGAAGACCGCGTGGGAGGCCACGGAAGGAGAAATAGTTTTCCCCTTCCTATTAATATAGTTCGTCCTTCTTTTATTTGTTTCAGATGGACAATTTGATAGACGAATCCTTCGTTTCCCGTTTTAAGGAGCTGCTCGGGGAGATGTGAGAGCAAGGCTTGGCCTTGACGGTAGTGCATCGGGGCTACCGATCTGTTCGCCCCATCCCTTCGAGTTGGTTCCTTCCGGAACCCTCCTCCGTGGTGATTCAATAGATGGAGGAGGAAGGTCCGGATTCGGACGAGGAGAAATACGTCCCCCTCAGACGTCCTAAGTCGACGTCGTAGCCTTCTCGTCCGAATGGCAACGGAGGAAGAAGGGGGCCTCCTTCGCCTCCCACCACTCCAAGGGCCCAGGCCATCCCTCCTGAAGCAGGAGCTTCGGGACAAGAGGGGATGAGGTCGAAGCCACGATCTGGCCCGTCACAGTCAGAGACCACTTAGGGTCAAGAGGGGGTGCGTCTCGATCGTACTTTTAAGTTTGCAAGCTCTGGTCCTTTCTCGGGACCTACAAACACCTCTGCCGGAGCAGGAGTTCCGGGACAAGAAGAGGTGAGATCAGAGGCGCAACCTAGCTCTCCAGCAAGAGCTGGGGAGCGAGAAGAGGCCTCTGAGGCCGCTCCCACCACTCCTGGGGATCATGACCCAGGAATGAGGGGAACATCGAGACCACATACGTCTGAATGTAGTCCAGCATCTTCTCCCCCCAAAGCAGGAGTTTCGGGTTCCGGAGAAGGCGAGAACCCTCCTCCTCGCATGACTCCGCTCCAACAAATGGAGCAGCGGCTCTTGGAAGCCTTGGCCCATTTTAAGGCCAAGGCAGAAGTGACCAAGAAAGCCCAGAGTAGAATCATCGATCTCTGGGAAGAATTACGGGGTCGACCTAGTGGCAAAAAACAGGTTGGTCCCGTCTTGACCCTGGAGCTCGATGACTTAGTGGAGTCATCAAGAGCTCAGGAAGCTTTCCTAAGCTTACACCGGCAGCGTCGTGAGCGACAAAGGGTGGAGGAGCTAACGGCAGCTCTCGCACGCCAAAAGGCCGCCGAGGCCGAGGCAGAGTGGGTGTATGCCGAGCTTCTCCGTACCCGTGAAGAGGCTCGCCGGTTAGGGGAGGGTGTTCCTTCCTCCCTTCGGGATTCCGCGAACTTGGCCGCGGATGAGCGGCTAAAATCAAAAGCGGCTCCACGACCCGGAGGGAGTCGTGGTGGTAGGATGTCAGGGTGTACCACCGGTGGCCCTGCGCGGCAGGGGGAGTCAGTCGAGTAATTCCCGCAGGGAAGATGCCCGACCTGGGGTTTCGAAAAATAGAATAGAAACCCTAGATGAAGACTTCCTTTGGTCGTACTATATCCAAGATCCTAGTGGACGCTACGACCGGCACCACCGGTGTTTCTTTTGCGGATATCCAGGCGCCACGAAAGAGGATAAGTGTCCTAATCGTGACGTCCATAAATTCGTAAGAAAAACACCCTGGTTCCTTAAGGGCGGTTGAGGTCCCGGGAGATCTCTCTCTCCGTGACACCCAGCGGTGAAGAAAAAGAAATTTTGTTTATTGTTATTTGTATATATTTGTTTTTTTTCGCCGTTAGGATGTCACTATATATATATAATAAATATTATAATTTTTGTTAGTATATGTATGATTATAATATTATTTCCCTTTTTCCATCCATATTTCCTATGGTTATTCCTCACGTTTTATCGCAGAGTTGCTTTACAGTAGTATACGCAACGTCTGGAGGGAGGGTGTAACATGTATAGGTTAGTTCGACCTATACATGTTAATATTTTTAACAAATAGGAAAAAAGGGAGGGAAAAAGGGAAAGAGAGAGAAAGAGAGAGAGAGAAAGAGAGAGAGAGTGAGAGAAGGAGAATAGAGATGAATATAATATAGAAAATTTATATTAATATAATATAGTTTTTACCTGACAAAGTTCTGTTAGTAAAATTTTTCTTGTTTTCTCTTGGCCATCGTCAAATATCAAAAGAGATTATTAATAATCAGTCGTGATAGTGAGTGAAGTTTCGCTTGGTTATATAAATAACGCAATAGATTGTTTTTTTTTTATATAAAAGGATGATTGCCGAGGAAAGGCACTCAAACCGGCCGGTAATCTGACACCAAGAGCTCACGTTCATTTCGTCGTTGGGTCGTATTCTTTTCGGCGTCGGTGTATAAAGGTTGGTGTATTTTTCTTTTTATATATTTATTGTGCTTTTGGTTTTGAGTACAGTATTATATACTTCTACTCTTTTATCCAATTTCTTTCCGATTAAAATTATTAAATATAACAAATTAACTTTAGTAGTATGAGAGAGACGGAGAGATATAATCATGGAATAAGATAGCAAAAGTAATAAGCGCGCATTCAGCTTTATTTGATAGTACACCTTGTTCTTCGTAAGGTGGCGCTCTTGTTGCTCTGCCTCTCCGTTAGACTTATAAATTCAACTCTCTCACACCCTGTGTGAACGCATACGCGCGTTAGTTGATCGCGGGTGCGTATTAGGTAAGGTTAGAATAACAATTGTTATAATTTTATTAAATTAAATAAAAATTTAAATTGTTTTATTGATTAATAAAATAAATCTACTTTTGATTTTATTTTTTTTATATAGTAGAAAATATTAGACACATTCTCCTCCCTGTACCTGATCATTAATCCGTCTTTCGCTGGATTACTGATAATTTATCCAAATATACTATTATGTATATAATTACCAGAGTAAGTAAAGGTAAGTCTGAGGAATAAATAACAGCAAAGAACCTACGGTCCAAAAATATTGTTTTAAACAATTTAATCCGTTCGGGGTTCTTTGTACCTCTGTTAACGGGTACATCTACCGGGTGTTTAACTATTAAGTACCCCGTTACAATATATATATATATATATATATATATATATATATATATATATATATATTAGGAGTGTGAATAAGTCTTTCCCGTTTTTTGTAAGAGATGGCGCCACCAATACTGTGCGAGTATTCAATGGTTACATATGTCATAATCAAAGCTTATTCATATGTCAACAATTCCATACTAACACATTAGTTAAAATTTTTTCGCATCATAAATTTTTGATATCGTGAAAATGTCGAAATTTGAGCCGAGTCGACGTCCTTTGCGGGAAGTTTCACTTTATTGGTTCAATTTGAAGAAATCTGCTGCCGAGACGCATCGATTGCTTCAGGAGGCTTATGGAGAAGGTTGTGTCGATGATTCAAGTGTTCGCGGATGGTTTCGACGCTTTAACAGCGGTGATTTCGACGTGGAAGACAAGGAGCGTTCCGGGCGGCCGCAAATCTTTGAAGATCGAGAATTGGCGACTTTGCTTGATGAAGATTCTTGTCAAACGCAAGAAGAACTTGCTGAAGCATTGGGAGTTGACCGAACAACCATTTCCAAGCGTTTGAAAGCCATGGGAATGATCCAAAAGCAAGGAAATAGGGTGCCGTACGAACTGAAGCTGAGAGACGTCGAACGGCGTTTTTTCACTTGCGAACAGCTGCTTCAGCGACATAAAAGAAAGGGTTTTCTGCATCGTATCGTGACTGGCGATGAAAAGTGGATACGTTACGATAATCCGAAGCGAAGAAAATCATGGGGACTACCCGGCCATGCATCATCATCGACGGCCAAGCCAAATATTCATGGCGCCAAGCTCATGCTCTGTATATGGTGGGACCAGCTAGGTGTGGTTTACTATGAGCTTCTGAAACCGAATGAAAGGATCACAGGCGAGGTCTATCGACGACAGTTGATGCGTTTGAGCCGCGCACTGCGAGAAAAACGGCCACAATACTCCGACAGGCACGACAAAGTTATTTTGCAACATGACAATGCTCGCCCACATGTTGCACCGCCGGTGAAAACATACTTAGAAACGCTCAAATGGGAAGTCCTACCCCACCTGCCGTATAGTCCAGACGTTGCTCCGTCTGATTACCATCTCTTCAGATCGATGACGCATGGCCTGGCTGACCAGCACTTCCATTCCTACGAGGAAGCCAAAAAATGGGTGGATGACTGGATAGAGGCCACACCGGTCGAATTTTTTCGCAACGGGATTCGTATGTTGCCAGAAAGATGGGAAAAAGTTGTAGCTAGCGATGGCCAATACTTTCAATAATTCATTTGTAACCATTTTTTCACAATAAAGGCTCAAAATTTGAAAAAAAAACGGGAAAGACTTATTCACATACCTGATATATATATATATATATATATATATATATATATATATATATATATTAAATAATATACATTTATGATTATAAACGATTTATTATATGTTCTTTAAAATATTATACTATAATTTTCAGAATAAAATAAATTATTGCAATTACTCTATAATATACATAAGTAATTCAGATAATTTTTTTGTAACAATTTCTTCAATAGATAATTTCATCATAAGTGAGGTTATGTCCACAATCACTGCAATATTATAAATAAACAGAATAATTTCGTTATTAATTTATTCAGAAAATGACTCTATGTTTTAGATTAATCTTTGTGTTAAATCGGAATTACACGAATTGTTTATCAATATGTATATCATACCAATAAGAAATAATACAGAGTATTTTTGATTTATATTATTATCATTTGAGACAATTAATGGATTTTCATTTTTTGTTCCTACGCGTTATTTACTACAATATAATATAAGCATTAAAAATTAAAATTAAATTTTTTAAATTAATTAAAGAATATCCATTTTAGCACAAAGTCATAAGACTCAATTTGAAATTTCTATAATGGAAGAAAGGAAAATCTTGATTTTCTGCAGAATCAACAATTCGTCTGCATGATAAAGCTGACATCGGAGTTGGGTCTGAATTGCTTTTTGATACTCGTGCGCATATTAGATGTTTTGGCTTAGCCTCGGTAATGATATAAACGAAAACGACAACATCGCATTGGACAAAAGCGTATAACTATATCTATATATATTTATTGCCTACGTCACAGCTCGTGACGTCGGCATATGCGCACATTAATTTATGCTGACGTAGCTGTGACGTCGCATTGGCGCGTTAGTAAAGCAGATGAGCCTGTTGAGGGCGCACGCTCCCGGCGCTCGAAAATCGTCGAACTTTTCGTATATGTCATCGGCAATCTCTCTTTATTATCTCTGCGTACAATAATTTATGCTGACGTAGCTGTGACGTCGCGTTGGCGCGTTAGTGTAGCAGTTGGGCCTATTGAGGGCGCATTTTCCCGGCGCTCGAAAATCGTCGAGACTTTCGTATGGCATTGTCAATATCTCCTTATTATCTCTGCTCGTAATATACAATAATGACGCTGGAGTGTCATAAAGACGGGGCGTAGGGGAAAATTGGAAAGTGATGGAGAGGCAAGATCCGGGACAGGATGCTTGTAAAGCAAAATATAAAATAAATGCACACATTCGTGCGGCTCATTCTATTATATATATATATATATATATATATATATATATATATATAATTTAATTTATTTAATAATTGTTTTTGTAATTAAATGTTATAATATACATCGATCATTGTATAAAGTGATAAAATGTTATCTTCATTGGCTATTCTTGCTATGGAACAGGAGTTACTACAATCACTTACTTTTAATAATTTGATACGCGAGGTTGCAAAAAATAGAAAACAAATTATAGTTAGGTTTTTATTTTCATTTTTTGTTTTATTTTTTAAATTTTTATCATTTGTTTCAGTGAATTAATTTATATCTCATTTTTACTAACAGAAACGCATAATTGCGAATCATTGTCATTTTCACATAAGCTATAAAAAATTACAACCTTAACGGGGGCCTTGTCGTTATTTTAGCACCAGATTTTGTTACCCCCATAGAAGCTTAATCCGGCACTGCATAAGACGTACATATTAATTAAATATATATTTAAAAGTATTTTTATTAATTATAGTTAATCGTACCTAGAGTATGGAGAGGTTAGTTGCTGAGAATCAAGTTCTAGAAGCTTCTGCAGAATTATAGTAGAAATTTCAATATCTCCAGAACCAACATTTATAAGACATAACGCTAGAGATGATAAAGCAATAATTTCCATTGTACCTAGAAAAATTTTGAATTTTAGTTAGAACTATATACTTTTTCCTAATAAGACTAAACTTCAAAATTTTTCTAGGTACAATGAAAATGATTGCAAATAGGAAAAGTATATAGTTATACGTAATATGATAGTATTAAATATATAAAGACTACATTTATTATATACTATTTGAAATAAACATTGTATAGTTTTTTTGAAATATATTTTGATAATGATGATGATGATTAATTAAAAAAAAAATTACATTCTTAAAAAATTCTTAAAGAATTCGCTTTAGAGAATATGTACTTGCTGAGAATTTACATGAACTTACTATCTCTATCGGATAACGGCCCACTCAGCAAACTATTTATATCCGATCTTCGAGAAGCTGCATAAGCCAAGCCTAACCCTAATATTGCACCGATTCGAAGACTTTGACTCGATGACATGACGTGCTCACCAAGTAAAGCCAGTGCAGGGTCACATTCGTTATTACTAACGCCACAGTTTACCAGTCCTATCGCCAAAAGTGCTCCGGATCGCACCAGCTCGTCATTTGCATATAAAAATCTAATTTAACGATTAGAGTATAAATTCAAAGTTGTCAAAAAAATTAACTTACAAGCTATTTAATTAATAATTGAAAAAATAGTGCTTCGCATCTTTCAAAATACATTTATAAAAATAATTTATGCAAAGAAAATGACAGTACTTATCAATAGGCACTAGTCCGCCGTCAATATCCCACATATGAATAAGGCCAAGAGAGGCTGTTGCAGACAACATTCCATGATCCTGGATAAAATTTTGTTGTAAAGGTAATCATCATTAAAAAATTTCAGAATTAGAAAAAAATAATAACAACAACATGTACGTTGAAATTATTAATGTATTTACAACAAATTGAATTGTAAGCTAGGAGTGTTGTAAGATTATAGGTTTTAAAAATTTATAAGTTTTACTATTTTTAGATTCATTTTGTACAGAAAATATAAGCACATATTATACTTACTTTATTTTTATAGACCCAGCACTGTTCCGTATTAGCCATGAGTTTGTCAACGCCGAAGCCCACGTGAACGAATGCTGATGCGAAGGTATCGGCAAGGTTGGCTCTGGCTGAATCGTGCTCCAGTATTCGACCTATACCTTGTTCTAACCAGGATCTGTAGATTTCCTCAGGCGTTTTCGGTTCGAGAATGTCTAACTCGCGAGTTAGCACTTGAAAGTACCCGTTTACATGCGCGTTACTCAGAATTATCTCGATTTCATTAGCATCCGTCCCATTATATGAACTCTTCAACGGCATATCCTATTTTTCATAACAGCGATTTACTTATATGTAACATATCATGTTAAAAATATAATAACATATTAATGATTTACAAGTAATTTAAATATATATAATTTTCTCAAGTACAAGTTTTTGATTTATATTTTTCTTGTTTTTTAACGTATCGATTCAGGAAACTAAATTATTTTGAAGAAAATTTACAGAACTATTTTGCGGAAATTTATGATATTAATAGTAGGTATTATTAAAATTAATGAACACAAACACAAGTGAATGTGTAAATTAGATAATAGGAATATATGTTTTGTTGAAAAGGTAAAAATAGTGAATACATTAATAATGCTTGTATAATTTTTATCTTTTCATGTTAAAATAAATTAAGCTGATTTAAAATTATAATATAATAATAATTTTTTATAAAGTAATAATTAAAAATGATTAAACAAATGAATTAAATATTAAATTGATCAATTTGAAACAAGAATTATCAATTCTGGGAAAATATCTACGGAGTTATCAATTGTACAATTCATCTTCCTAAATCACCTGTTTTGCTCCTGTTTAAGTAACTAGAAAGATGAAACCTCATCCTACAAGTACAAAGAGAAATAAATGTTTTTCGAAACTTAAAAAATTAAAATTATATTTGTAAGAAGTGTATAAATGAAAAAGGCTATATGTGAATATGTTGATGTTCACTTACTCAATTAAGAGAATAGATTACGTAAGTTTGTATTTCTCCTTTTCTGCATCCATCGTTAATCGCATTGTAACAAGTGATCTCAATTGTTCTTCTCTTTCGTTCTCAGCCTATGGTACTCTGGGTCTAGCTCCTGTCACCTCGGCACGTGATCGCTCAGTTCGTAATCATGTTTAAGTCCCGTACACTGAGTTCGAGACGGAGTCCACAGTATATTATATTCTGGGTTCAGCTCAAATCGCTTTAGCCTTCGATAGTTTAGTCCACAACCAAGTTATTCCTGTTTGTCATTTCAAATTTTCAGGCCCCCTCTACTATTTTGCTCAAGCCACTAGAGTATCAAGAGAGGCATCGACTGCTATACCGTATTGTGGATTTTGCGAATGGCGGAACGGATGTTTGGAATCCGGTATAAAAAAAAATATCTTTAAGCTTAACAAAGTTTAATTTTTTATACGATTTATCCATAAGAACTACAAGTAATTCACAAAAAGAAATTAACTAAAGTAGAAATATTTAAATGAATGGAACTGCAGATCGAGACTGCGATAATTACAGTGATATCTCACTGTCTGCACATTTACAATCATTTCTCAACTCCGACCTCGGATTTTTTCTATAACATATAATTATTTCTCAAATGTTATAGGTCCTGTCGTGAACTTTTATCAGTTAGGCTTGTCGAGTGTTCAAACATTCACGGTTGTGCAATCTGAGCGCACCTGCGTATACCGACTTTGGCTCCAGCATTTATTATACATACATGCAACATTATTTTTCGCATGTCTATTGGAATTTGTGGTCGTGGCGTCATAACAGACAAGATGGCGCTCAGAGTAGGGTAATTTACGAATAAGTAAACAGCGTTTTTACTAGCTTTTTAATAATTCAGCAGCGTATCAATATGAAATAATGGTATCAATCGTCGATATTTTTTTATTTACGAATTCGACACCTTCATGTCGTAATTTTATTGAAGGGTAATGTGTTTGCAAAGCAGATCATGTGATATTTTATCGTAAGAGAAGTGCTGAAAATGATTGTATATATTTTCAAGCTTTCTGCTTACCAACGTCAAATTTGCGAAAGCATGCTCACGAAATTTTGGGTGCAATTTCTAATAAAGAGAAAATTATAGACATAATTTGTTCTCGTAAAGCAAGATTCAGTAAAAAATGCAAGCATAGTATAGCAGTTCTTTTACACTTGAATAGATAAGTTAAATAATGGTATTTATAGATGCCATATACTTTAGATCTTCAACATCAAACCTAAAAATATTATTATATTATATAAAGTAATTCTTAATGAAAAATTTTTAATTCTATTTAATAAAAATCTTTCTGATTATTGTTATTTAAAATATACTAAAATTCTTTAACTAATCTGTTCGGGTATAAAAAAACTGCTATACTGTTTGTATTTCTTACTTAATCTTGCTTTACAAGAATAAATTATATCTAAAATATTCACTGTATTAGAAATCGCGTCCGAAATTTCGTAAGGTTTATTTGGCAAATTTGACGTTTGTAGGCAGAAAACTTGAAAATGTATACAATGATCTTCAGCACTTCTCTTATCATAAAATATTACATGATCTGCGTTTCAAACACATTCCCCTTCAGTAAAATTACGACATGAAGGTGTAGAATTCGTAAATAAAAAATATCGCTGATTGAGACCTGTATTTTATATTGATACGCTGCTCCATTATTAAAAAAACTAGTAGGAACCCTGTTTACCTATTTGTAAATTATCCTACTCTGAGCGCCATTTTGGCTGTTATGATTTTCAGGACCACCACTCCCAAACCCAATACGCAATGCAGTATTTCATTACAGAAATACATTATGTATATACTTATAAATGTATATATATATATATATATATATATATATATATATATATATATATATATATTGAGATGCGGTGAAAATTTTAAAATAATTTTATTTAATTATTAGATTGAGTTTCCGCGTACATAAACAAATTTATACGGCGATCGATACTCTTACTTTTTTTCCTCTTTTATTTCAACACACAAATTTAATAAGAACAACAGAAAAAAATAACGCCTTATTAGTTGTTTTTTAGCGTGAATGCCGAACTCGATGCTACCCGACAATCGTCGCCGCAGGCCCGTCGCACTCACCCGGGGTAAACCGCGAAAAAAAATCCGCACTCCGTCTCGCGTTGCGCATCTACCTCATTTACCTTCAGAAAGTGGTGATGGGTTCGAATCCGTTGATGGAAAAGCTTTTCCTTCGCCATCTTTCAAGCTTTCTCGCCTCTTATATGACTCTCTATTCTTCTCCTTTTCTTAAGCTCATTTTCTCTTTCTTCTCTCTCTTTACCGTTTTCCTATATCATACACTTGTAATCTCGTTTCCGTTCTATCTTCGTTATAATATTTATTTTATTTATTATTATTTCTATTACTCTCTATCTATGTTGCCCTCTCTCGCCTTTCTTCTTTCACTTCACTCTTTCTCTCTCTCCCTCTATTCTTCACTTTCCAATACACTCTCTCTTCTTTTTTCTTCGTTCGCGTTTTCTCTTTCGTATCTCTTCCACTCTGCTCGCCCTTTCTTCACTTTCTCTCTTTCTCAAACCTTCCTCACTCACTACTTTACACTATCTTTATTATAATAATTTCATTTATCTTTACTACTGTGTACAAATATGAGTAAGACTTTATTTATAACTTTTTAAATCTTTATTGATTCTTCTAAATCTTATTAATCCCCTTAGAAATAATCCGGATGCAATGCAACTATGCCAACGCTTTTTCCACTTTTCAAGACATTTTTTATACTCGAATTTGGAAATGGCAATCAGTTCCTTCTTCGATTTCATTTTTATTTCTTTAATCGATCAAAACTGTGTCTCCGAAATGGTCTTTTGATTTTGCTGAACAGCCCGAAGTCACACGGTGCTAAATCAGATGAGTACGCTGGTTGTGGAACGATATTGGTTGAATTTTTGGTGAAATGTTCCTATAAAATCAATGCAGTGTCAGCTGGTGCATTATCGTGATGCAAAAATCAAGATTTGTCCTTCCATAAATCTGGTCTTTTCAGACGAATAGCTTCAGGCAAACGACGCAAAACACTCAAATAATATTATTTTTTAACTGTTTGACCGGTTGGTAGGAATTCATAATGCAACACACCACGATAATCGAAGAAAACAGTGAGTATAACCTGGATTTTTGAGCGACTTTGGCGTGATTTTTTTGGTCTTTGCTCTCCTTTGCTACGATATTCGTTCGATTGATCGGTTGTTTCTGGATCGTAATCGTAGATCCAAGTCTCATCTCCAGTTATTATGCGTTCCACCTTGTCCTGATAGCCCGAAAACATCGTTTCACAGACCTCCATGCGAGGCTGTTTTTTCAAAAAATTGATTGATTTTGGTACCAATCGAGATTTTTCAGTCTTTTCAGGCACAAAATGTCTTTCAAAATGGTGTTGACTGACCCATTTGAAATTCCAACAACATCATTAAGCGCTTTAGTAGACAATTTTGGATTTATTTGGAGAACCAATTCTTTGATTTTGTCGAATTGTAGCCCATCAGTAAATGTTCTTGGCTGTCTTTGATGTGGTTCGTCTTCAACGCATTCTTGACCTTCTCTACATAATTTGTGCCAATCTAAAATACTTGCTCTGACATTGAATTCTCGCCAAAGCTCTTCTGCAACATTCTGAACATTTCGGCGGCCTATATTTCATTTCACGCACAAAATTTAATGCAACTTCTTTGTTGAATAATTTGTTGAATAATTATAAAAACCGAAGGGACAACCTTTCTTTGTTCACAAAACACAAGCGGAACTATATGATAAATGAAGATAATTGCGTGAAATCTGGCACAGATAACTCTGACAGTATTACCAACTTAAAAATAAAAACATTTGCCCCAATCGATCAACCCAGAAGTTTTAATTGAAAAGTCTTAATTACATTTTTACGCAGTAGTATACTCTCGTCCTGTACGTCCTTTTCTCTCTCCCCCCCCCCTCTCTCTCTCTCTCTCTCTCTCTCTCTTCTTTTCGCTTCGCTCTATACTGTGCTGTACATCTTCGATTTATTCTCCATGCTTCGTTTCTTTCTCTTACTCTCCACGCTTCTCTCTGTTATCACGCCTTACTCCTTTTCACTTTCTGGCCCGTTTCTCGGGCGGTTGAGGTGTGAGTGATGCGCGTTGCGCGATTCCCAAATTTTCCAAAGGGAGGATACACACGGTGACGGACGACGATAATCGGGTGGCGTCGGGTGCGACGCCATGTAAATATGATTCATATAAATATTTAAGTTTCCTATATTTATAGGTCAAATCAAATATACCAAATAAATAAGTATACTAATAATTGTAGTATAAAGATTAAGGAAATTTTATTATTGATAAGGTATATCATTTTTGAGCACTCACTTATTTCTTAAAATAGAAATATAATGTATCTCAGAACTACAAATAAAGTATTTAAATATAAATACAAGTAGCTACTTTAGAAAATTAATACAAAGGTAGCAATCTCGTAAACTATTTCGATCTTAAATTTGATTCCTAATTAATTCACAAATAAGTGAATAATAAAAGTTTTAAGCGACTACTTATCATTATACTAAGAATAGTTTATACTTAGTATAAATTATAAATTTATATATACAAATTATATAAATTATATAAATTTTATATAAATTTATATAATTTATATAAAAATCTTTACATTTTTATATAAATTACATATCTAATTACACATTTATAACTACAGTTATTTATAAGGTATCGATTTGTCTTAATCCTTTTCACTGTTTTGGTGCGGTAAGGGGACGGCAGACGGGCCCGAGTACGAGCCGCAGCGGCGCAAGTGCGAGCGCCTTAATGTTATTTCCTTAGCGGATGTCGTGAGCGTCATACTTATCTGGACAAGTTGGCCTCGTGACTCGTAAGAAATCCTTCCACCTCCCCCTAAACGCGACTTCCTCTGTTAACGCTTGGGTTCTCTTTCACGATATTGTTCTTTCTTCTTCTTGGGGGTGCACGCCGGTGGCTCACAAGAGCTCTACAAAGAAGCCATTTACCTTTAAATCCTAACTGGGTAGTATATCGCAACGACCACGAACTTCTGCTTATCATGGACATATAGTAGGTGACAGGCCTGGGGCAAACCTGTCGCGGTTGTAGGGACATACCGCTTATCTCCAACGTGTGCATCTTCGCGTTCCGACTCGAGCCCGTCTCAAGTACGTAACCATCTAGGAAACCAGGTCGGATATTCGAAAGGAGTTCAATCTAACCGCCGATGATGGCGCTTCTTAACCAGTTTACCAGGGTACACACAAAGTCGAATTCCAGCGGCGTAGTTTTTCCCTCAATAAGAGCTTCCTCAAAATGATTCAGTGACCCTGCGTATTTGCGCCGGTTTCCTGCAATGCGATCGCTAGTTAGCCTTCGTCTAGTCGACGTAAACCATCATACAGCTCGAATGCTCCGTCGAACTGGTCCAACAATTGATCCAGCCTCATATCGCTTTTGTTCTCTTTTTTTTATGCCATGGTCCTTTCTGATCTGGTTTTCAGATCTGATCCTCGTCTGATCACTCCCAGGTACGGTAATCATTTTTGAAGCACAATCTACTTTACCGTCCGGAATCGTCAAACGGGGGTGAGGTCGCGAGACGAAAAACGACGGGGCACGTTTATAGTAGGCAAAGCTGGATATTTGGATCGAACTCGCGTGCCAGCGGGTTCGTCAGACAACAATAATATTTCATTTTGGTGATATATGTAAAAATTATAGATAGTCTGGTAATTACCTTTATTTTATTCCACCTAGAAGGGATATAACTAACCAAATAACAATAAATAAAAATTTAAATCTAATCTTCAATAATTCTACAGACGTTGCCTTGTATAAGCCCTTTAATTCGATTTTCTTTGTGAGTTTCATCACTCAGATTCTTCTAAATTTTGTTTACAAATCCTTAATTCTAATATTCCTGAAAAAAAATAGCAACGCGAGGGTGGCTGACAGGCGAATCGGGATCAATTTGCGCATAAAAACATCAAGAAAAAAAATATAATATAAAAATTTAATCAATAATGCATAAAATCAGAAATGATAATAGAAATTTCAAATCCAACATAATGTGGTTACGGGCTCCGATTTCCCAGGTTCATCTCCTGGTATGTATAACGCCCCTACATGGCCATCCACTCCAATGTCCGTAATTGTAGCATCGTTGATCATAATAAGAATAAAATAATAAAATAATTTCAATATTCTCAAAAAACAAAAATCTCAATCCCCTCGGCGAACGCGAACAAAACGGCTTGCGTTACAAGATGTTCATTAGGCGAGTAGGGTTGGCGGTCTCGATAATGTGCGGCAATTTAAATACCATAGGAAAATCTTACTTGATTTATCTAACTATATCCACTGGACTCATTTAATATTTATAAGACCATAAAGAAAAAACATAGCGAAAAATAAGAACAAAAGGTCTGATTTATGGAAAGACAGCTCTTGATTTTTGCATCACAATAATGCACCAGCTGACACTGCATTGATATTACGTGAACATTTCGCAAAACGTTTAACCAATATCGTTCCGCAACCACCGTATTCGCCTGATTTTGCACCGTGTGACTTCTGACTATTCAGCAAACTCAAAAGATCATTTCGGAGACACGGTTTTGATTCGATTGAAGAAATAAAAGCCAAATCGAAAAAAGAATTGATGCCCATTCCGAAATGGAATTATTTTTATTTTTTTTAAAACATAAAAAATGTTTTGAAAATTGGAAAAAGCCTTGATATAGTTGCATTGTATCCGGGGGGAATTATTTTGAGGAGGGTGAATAAGATTTAAAAGAATAAATAAAGATTTCAAAAGTTATAAATAAAGTCTTAATCGTATTTGTACACCGAAGTACACACACACACACACACACACACACACACACACACACACACACACCCACACACATATATATATATACGTAACGCATTTGATAAGTACCTAAACCAACAAATGAACACACTAAAATTTTTCAAAAAATAAAATTTATTTTTCAATGTAGTCTTCTTTAGTTGAATGAATTTGGTCTAGTGGTATTCCAATTTTTTTAACCCAGTTGTAAAAAATGTTTTCTCTTGGTGTACAAAACAGGCTTCCGTGGCGGCCAAAAATAAGTCGCACGGACCCAAGTACGATGGATGAGGCAGTAGTTCGGAGCATAATTGGACGAATTTAGCCATGGCGAGTGCAGAAGTGTGAGCCGGTGATTTATTGTGTTGGCAAATCACTTTCTTTTTATACAAATGGGGCCTTTTTTCTTTTAGCATGGCCTCAAATCGGCTCAATAGTTCGGTGCAGTACTGTCCTGTGGCCGTTTTTCCTTCTCTAGATAGTCAAAAAAATCATACCTTAAGAATCCCAGAAAACAGTGGCCATCAACTTTCCGACCGACGGGACTGTCTTCGCTTTCTTTATCAGGTTCACCGGGTAAGGTCCACTGGTTTGACTGCTCCTTAGTTTCTGGAGTGTAGTAGTGAATCCATATTTGATCAACAGTCACGTAACGACGTAAAAATTCTTTTGAATTGCGCTTAAAGAGCTCCAAACGCTATGAACTGGTCACGCGGATGTGCTAGTTGTCTGTTGTCAGCAAATGCGGCACCCACCTGACTGACAGCTTCCTCATGCCTAAAATCTCATGTAAGATATGCCACACACGTTCTTATGAGATGCCTACTATCGCAGCTATCTCGGACACCTTTAATTGGCCGTCTGACAAAGCGATATCGTGGATTTTTGTCACATTCTCCTCTGTAGTTGCTGTTTTCGGAATACGTGGGCGTGGATCATCAAACACTGGGGCACGACCATTTTGAAACTCCTTATACCAAAATTTAATGGTTGCCATCGAAGGAGAAGCATCCCCATACACTGCATCCAAGCGTTCTTTAATTTCACTGCGCGATTCCCCTTCCAAAAACAAGAATCGAATCTCCGACCGATTTTGCTCTTTCTCCATTTTTTAAAAAATCAACGGACAAACTTGCTTTCACATGCTCTCAAAAATAAACTGCAATTACGATCCGGCTAAAATTTCGTTTGTAACTGTACAAGAAGATACTGGACTGTAGTGTATTTCTGGTGCGATACTGGCACCATCTGGCGGTGAAGCTAGATACTTGTCAAATGACTCACGTAAATATGCACTTACTTTTTGCTTATTGTATAAAGTTCGTTTACTTGTATACACATTGCTGTATTATATAAACTCTAATATTAGCACGCAAATAAAATTTCAAATTTGAAAAGAAAAGTATCTGATTTCTGTAAATTTTGAGGTATTTTTATTTTTCTATCTAAATCGATCACCGGTTTTACTAATGAGTCTAAAAATTGATAGTTCAGTAGATATTTTCCCAAAATTAAATTTTTACTTAGGGTAAAAATTACCCCTTTAAAACTGTTGATGCTTCTTTTCAAAGAAGGGTAGGGTCAAACTGACTTCAGAAACCGATAGAGCAGCCAAAATTACCTATAGAAACATGTTTTAATCTCGTTTTTTTTTAGATCGACCCGGAAATATCGAGTGTCCAAAAATGTCCGTATCGGCACTAATGGGTTAAATTTTTCATTATAGTATTTGATTTATTTATGTAACATCTTTAATTCTTAATTTATAAATATAAAATTGAGCGTTGGTTTGTATATTAAAAGAAAATTAAATTAGTCAATCGAAAAAATTACTTAAATTTCGATAAATCAATTTGAAAAGGTTGAATTTTTAAAAAGACTTATAATAAGATATGAAAATTATTCATAGTACTTATTAAATATATTAAAATGATTTCATACAAAAGTAATTAACAAGCTTTAATTTTCAGTATATGCTTGACTTTTCGTTTATATGTTGCCTGTTTATTATTATTATTGTGAAATCTTTATTAATTGTATTATGAAAGTAATATGTACATTTGATTAAATTTTTTTCAACTAATATATATATTTAGTTAGAATGAATGTTTATTTTATTAATATTTTATTTTTATCAAAATACATGTAATATATTTTAAATTCTCTATTACATATTTTCAAATATATCAATATCAATAATTATAATTTTAAAAGACTATGCATATTACTTTTATCTTCTTTTAAGAAGGTTCGTTCCTTTGCTGTACTGGCAAAATAACTATTTATTTGATTCTTTTTGAAAAATTTAAAGGATTATATTAAATATACAAGAGTGCGGTAAACAACTGACTACGCATGCCCCGCTTGCTATATCGCTTTTCGAACATCCACTTGCATATCAATTCTTACTTAATGATATTATTTTCAGATTTCACACGTAATGAAATACTTTATACGAAATCGTCTAAATAAAGAAGATTAGATGTTTCAAATAATATTTTTCTTGTTGTAAATACTCTGGCTGCTTCATAAAAGTTATTTTGGAACTGCCTGTTTTCAGTCCTTCATTAGAGTCCATGTATGCATGGGTCATGCAAAAGTCGTATTCTCAAACTGATTTCAACATATGTTTCACGTAAATGAATAAAATTATTCAACAAAAATAACTATTGCTACCTACTCAACACTTGTGGAAAGAACCTCCTTAACATATTTATTGTATTTCTATAATTTATAGAAAATAATGACTAAAACTTATGTGTAATCAAATAAATTTATTTCCCTATTGAAAAAATGACGTAATTTTATGACATCGTGAAAATGATGGAAGTTAATGTCATTTTTATCAAAAAGGCCGTATGAATTCCAGGCAAATGACGTTATTTTTATGAAAAATGCAAAATAAATATCCACTGCTCTCGCAAAAATTTAATAATTTATTATACTATGTCATATTTATTAAGTAACGAAAAATAAAAAATTTTGAAAATAAATTAATTAAATGTAATTAAAATAAAATTTCAATTAAAAAAAGATATTGAATTATTCAAAACGTTGCTCAAGTAATAGGAATAACTGTGGTTATAAAAGTAATATAAATAAACAGCAGTGTCAATGTGAAAGTAAAATCACCGTAGAAAAATCTTAATCATTAAAATAAAAAATTTTATGAAAACTGGATACCAAAATAATTATAATTGGCAGAAATTCACTTGCCGCGAATTGATTGCCGAGGCCGTTGCCCGTGGCTCACCACCTATTCCAGGGCATGCATGTGTGACAAAATATATGGTCATTTTTTTAATAGGATTATTAAATAGTTTTATAAATAATATTCTATTTTACCCTTTGCCTAGCTAATAGAAAAGCAAGCTGCTTTCGTATCAATGGATCAGAGCATTTTGTTAAACATTCGTGTATTAAATCATAGTCGGGCAATTGCATTGCAACTAACATAGCTCTGGTATATTGTTGAAACTTTAGGTAATAATTCGTCACAGCTTTGAGTATACTGGATCGTTCTTCGTCTTCACTAAAATGTACAAATTATTAGTACAATTTTTTAATTTATCGTCATTGTAATTAATATTCTAATGTTATAATTATCCATCATTGTATTACTTAATATTCTGGCTCTTAATGATATTTGTACAAGGAATAAACAGTCTGTTAAGGTGTCTCATCAATGAACTCGAATATGGAAGATTGTCAAGAAACTATCGGTAACCGTTATTGAATATATAAGAAACTCACTGTCACATTTTGAGCCTCTATTATTTGTAACATTTTAAGAATGAGGCTTCTAATATCAGAAATTTCACCTGCCTTAACAGTAAGTCTAATAAGAAAACAAGCGAAAATTAAATATATTTTATAAATGTCTCTTTCGAAAGGAATATTATATTCATAAATGAGTTGTGTACTGATTATTTCTTAAGGATTATAACGATATCATGAAAGGTTAGTGTCGATCGTAATTTTGAGGTGATATTATATAATCGTAACAATAAAAGCGATGATATCCTCTGTTTCCGTAATTAAAACCTTTTTCTGTGTACATATAATTATATAATAGACTGCACTCTCTATGAACAGAGTTGAAGAGAGTTGAAGCCTAAGTCAGAGCAAAGAAGATAGACGCTTATAAAAGAACACTTCTGTACAAATCGTTGGATCCAGTGTTGGGATAACTTTTCGTAGTTCGGTTACCCAATCACTGGAAAGTGCCACTATCGCCACCAGATATATATAGATATACAAGCAATGTATGTCATGTAAATCTTGTTCAGGTATATCTATCTATCTATCTATATATATATATTGGACTCCTTTTTTTATATATATACACTAGCATTCCCGTCTCGGCTTCGCCCGAGATATGAACGTAATCGGCATATCAAATAGTTCAATACTTTCTATGTAAACAATATTCTATGTATAAAAATATATTATCTATAGATAATTTTACCTATGATAATATTTCTGCAAAAAAACAAGAATCCTGCCTTAAGGCCCCTCAGAAACATTGTTAGTGGTGTGGCTGCATTCAGTTAGTCCCGAGATATTTCTCCGCCCTATTTTTTGAACATTTATGACTTTTAAGGAGCTAATTACGAATATCGTAACAGCTTTAGATGGAAATTGAATATTTATTCCTAAATCCACGAAAATTCCATAAAGATCATAGTTTGCTGAATTTCTCTTAGAAAATAAAAAAAGTTGCAATATATTTAAAACTAAAATCATAGAGCTCATTAAAATACATATTTTTTGTTCTATACGATTCAGTGCAAACAATATGTCTGGATAAAAGTTCAACAATTCCGTCTCGGGATCTCCTGAAAGGTTTCCCGCATATGCTCAATACAGATACCTTCGTACACATTTTTATCGAGAAATATTGCTAGTAGAGAAGAATTGAGTAGAATAAAAAATATATTTTTTAATCATGTTACGGTTTTTTGAAATACTTTTTTACAAATTTTACTATTTCCCGAGATATGTTCGAAAGACTATGTATTTATAGTTTTTGAAATAAAAATTAAATTTTTATCAAACGCCACTAGGATTTTTTAATCAGCATTCAAAAAAATCGACAAATCGGTTATGCTCGTTCTTCACAAGTTCATCCAGTATCCCCATTAAGGTACTCCATAGTATCCATAGTATCCCCTTTATTATACTTAATAGTAATTTTGATTCTGGAGTACTTGCTGCGAGCACGCAAGTAGATTTTCGCATGATCGCAGCAGCTTTGAAGCAAGACTGCATGTCATAAAATGTCGGTGACATTTATTTTGAAGCGAGTTTACTGTAAGCATGCACTGTTTCAAAAAATTATAAAAAATTAATCGTGAAACTATTGAAATGTATCACAAAATTATAAGTTTTAATATATATATTAGCATCCGCCGTCTCGGCTTCATTCGAGACAGTAATGTAAACGATTTAAACAGTTAAATCATACTAATTTTTAAAGTCAAAGGGTGTTTTTTTGTACACGATCAACAAAAAAACTACTGAACCGATTGCTCTGAAATATGACATATATATTCTATATTATCTTCGGAAGGCCATAGGCTAAGTTTTGAACATTGAACATTGAACATCATTTTACTTTCATCAATAAATTAAGTTAACGGTATTAGCAGTCAGTTTCACCAGCGGTCACTAGGTGGTGTCTTGAATCACGAACATCAACTCAAAGTAGTCCGGTTAAAGTATTAATACCAGGCCAGCTCAGACTAATGATCATATACAACTTTGGGATTCGTATCCTAAAAAAGGTTTGACCTTAGTCGGTATTACCCTTTTTGTTCTTCAGGTTTATTTGACACTATTCTCACACCTTATGGATATATTTTGATTTTTGTAAATTTTATTTTTTCTTACGTGGGGAATCTCTCTCTCTCTCTCTCTCTCTCTCTCTCTCTCTCTCTCTCTCTCTCTCTCTCTCTCTCTCTCTCTCTGTCTTTCTTTCTCCTTATAAAATGGTTCTGTATGACAAATTATACTGAATATAGTCTGTGACGACAAATTATATTTTTATTTTTATACATTATATTAACTTCAGAATTGTGTCAAGACACTATATTTTGATTTTTGTAAATTTTATTTTCTCTTACGTTGAAAAATCTCTCTCTCTCTCTCTCTCTCTCTCTCTCTCTCTCCGTCTTCTTTTATAAATTGGTTTTGTATACTGAATCATACTGAACATAAATTGTGACGATAAATTATATTTTTGTTATTATACGTTACATGAACTTCTGAATTGACAATAGACTGTTCTTTTTACTTAAACAAAAGAAATGATGGCAAAATAGGGTTCTTTACCACTCTCCGAAACTTATGTATATATATTATATATATATATATATATATATATATATATATATATATATATATATATATATATATATATATATACTACATCGTCACTTCTGCATAAATAAAAAGGCAATATCCAGTGTCCGCTTTTAAGTGTCTCCAAAATACGCTTGAATTTCAGTTGGCACCACTACTAAAATATTTACGGTATTTAATTGAAAAAACGGGAATATACGATATATATATTAAATACGGTTTCTACTGAGAAATATTGTATTGGCATATACGGGTGGTTGATGATATCCTATAGCCTCAGGACGATTTCTATTGGGAGTTTTGTTTTCGGACAGTAGAAGACGATGTCCAGATGTTTTGGAACGACTTCTACGGGGAGTTTCGTATTCGGACGGTAGAATACAATGTCCAGATGTTTAGAAACGACTTCTTAGAGAGAGTGTTTAAGAGATTTCTATGAAGAAATTTATATTCTATCATTTGAACACGCATACTTCCAGTACAAGTCGTTCCGGGATACCTGAACATCGTATTATACCTTCCCAACATAAAACTCTATAGTAGTCGTCCCGAAACATATGCATATATATATATGTATATATATATATATATATATATATATATATATATATATATATATATGTGTGTGTGTGTATTAAATACGCATGTACATTCTGAATGTACATACTATATATACAGAAGCGACGATAGGTAAATTATGGTCAATTATTTATAGTAATATAGATTTTTATATAGGGAGTATTTTTTACTTCAATATTATTGAATTGTTTAAGAAATTGGTTAAATTATTATCTCGGGCGAAGCCGAGACGAGGAATGCTAGTAATATCTATATGAATATTTCTTTATATATAAATCTATATTCCTATAGATAATTTTATCCTCTGAGAACATTTCATCTTAGTGTTTCCCTGAAGCATCGGCAGCGGTGTGGCTGTATTGAGTCAGTCCTGTTACCCTATTTTTCTGAAAAATTTTATAGTTATGTTTTTTGGAGCGCGGATTACAAATATCATTATAACTTTAGACTGAAATTAAATATTTATTACCAAATCTATGAAAACTCCATAAAGATATTGGTTTGCTAAAATTATCTTAGAAAATAAAAAAGTTGAAAAAAAATTTTAAACCGAAATTATAGACCCATTCAAATATATATTTTTTATTCTATATAATTTTTCGTTACAAACTATATATTTTTGGAGAAAAGTTCCACATTTTCGTCTCGGCACCCCTCAAAAATTCTACGTTTATACAAAAAACCGCTATATCGAATTACTACAATTACGGGCCAGCAAACACGTGTGAAAATAATTTTTAAATTATATTTTCGTAGTATTGTATTCTCGCGTTATAAATAAGTGAATCCATGGGCACACTTTTAATAAGCAACTTTTATTGAATAATAATAAGAAATAATTTTGAAACTTACAGGAATGGGTACTCATACAATTGACTATTTAAAAATTGATTTCAATTTTATACACTGATTTATACAATTACATACACTTGACTATTTAAAAACTGACTTCAATTTTCTTTTGTGTAAATCAGAAATATTGCAAATAATAAAACTATAAGTTATTTTTTAAGCATCGCACGTTTATGTGTAATTGACTGACAAGTCCAATTCAGAAAACATTTCATTTATATAAATAAATACAATACATTGATTATATTGATAAATGTATTTCATTTAGAGAAGTTTCAAATGATAAGGAATGCGAAAACACCATACTTGCCTTATTTTATACTATCATAGATTAGTCTCTCACATTGTATCGATCTTTGATAATGGCATCATAACCGAAATAACGTTGTCAGAATAAATATTCTTAAAATTGTGAAACTATCCAAGTGTTCCGATAGCAAGTATAGCTACTACAGCCCTTGAACGACCGTGCTATATATACATTGATATTGGGTTTCGGGATTTTCAAATAATTATTGTGTCAGTATTAAAGCATTATATTACTTCTAATTATACTTAAAAGAACACTATTCTGTTATACTTCAATTCAAAAAAAGTTTTATGTAAAAAACTTTTATTTTATTATCGTTAATAAACAGTGAATTTTTTTACTTCCCTATTCATTATCTTTCTAGTTATTTAATTTTGTCCATCCGGTAAATACTCACTAGATTTGCAGAATTTCCAGCAGTAACTAACTAAATCAAGTGCACCAATTGCGCCTCGAAGGCGAGATTGTATATATATGCATATATTGTATGTATATATATAATATATGCATTATTATATGTATATACTATATGCAGCTGTATGTATTACTACAATACTACAGGGTAATCAAAATGTTCCATACCCTCAATTATAATATAAAGTAAGCACTAAATGCTGACCTTGGATTTGTTATTTATTATCATTTGCAAGGTCATTTGAAGGACTTCTTCAGTTTTTTAAATAGGGACCACTATTTTTTATTTCAGATTCATAAAAAGCGCAAAATTTTATATTTGGATATGTATCCACGTTAAGGCTCAAAATGGCCTACAGAGGTCATTTAGGGTTTAATTGCCTATTTAGTAGCAGAAAGCTAGGAAATCTCGATTATTAAAAACTTTGATCGTATCTGACAAATACTAAAGTAACTTGATTTTGTAAGACGAACTTTGTAGTGGCGCTACATTGACATTGCCTTTGATTTTCAAGGTCATTTAAAAGTTATCTTCAGCTTATCAAAAAGAGACTCATTTTGTATTGGAGATTCTAGAGGAGCATTAAATTTTAGGTCTGGAGATATGTACAATATCCACATCATGGCTCGAAATGATCTACATAGGACACTTAGGGGCTATTAATTTGAAAAAAAATCTATCCGTTTTAAAAGAACAGTTTTTGCATCGCTAGTGTTCTTGCCTTTGCATTTAGTGACTTTATATATATATATATGTTACTAATTCAAATACTACTGACATTTTAATATTAATTAAATTGAAATATTAAATATTGATGTTAATTTTAAGTTTAAATATTAAGTGAAGCTGATTCATTAAATTGTTTTTAAGACATTGTAGTTTTTAAGTTAAAATTTTAAGTTTCTAGATAATATTTTGTATTAAATATTAGATTATATTACGTATAGAGTAAAATCCATTCTTGAATCACATATAAAATTTCTAAGGTTCAGACGTTTGGATAAAATTGAGAACTGTACTGTTTAAAATATATGTTCTAAAGAAAATTAAATGATATGGATTCTTTGAAAATAAGATGCAATTTCTTTTAGACTTATTTACTTTCTTAATAAATTAAATGTATGAAGTTTAAAAGTTATGTAATATTAAACCATAGATTTATGTCGAAATTTGAAACACATGTAAAGAAATAAGCGAATGATATTAAACTTATTTATGCTAGCTAGCGACGTTGTGTTTATAGTTTAAGAAAAAATGTATACAATTGATTTGGGTGCGAGATTACCTCGGACAAAACCGGCTGCGAGATAAATAACTTCATGATACGTTAAATGAAACGAAATTTTTAGTTGTAAAGCAAAGGCAAGAAAAGAGAGATTTTGAAATGTTTAAATTGAAGAAAAATTCTATATTACGAAGCGACTATAAAAATAGAAGTCGATGAAAGGGCGCCTAAAAATCGAGAGTAGACTCTCGTTATAGGCCAAACTACGTGTACAAATAAGGTATACACATTGATCCGTGCCGTGACGGGAAAACCGAAGATTTTCTCGTAAAATAGCTTATATACGGTTTCCCAAATAGGTGGCCGAATACTTGCTATTGAAAAAATCTTGAGGTTTTCAAAAGAGGTTAAATGGTTATGCTTCCTAGAAGCATTGATCCGTGCTGTGACGGGAAATTCAGATATTTTCCTTAAAAGAAAGCCTTTCTACAGACTTATATTGAAATAAGTAGTATTATCGCTTGTAATTGGACTCCTTTTTGAGGGGAGTAAAGAGTCTATAAAATAGTGACGTAAGAGCGTTTGAGTCATTATTTTTTCTCGTCTTTGCTACTGTACGCATCGTTTTTGTATTTCTATTTTTATATATTAAACATTGTTTTATTGAAACTTTTGTTTTTTGTTGTTTTTTTGTTTTAATTATAATAAATCCCAGCATTTGTTTTATTTGTAACAATATATATATATATATATATATATATATATATATATATATATACACTAGCATCCCCGTCTCGGCTTCGCCGGAGATAATAATTTAACCGATTTCATAAATAATTCAATAATATCTAAGTAAAAAGTACTCTATATATCAAAATCTATGTTTCTATAAATAATTGACCGTAATTTACCTATCGTCGCTTCTGTATAAAAAGCTGCTTCAATGTAGCGTCCACTTCAAAAAGTTGATATGTTGCCGACCATTTTATACAATATATATGTGCATATTAAATATGGCTTCGATGGAGAAAATTTTACTTTCGGGTTCGAGTGGTAGGAAAAGATGTGCAAGTGTCTCGAGATGACGTTTACAGAGAGTATCATGTTCGGACTATACGAAATGTCTCGGAACGACTGCTATAGAGAGTTCTGTGTTGGGGAGGTAGAATACAATGTCCAGTTAGCCTGAAACGACTCTTAATGGGAGTGTGCGTGTTCGAATGACAGAATACTAATCTCTTCATAGAAGTTGTACTGACATACCTGGACATTGTTCTCACCAACTATATACGACACTCCCCATAGAAGGCGTTCCAAATCATCTGGAAATCGCATCCTATCATCCGAACACGAAACACCCTGTAGAAGTTGACCCGATATACCTGAACTTCGTTTCCTATCAATTAAACACGATACACACCGTAGATTTCACTCAATCTCACTCACTCAATCGTCCCGTCATAACTGGACATCGTCTTCGACCGTCCCAACACGAAATTCCCCGTAGAAAACGATCCAAACCATCTGGAAATCAGATTCTATCATCCGAACACGAAGCCAGTCGTAGAAATTGACCCAATATACCTGAACTTCGTTTCAAGAAACAAAGACAGAGAGATGGAGAGACAGAGACACAGAGAGAGAGAGAGAGAGAGAGAGAGGCAGATTTTCTCAATTTCTTCAAGAGAAAATAAAATTTACAAAAATCAAAAGATATTCATAAGGTGTGAGAGTAGTGTCAGATTAACCTGAAGAACAAAAAAGGTAATAACAACTAACATCACACCTTCTTTTGGATACGAATCCCAAAGTTGGATATGAACATTCGTTTGAGCTGGCCTGGTATTAATACTTTAAGCGGACTACTTTGAGTTGATGTTCGTGATTCAAGACACTACCTAGTGACCGCTGGTGAAACTGACTGCTAATAACGTTAACTTAATTTATTGATGAAAGTAAAATGATTTTCAATAAAAAATATAGCCTATGTCCTTTCCAAGATAATATAAAATGTATATGTCAAATTTCAGAACAATCGATTCAGTAGTTTTTCGGTTATCGTGTACAAACAAAAACACGCTTTTTCTTTATAGATTAGTATGATATGATATGATATGTTTATATATATATATATATATATATATATATATATATATATATATATATGCATGCGTGCACACATTTACGCATGTAACATAGAGAAAGAGAGAGAGAGAGAGAGAGAGAGAGAGAGAGCGAGAGAGAGAGAGAGAGAGAGAGAGAGAGAGCGAGAGAGAGAGAGAGAGAGAGTCGTTGCATAATCGGTCCGATAGCAGCCGGCTATCGGTCTCTCTCTTTGGTGCTGATCTTCTCAGCAAGGCTCGCCCGCTCTGTATACTGGCTGTCAGTGTTCGCGCACCCTAGCAATAAAATCTATCCGAACGAGTAAGATTTTAACGTTTTACACATCAATTTTTCATTTGTTCTTTACATTAACGCAAGCTGTAGAGCATAGTGGAGTTGATATTAATTTTTCGATCAGATACGTCCACACATAGCATTGTCGTATTCATTCATGAAGGCTGCTCAGTGTCGAGGAAGAAAGTTATCCATGGATACCGAATTTATTTCCTGACCGATAAGGAAATGTGATACGGTGATAAAGACGTAGACGTAGATCGCCTCATGTTCATACAAAAATATATTTTTTAAGCTTTCGTCCCCTCGACTCAACTGCTATTATATTTTCGAAAATAATTTAAAAAGTAAGAATATTTAATATATATTAAATTACCTTTACCGTTCTTTTGATTTTGAAATTCTTTTCCTCGAGTACGCGGACTTGACTAATCGATGATCCCCTGTTTGATGTACGATAGCCACACCCCAACGTCTCTGAATCGACTGATAACTCTTTCATCTTCGAAATAGTTTTATATAAAATGAAATTAACGGTAGAGTGTGGTAGGCCCGGATGAGAAATTATTAAGGAGGTTAGGTATTAAGCTAATTGATCACAATTTTGATCGCTCTTACATAACTGGTTTTAAAATTATATTTGAATAATAAGATTATATTTGAACAAAAGTCATCTGTTGATAGTTTATTGATTATAGTATATTCTTAAAAGAAGTATTGATGCAAATGTTTTGTAGTCTTTATTATTTTCAAAGTGTTTCACATAAAGTACTGACATGATGTTATCTGCTATCTAGTAATGTTATAAATTTTATAATTATATAGCAATGTTTTATTTTAAATAATTAATATTAATCAAAAATAAAATAGTATATATGGAACGGATAAGAAAATGTCTGCGCAGACTATACTTTGTTAATGAAATATAACGTGCCGCAAATTATTACGAATAAATTAATAAATGAGAGGACTTTTTATATGTTTTTGTAGGATAAGGTTGTAAACACAGAGGCAATATGAAGTAAACATATAGTAAAATTTGGTTTCAATGAATTTAAAATTTTATTTATTATATATATACATGGCATTAGAAATATTATAATTCTTAAACATCATATAGGTAATGTATAAGCAAATAATTCTGAAAATGAAATATTATGAACGTCGAGTTTCGGAGCTGATATCTCTATACTTGATTTAATATAATTGTCAATGTTATGCTTACGAAGAAAACAGTATTGTTTAAAAGCAAGAAGATCGTTATATATGATTTTTAATTATTCTGGCTTCACATCGGTTTCAATATTTCCTGGTTTTTTTAATGGTCGTTCTTCAATATGTATTGCTCTGGAACCGTACGCCGTTATGAAGGACAGTTCATGATTTTGTAGAAAAATTTTTGTCGGCTTGCTCAATTCTTTATAAAACGAATATGCATTCTTCAAATAGGATGATATAACATCTGTGTGACAGTTAAATGTTTCCCAGCTATCAGCGTCAAAAGTCACATATTTTAAACCACCACTGCAGATTTTTATGACAGCTTTATATAAGCCATTCGCAGATTCTAAGTCAATTGCGAGTTTCTTCGAGCCGGATCTGTTGATATCGTGCGTCGTCGATAAAAGCATATTGGATACACCAAACGATGAGTTCTTCGTTACATTCCTGGTTACCACCATTATAGATGTGGGTGTCTGTGGGTGTATGTGCATGTTATTGAAAAAATAAGTATATTTTCTATCACGTCTTCGAGAACACTGATAATCACACGTGAATCGACCCGCTTTGTATCTTATAAGCTCCACCCTAATATTTTTCACCCTACCCTCTATGTTAGTTGAATAACGTTACATAACATAATGCAATAGGTTCTGACAAGTATATCTACTTCACATTATGATGCAACTTTTAAACTGAAAAAACGTTACATATCAGGTTTCAATAAGTTCTGATAAGTTTTAATCTTTCTTAAAGAAGCCCCCGAATAAAATGACCACCAGAAATACCGAATGTTATTATCTTAAACATTTAAGTCTTGCAAGTTTAGATCTGTAACCTCTGAGGTTACACCATCGTAGCTTTTGCATCGTAGAATTTGCCTGTTCCGTGAACGATACACACACGTGAACGTGGAAAGAGGCGCTCGAGTCGATCGAAGCTCGGTGTACTATATGTTGCTAGATTAACTATGCAACGTGCCATAGCTGATGCCAAATATCGAGTTTTTTCTTCACCTCTTACGTATATTCGTTGCGCTTCTCTAGCTATATTGCACAAATGATACTGTGATTTATGCAAAGAAATGGAGCCTTTGAACCAATGAATTCCGTGTAAATTTAAGCTGCAATAATTATTAGTTTTGCATATATTTTCAGGTAATTTTTTAATATTGCAAGGTGGTTGCACAATCCAGTGACCGATGATCTTGCCTTACAATGATACAACTGCAACTTCTTTAGGTATAAACGCTTTATTGGCGTCACGTAGAGCTTGTATGTCGATTACGTAATCAGTTTTTTCTAATTTTATTGCGCCACTCTTGAGGCTTTCACCGAAAATAATCACGAACTTTACGTAGACGGTCTCTTATTTATACTGTTCTTCCCACCACCTCAGCCGCCTCTACAACCAGCGTCACCCATCAAGCGCTAAAATCAGCAATGATTGGTCTACTCGAGTCAATCTTCACAACCTTATCGTATTCTGCATAAACTATACAATTGAGAGTATTTTTGAAAACTTACTCGTTCATTCAGAAAGTGTATACTGGTGCCAGAAAATAGCGTATGAAAGGCATTTATATGCAGATTTGAGTTGGGTGTAAAACGAGGCTGTAAAGATTTGCTCGGAATTTGTACACCATCGCTGTACAAAGAGAAATAATTGATGTTGACGTTTTGAAAATTAAATGGATTAAATCTTCGATTTCTATTAAAAGCTCTGATGTCGAGAAATCCAATAATAATTCTTTTCTGCAATTGATCTAGAATTACGTTATCGAGTGAGTCGCTCATTATTCCCGCGTGCGGCGTAAACGACTTTACCTCCACTCGCGTGATTGGATATTTAGCGGTAGTTTTAGATAATGCATTAGCGTGTACGAGTAAGACACTAGGATTAATTAAATAACGAGAGTTGCTTCTTTTATTTTAACTTTAAATCGCACATTGTCAGATGAACCCATGAGACAGAGCGCGTCTTTGCTTCTCACTAAACGATCTCGCATTTCTAGACCATTTTTAAACATTTTATCTTGATTAAAAACGTCACAATGTAAAAGACCTATCTTACAAAAGGTTTTCCCATCTAGCGTAAATTCTTGACGGTTTAACAGGCCGCTATTAGCTTGAGCACTCATAGCGTTTGGTACAGTTTCGAAATTACCTTCTGTATCTTCGTACCATAAGCAAGACATCAAGTGTGACTCTTTAGCAGCTGGTGAGTAGTTGAGTAAGGATTCTATATAAGCTCTGTAAAGGTATGCATTATTGGGAGGTGAAATTAGTTTTTTGTTGAAAAATACGTCGATTTGACTGAACATAGAGTGCAGAAAATTATTGATGGGTGCAACTTGTGCATTTTCTGCCTCTGTATCGACAGGGAGAATTTGCGCTTGAACATGAAGTATAGTATGAGCAAGATCTAGGCAGTGTTCGCTCGCGCTTGGAATTACAAATTCTAAAGAGGAGTCGCTTTTTTCATCAATTGAAGATATTGGCTTATAATTTAACTGCTATTTTCTATAGAAGTTTGTGTGGCGAGCAATGTGAATATGTCCAACTCACTGGACATACATTCGGACGAGTGTGTGCGTATGAATGCCATGGTTTAACTAGGCCCAAAAATATCATTTATATTTCTGTGATTAACTATTTTCCTACTTTTTAATTTTTATAGGATTTTTTCCTAGTCTTTTCTTCACGGTAGGATTTTTTACAATTTTTTTTTTTTATTTTTACGAGCCCCGACAGCGATGTCTAATGGACGTACCTTTTTAGACGGACGTCTGCGTTTAGCTGCATTCGATTTATAACCATCACCTTTCATTAAATCAGCAATTTTGTTAACAGTTTTTCTTTTTAAATTTTTACCAGATTTTTTCGTTCGTAATTTCAACGTCTTTACGTTTAGAACCGTTCTTGACAACATTGTCAATTACACGAACTCCTGTACGAAAAGCTTCTTTACCAACAGCGCGTGCACCAGAAGCCACATAGGGTAGAATTATTCGAAATAGTCCGCCCAGCCACGATCCTACTCCTCTACCCCTTGATATCATGAACCAGTAAAAATATTTCTGACTCCTCTACCACCAATTTGATTGTTATAGTAATTCATGTAATGACTCATACGTTTTGAATTTTCTTTTTTTCTCTATCTCTTCATCGATTGCGCGTAAAGTGAAGCGTAACCGTCAACATCCCGTGCTCGAATGATATACGATTACCTTGTTCATCTCTTATATAACTGGCAATAGAGCGAAACAATGTCGTAACAACGGAGTGTAATGAGCAGGGGAAAATTTTCTCACGATATTAGAGCCAAACTGATAATTCTTGGTATCTATAGACACGATACGCAAAAGAGCAGCTGAAGTGTCACCAACTGTATATGGTTCGCAAATATTCGTATAAATAAACAAGAGATCGGGTATGACACAGGCTAAACATGCTGGTACATCTTCCGATATATATGCATTCTCAGTAGATTCTCGAATTTCTGAATTATCTAAAAACCGAATAGGCGGCGTATTTTTTATTTAACGTAATGTAATGTAGATTATCGCAATTGCATTTTCGCATCAGACAATAAAATCCTGTTTCAATAACTTCATGCTCTAGTACTTGATGTTTCTGTATATACTCGTTATTAATCTCACTAGCCAACTCTTCTAAATTATTATAAATACCATGTGGAAAACGATGTTCTTGATAATACTTTTGGTTGACTTCGAATTTACTTTTGAAAATTCCTTCGAATTTCTCTATATGTATGATAGTACAAGGTACGTGAATTTCAACAAGACCCACATTCCAGTTACCACTGAGGCGTATTTCCTGTGATAAATGGGTAGTAAATCATCTCGTCACATTATCGTTGTAATAGCCCATATTACTATTGCTGGGTAGAACAAGGTATAAATCTTCAGTGGTATCCATGGCTATACACTTTCTAGTTCAGACGCTTTCATCGAGTAATTAAACTTATCAGGATATCCGAGCCACTTGACGAGTATAAGTTTTTTCCAGGCTCGACCCTTGGTATCAATTACACGTTCGATTTTGAAACGTTCGTCGTTGTCCGTAATACGCTGCTCTCAAACATGCGTGAGTTCTTCCATGTAAAAGAAACCATCGATAACCTCACCGTTTAAATCCTCCAAGATGTACGTATAAAGATTTTGTCTTTTCGATACGCGATTTATTTTAAATATTTCCTCACTAAAATTTTTCTCGTAACTTTTCTGGAAGATATTTTTAGTTCGACTGATGCGCACGTAGTCACCGATGTTATATTGAACAAAAGTACCTAGCGCCCTCTTCTTTCTTTTATTATTACTTTGTAGAAGGGCTCGTTTTTCTAAATTTCTGCGAGCTTTCTCAGCGTTATACAAGTTTATGTTCGTCGGTTTCATTCATATTGCACTATGTAGAGTATGATTGTAGGCATAAATAATACTTTGAATCACATCAATATAATGTTTCGTGTTTTTCTCAGAAAAGTATCGCCACATACGCTCGCGTATAATTCTATTAAGTCTCTCAACCACGGCTGCTTTAATATCAGGATTGCGAACGACTCTAAATGTGATATCCTGCTTCTTCAAAAGTGCCTGAAAAGCCGATCCCACGAATTCTTTGCCGCGATCTGACTGTAAGCAGAGCGGTTTTCGGTCATGCGCACAATCAAGAATCTTACTAAACGCTGCTGCAACTTTCGTTGCATTTTTATGACGGAGTGGCTCCACCTACGCATATGTACTAAGTATATCTACAATAATGAGGAAGAAGCAATCATTATCGTTGTATTCTTTTATCGTGGTTAATTACATTAAATCACATTCCCAAAGATCGTCAATATTTGTCACATTGTAATGCAACCTCGGGAATTTTCGAGTAACCGTGTATGGGTCTGATTTTGTAGCCACTCTATAAGCTTATTTTTCTCTGTCTTGTTGAAGTACTTACCTTTCTTATTGACACGTAAAAGATTTTACGCACCCGCGTAGCCTGCCTCGTGTGAAACATCGTATTATTGTTTTTCGTAATCCATTTTCTTGTATTTTTCTTGTTCTTTACTCTCTTTTCTCACATGTCCATGCGAAGCCATTTGCTATTTGATTACTTTGCAGTACTACGAGTCTTCTTCTTTGGTGAAGTACTAACATTCTTTACTTCGTCACCCGGCTATTGCCACCAGTCTGTCTTATTCAAACGACGTTTATGGCTAGGGCTTGATCGACTTTGTCAATGTTTGACCAGTTTTCTAGATTTATGCGTTACCTATCAAATTGGGTGGTGTCTCAGAGGTCTTGAGAAATTTTGCAAACTGTAAAACATCGTTGAGCAAGTTTCCTTATTTCCTTTGTTATTTTTTTCCTTACCTGTTCTTACAGCATCCTTTATTAATTCGATAATATTGAATTTTTGATTTTCCAGCCATCTATAGTAACTGTGCCTGTATTATCTCAACTCAATCGTTCAGGTGACGTTCGTTTCCAGTGTCGGAGTAAAAGTCTTGCTTTTCGCTCGAAAGCTTTAGGTAGGCATTTTATTATATTGTCTTCGGTGACTGGTGTAAGAAATGCTTCTACATCATCTAATCCGCGATCAATGTTTCGTTTTGTGTCTCTTTCGCTCTTCTTGAAAAACAGATATCGACGTAAGACTTAGCAATAATTTAGACATTTTTTCGGTAATTTTTTTTCGAATGTAATATATCATGCATTTTAGAATCGAGCCTCAAAAAATTATTCCCCCTAGTTTGAGTTGTACTTTCAGTGGCTTTAGTTTCTCCTGCTGGCATCCTCGTTTGGAGTATAGTTTCGGGTTTATTTTGCAAGCGGTCCATTAAATCTTCAGGCACGATAATCATTTTACGACCTCGCTCCATAATTATTTTGGAAATTTTACTTATCAATTAATCTGGAAATAAGAGCACCGATTATAGGTGCTATAATTAACGGTAAGAAACCACTACCGTGTTGCAGAAAAATTTTCTTTCGTCTTTTCCAACCGTTCGTAGGGTTGTCGTGAACTAATTTACGTAGTACGTGTCAAAGCTGTTTTAAACATTTATCCTCCGAATTTTCTAACAGAAATAAGCCTATTGTGAAATAATTTCAGAATATTCAACAAGCATTCGCATATACACCTTATGGTTGTCCTATCGCTAGATTTTATTAGTTCGTTTACGTGGTTTGCTATCACCATGTTTGAAAGTGAGTAACAGGGACGCGTCTTTCTCTTCTCTTCCTTTGTAAAATATTTATCGGGTATGCTGTAATTTTTTTTACGATTTCTCGATGCTTTTCGAGCCATTGGCAAATTCTTCAAAACATTTTGGACAACCGTATGTATAACAACATTGAAATTCATACACTACGCCCCTCTCCACGCTCGGCTCATTTAACGGAGGTAAGTACCCATCTACCAAAACACCTTCGCGTAGTCGGAATTCTCGCGATCTACCCGCGTATATTATGTCTCTCTCCCTTCACTCTCGCACAAAAGGAGCCATTCATTAGCTTTTTGAGAGTGTATGTCGCTTCATCTGTAACCCTTTGGGGGAATTATAGCTATGCTATCTGAGATCAAAAATTTTTTCCTAACATTTTTTTCTAAAAACCAAACAAACTCGTCTTAAAATCTCTACATCCGTTCGGTAATATTCGACTATTTCATTTTTAAAATCGAAAACTTAATTGGGTAATGTTTCATTGTACCAATCGTAAAAAATTTTTCTCTCTTCCGGTGACAGAATCAGGCGCGTAAAAATGAGCAACTGAAAGAGCACCTATATATTCTTGATTATTTGCTTTATTGAACAAATGTGGAAAGTAACCTTTTTTATTACTATCCGGTAAACCAAAAGCAGTGGGCAATGCGCTTAATTTCATATGAAAAAAATTTAAACTATCGATAAATTTTGTTCGGCTTAATTGCAAAATTACTACGTTCTGTCCATTTAAAATTTCACTGCGCATTATTTGATCACTCGAACGCTGATCGATTAATCTCTTTAAAAAAATTGTTCGTTGAATCCACTAGAATTATGAGCAATACAAATTATTTCATTGAAGCTAATAAAACTAGGTAAGCATGAATATCACGAACTGCATACTCGATCCACAGAATAGTATTCGTAGTATCGGACTGTGGTTCTTTTAAACGTATTATTAAATGTTTACCTGAAACACCAAATTTCCGAATAAATTGTTCATTTTCTTCGGATATCAAAAACCGTTCGCCTGGTGGTTTTATTTCATAAATTCCTTCAGCATTTATACGAACAGCACTCTGATCAGCTTCTTCAACATCCTTGCCATCTGTTAAGTCTGTTGACAAGGGTGAGTCGGATATTGTCGAAGATGATATCGATTGATTAGCACTATTGGAATTCTTGTCCGGTCAAATCCGGTCCGAAATTGTCAATTAATTTTGTTTAATTTACCTCCACACGCACATTTCTCCACATTAGATAATTTTATAATCATTCTTCTGGAATTCGGTTAAAGCTTTCATATACACGATTTAACAAATCGTTAACATCTGGATCTGTGTACATAGGAGACGTTTCGTCTTCTGCCATGTTATACAAAAATCGTAACTCTTGCGCTCTTGGAATATTATTGATCCATTTCATGTAAGTGCGTAAGAAGTTTGGATGTGGTATTGAGGCAGGCAAATTTTTGTCTCCATTGTTTACGTGTCTTCGAATAACTTTAAAAATAGTAGAAAATAAGAAACAACAATAAACGTTAATAAAATTTAATAATTTGATATACTTACACTCATTTACCGATCTACAGGGTTCCTATAATGAAACTCATGATATTGCACACAATATTATGGAATCTTTGCCACAATCGTTCTTCTTTTTGAGGAATATAAAAATTTTGTATGGCATCATATCGGCCAGCTATTTCAGCGTCTGTGGAAGATGGCGGGATATGCTCAATAACTCTTTGAACAGCTGTACGCGGTTCTCCGTATTCGCTCACCAAGGGACCGTATGTTTTTTGTTTGTTAAGCTCATGTTCAGGTAGGTCATAGTCACTTTCGAATCCGCTATTACTACTATGGTCGCTATTTTCCAAAAAGTCAGGAGTTCTGAGTGGTCTGTAGTTTACTACAGGCCGCTCCTCTTCATACTGCACTTCCTGCCCCTCGGCATCGTTTTGAACGAGAGGTAACTCAAGGTCGGCTAATAAATTCTGTAATGCTAGATATGTATATTAATAGAAATCAGGTAATTTTTATTATTTGATTTAATGAATTTTAAAAATACTTACCATTTTGTTCCTCTTAGTTTAAGAAATCAGGAGTTAGGAGTGGTCTGTAGTTCACCACAGAGTGTTCCTCCTTCTCTTCCTCCTCCTCCTCCTACTCCTCCTCCTCCACCACCACTTCTACAGCATCTTTTTCCTTATCTTCGTTTTATTCCTCGCTTCTAATAGCTGTATCATTGAAATTTTCGTTTTGCAACGATGGACCAGCATCTGCAGAATGTTCGAAAAACTCATCATCGACAACCTTTTACATTAGAGGAGCCTCGATATTCGACATACTATCGCTATCAATCACCTCTAATAAATTGTATAATGGAATAGAATTTTATTATTTTTTTACTTAAAAGATTATTTTATTTAAATAATTTAAAAACGACATACCATTTTGTTCTTCCTTGTGATCGTCGACAATCCTATCTAGAATTCTATTATTTCTAGAATTTAGTCGACATAAATATTCTTCAGACAACGATAATGCAAGAGGATAACTATTGAAAAGTTGCCTCTAGTATCGTAGTATTCTTGCAACACTGCACTGCGACAATAAAAAATACATTTCACATCTTAATCCACTAACACCCATAATCTGAATGCGAATTCGTCAGTTATTACTGCATCTCTTCCAAACCGTATAAGAACTACATCGAAGTGATGCAGTAAGTTTTAAAAATAATTTTACGCAATTGCTCCATTTCTAACCTTTGTAGATTTTACACCGAAAGAAAAAATACTGGCAAGTCTACTATACGCGCAATTCTCATGCTTACTGAAGCTTCGAAATTAATTGGTTTCATCTTTTACAAGGTGATGAAAATATCATCTTTCTATATATCTCATTCCACTGACTGACTTTGATTTTCTCAATCTCATTCATCGTATATAGGTAACAAAGCTAATCTTTAATTGATATGACGAGCGTTTTGAAAAATTAGGTCTTCGTACACGATAATAAGAGTTTTGAACATCCGTTTTACCGTATATTCGTGGCGAGAGTTATTGATTTCATTTGCACAGACAACTCGATATCTATTGCAGGATATTAATGCTACGATTGCATTTATCTTAGGATACAAAGGTGTCCTGTAAAAGAACAGCTTTTGTTTTCAATTTTTACGATACAAAACAAGCGGATGCTGCCGATAAGATGAGTTTTAAATTTCGTAGTTTGTTACATTCGACCGTTATATTTTGTATGTATAGCTATAAATTTATAAATTTCGTATACTAGATTAAAATAAAATATCACTATAAATTTTTTAACAATAATTATATAGCTTTTATATTTAATTAAAACAAAAGAGTATAGATTGCGAAAATATATTAATATTATTATTAAAGACATTAGTATTTTACTTAAAACGTTTTCAAAATAGTAACTAATAGAAATTATTAAATGCAAGATGTATGCATCAATATCTTATAAGAATATACTATGTTCAATAAATTGTAAACGCATTGTCATTGTACAAATAAAATATTCGAACCAGCTCGGTAAGAGCACTAAAAACTTTGATTAGTTAATTAATGATAGTCACTAACGCAACCTCTCGCCCGATCGCAATACCCTCTACCATTTATTTCATTTTACTTAAAAAATATGTAAAAGACAAAAGTAATGTCAGTCATTACAAGGAAGTTGGACTGTACAGCCGGTTCAGCAAAAATGGGATCGTTGATTAGTTCAAGCTCACACACACCCGAGAAAGAATGTTTGCTCGATAGAAACTCAAAAGAAAACAAGGGTGGTAACTGTAACTACAAATTTTCTATTAATCCTTTATTGTATTCTAATAAAAAGGGATATAATAACTTAATAAATCACTGTTGAGATTTTTTAAATACGTAATAACAACACTTGGACTCATAAAAGACGTCCAACCCTGATATGTAAGATGTAAAACGACACCGCGTACTTCTTCAAAAGTAAAAGAACGGTAAAGGTAATATATTAAATGTGCTTACTTTTCAAATTATTTTCGAAAATATAATAGCAGTTGGGGCGAGAGGACAAAAGCTTAAAAAATATATTTTCGTATGAACATGAGGCGATCTACGTCTACATCTTTATCACCGTATCACATTTCCTTATCGGTCAGGAAATAAATTCGGTATCCATGGATAACTTCCTGCCTCGACACTGAGCAGCCTTCATGAATGAATACGACAATGCTATGTGTGGACGTATCTGATCGAAAAATTTATTTCAGCTCCACAATGCTGTACAGCTTGGGTTAATGTAAAGTACAAATGAAAAATTGTTGTGTAAAACAAAATCTTACTCGTTCGGATAGATTTTATAGCTAGGGTGCGCGAACACTGACAGCCAGTAGACAGAGCGGGCGAGCCTTGCTGAGAAGATCAGCACCAAAGAGAGAGACCGATAGCCGGTTGCTATCGGACTGATTATGCAACGATTCTCTCTCTCTCTCTCTCTCTCTCTCTCTCTCTCTCTCTCTCTCTCTACGCTGCATGCGTACATGTGTGCACGCGTGCATATATATATATATATATATATACATACGCTCACATAGATATATATATATATATATATATATATATATATATATACATATGCACACACACACGCACGCGCACGCACACACATGCACGCACACACACACACGCGCACGCGCCAGTGAGGAGTTTTGTTGCTTTCTCACATCTGGCGCCTCCCCAGGTTGCGGATAGGGGATGGCTCGCTGCAAATTGTAGAGGACACTGAGGAAATAAAATACTCAGGGCGGACAGAAAAAGCTAATAAACGAAGCACAGCCGAAGGGATAGATTCCACTCCTAAAACAGTAGGTGGCAAAAGGACGAAAGAACCATCACTGGGCTTAAGGAGACCACCAGAGTCGGTTGGACTACCTAGAGGGAATTCCGAGGCCAAGAAAAATCAATGGCAGACCATCAAGCGCAAAAAGCCCAAAGGTAAAGATAAAGAACTACCTAGTGCACGCAGGCTTAGTGGACGAAATAGACCTAATTCCATCTTGATTAAGGCCAATGAAGGAGTAACATACGCGGAGGTACTGCGTCAAGTAAAGAATGACCCGGAGTTATCTCATGTGAATAATGAAGTTAACAGGATACGCAGAAATACAAGCGGTGCCCTGGTACTTCAGTTAGAACGGACAGCCAAAGATGCACATGAGTTGGCTCGCATTGTTGAAACTAAGGTTGGCCATAGTGCATCCACTTCAGTTCTGACTAATCTTATTACTTTGGAGATTAAAGATATAGATGAGGTTACTACAAAGGATGAAGTCTTAGAGGCTCTGAAATTACACCTCGAACTCAAGGAGACTAACGTGCTAATCGCTCGTTCCTTGCGGCAAGCTTATGGGGGTACTCAGACGGCGGTGGTGTCTGTACCATATAGCCACGCAGCTGAGTTACTACGTGCAGGGCATGTTCGCATCGGATGGATCAGCTGCAGAGTTCGAAAAAAAAAACAGAAATAAGGCATTGCTTTAGGTGTTGGCAGACTGGCCATTTATCGGCTGTGTGCTCGGGCCGTGACAGAACTAATCTTTGCAGGCACTGTGGTGGAAAAGACCATCTATCCAAGCTGTGTGTAAATGGGTCCTGCTGTTTACTCTGTAAATGTGAAGAAAAAAAGGAAATTAACCATCCAGCATACAGCTATAAGTACCCGATCACTGTGGAGTTTTTAAACAGACATAAAACATGAGAATACTCCAACTGAATACTAACCATTGCGTAACGGCTCATGAAACGGCTCATGAAACGGCTCTGAAACAGACAATAAAGGAGCTAAGGATAGACATTGCTGTAATCTCCGAATCAAATTGTGAAAGGGACAGACCCCAGCGCTGGATAAGTGACACAAGCAATAGAGCGGCCCTCTGGATTGGTCAAAATAGGCAGATACTAAAGCAGTCGAGTCATCGGAGCGAATTGATATCCTGGGCTGAAATACAAGAAATATACGTCTTTAGTGTATATGCTCCTCCAAGCTTGACGGACAACCAGTTTGAAATCCTTGTAGCTAAATTAGTTGATGAAGCCATGGACAAGAAACCATTATTAATCGCTGGCGATTTTAACGCGTGGTACACAGCCTGGGGAAGCGCTTCAACAAATAACAGAGGTAGTATGCTGCTTGATGGCCTTAATTCTCTTCAACTCCACGTGGCTTAATGAGGGAATTGAATCCACTTTCATTAAGGGAGAAAAAATCAGTTATTGATGTAACATTCGCCAGTGATGACCTGATTCAGCGGATCCTTAATTGGAGAGTAAGCGACCTTTACACCCACAGTGATCACAGGGCGATCTTGTACGAGATTGCAGAGAAGAAAGTGAAGAACAAGTACAATGAGTGGATGCCCACACGGAAATGGAACATCAGATCACTAAACTGTGAAGTGTTTGCCAACATTATATCAGTAGAGCGTTTAGAATATGGTGCACCAGGCCATCTGGCAACTGCACTCATGAAGCATATCTCTGAAGCATGCGATGCGTCTATGACTAGGACTAAGAGTGGATTAAAATATCGTCAATCTGTCTACTGGTGGACAAATTGCAGAATTGCGCAAGCAATGTCATTGCGCACGTAGACTTGCCCAAAGAGCCTGCACCCAACGTGATACGTTTAATAGTTTATTTAAAGAAGCACAAAGAGCGCTTGTCAAGGCCATTATGGCAAGAAGGCGTCGATGCTGGCTTGAACTGTGCGCGGAGGCCAACAATGACTTATGGGGACGACCATACACAACAGTCATGGCACAATTGAGTAGGGCACCAATGCAACCTACTGGCACGGTATTGATTGATAAGATTGTTTCCGCTCTCTTTCCCAATGGCACCCAAGGGTCTGTACTGCGCATGCAACACTCGGACGATATACCTCCTATAACAGAAATGGAGCTACATAATGCTTACGTCAAGATTAGAAACAATTCTGCCCCTGGTTCTCATGGTATTCCTAATGCTGCAATTAAGTTGGCGTTACAGAAGAACCCATCTATATTTCTAAAAGTATATAATGCTTGTCTTCTTGAGGGAGTTTTTCCTGATTGCTGGAAAACTCAAAGGTTAGTCCTGTTACCTAAGGGCAATAAGCCACTTGATGATCCGTCATCATACAGGCCATTGTGTATGCTCGATTCGGTAGGTAAAATATTTGAAAAAATAATATGTAGCCGACTGGAAGTATTCACTGAAGGATTGCACGGCTTATCCTCACGCCAATTTGGATTTCGGAAATCAAAATCAACAGTCGATGCTATTAAACTGGTAGTGTGTACCGCAAGAAACGTAATCAGTGGTAAGAGATGGAAAGATGACACTAAACAGTATTGTGCCATTAACGCTCTAGATGTCATGAATGCCTTCAACTCAGCGCGCTGGTCTTCTATTATGAATTCTCTTAATGAGTTCGGAGTACCTGGTTATCTACAGAATGTCGTGGCCAGCTACTTTGAGAATAGGATAATATTATACCGAACGGATGAAGGCATTGTATCGCATAAGGTTACCGCGGGAGTCCTCCAGGGCTCGGTTATGGGAACTATATTGTGGAATATTATGTATGATGGCGTGTTGAGGATTCCATAACCGCCTGGTTCAATAACAGTAGGCTACGCCGACGATATCGCTGTAGTAGTGACGGCTAAGACTCTTGATGAACTCACTGAAAATGACAATGAGGCAATCAGCAACATCAGTAGATGGATTAAGTCGGCTGGTTTACAATTAGCGGAGCACAAGTCAGAAGTAGTTCTTGTCAGCAGTCGTAAGAAGGTAGATAGTATTACTCTTAAAGTTGGTAGCTGCCGCATTAGTTCTGCGCCATCTTTACGATACTTGGGTGTACAGCTTGATGCCAGATTAAACTTCAAAGAGCATCTAAAGATATCTGGTGAAAAAGCACAGCGAGTTGCAGCTGCCTTGTGTCGGCTCATGCCTAACATTGGTGGCCCACGCCCACCCCAGAAGAAGCTATTAGCTTATGTTGTTAATTCTGTCAGCATGTATTCAGTGCCAATCTGGCATCATGCATGTGGAATTAAATCGTATTGTGAGCTGGCCATTGCGATCCGTCGCCGCTCCTGTATACGCATTATTAGTGGTTACAGAACAGTATCCACCGACGGTGCTGAGGTACTTGCCGGAATTCTTCCTTTCGATTTAGCTGTAGATGAACTAGCTAGGCTGCACAATATACATAAGGCCGCAGTGGATTCTCTATATGGTGCTAAAAACGTGGAACGTCATCGTTCTATAGAAATATGGCAAAAACGATGGAACGATTCTAACAAAGGCCGATGGACTTATCGTATCCTTCCAGACATACAAAGATGGATCAACAGGAAACACGGAGAACTAGATTTCCACCTAACCCAGTTGCTGACTGGACATGGTTGTTTTAGGTACTATTTCCACCATTTTCACCTGGATAATAATGATTTCTGCCCCATTTGTCCGACATTGGTTGAAGATGCCGAGCACATATTAGTGAGCTGCCCTCGTTTTAGAACACAACGTGAGTACTTGATGAACACCATCAATAAGCCAATAAGACCAGAGTGCATCCTATCAATAATGCTGGAATCTTTTGAAAACTGGAAGGCAGTAGCTAGTTTCGCAAAAGAGGTGATGACCAAACTTAGAAATGCCGATAGAATTAGGCGTTTTTAAGTTGCAGAGGACGAACACCGAACCCCTGATCACTTGTGTGGATGGGGGACGTAGGATGATGTCATAAGAAGAGGAGACGTATAGGCTAACTAATAGCCCCGCCGAAGTAATATTCCCGGATAGTTCCAGCGGGATGCTGGTTTCGAGAGGCCAGTAGTGCAGAGCTTGCTCTACCTACGCTTATTAAAAAAACATACACACACGCGCGCGCGCGCACACACACACATACATACAAGTCGCGAAATATCAAGGCAAGAACACTAGCGGTGCAAAACTGTTCTTGTAAAACGGATAGATTTTTTTTCAAATTAATAGCCCCTAAGTGTCCTATGTAGATCATTTCGAGCCATGATGTGCATATTGTACATATCTCCCTATTCGAGGCGCTATCGGTGCACTTGATTTAGATAGTTACTGCCGGAAATTATGCAAATCTAGTGAGTATGTACTGGATGCACTAAGTTTTTTGCGACTAGACTGATTCGAATCAAATGAAATTAATGTATCTGTGGGTTTTCTGTATATATGCCCAAAAAGGTTATTGTATTCTTTTGTCATTGTTAAGTCTAGAAAATTTGCGAAATTTTCTTTTTCCACTTTAATAGAAAATTTAATGCTCGTATGTAATGAATTAATAAGGTTTAGAAATGAACTTAACAGAGATCTGAACCTGTTCACAAACAAAAAATGTCATTTACATATTGTGACTAGAAAAATATGTTTTTTATTAGAGGGGAGTTTGAATGAAATAAATTCGTTTCAAGATCCGACATAAAAATTTCACTTAATAACTACGAGAGTGGTACACCCATTGATAAACCATATTATTGTAAATAGTAATTGTTATTAAAAAGAAAATAACTTTGTTTTAAACAAGTAAACGCTAAAAGCAAAACTTCTTCTTTAGTTTGATTTGATAAAGTAATCTTATTATTATAACATCTTAGATATTATATTAATTAGACATCAGAGGAGATTAATTTAGTATTTGAGGGTAATTTTAAACTTTTTACTTTTTGTACTAAATTTAAAGAATTTTTTATGGCGAACTGGAATGAAAATTTAACAATTTAGGTAAGACTATATTTAACTTTTACATAATTTATACATAATTTATAAGCTGGTGTATTTATATAAAAAAACTACTCGACGCATTGGTACATTATCTTTCTGAATTTTTGGGAGTAAATAAAGTACAGGTGTCTGTGGATTGATGCAAATTGAAAAATATTTTTCGGCTTTATTAAATAACGAGCAAGAATGTGATAACTTTTTAACATCATTTTGAAAATTGTTTGTTGGATTATTGTCAGATTTTAGAATTTCAAAATTATCATTGTCTAAAAGAGCCAATGTTTTATTAATACAATAATCTTTGTATAGAATTATAAGAGTATTTCCTTGTTCATGTTTTTTAACGTTAGCGAAAATTCTATTACTCTCATTATCGTTGTTATTATTATGATTGTTATTAATATTGATACAATTAGAATAAACAGGAGATTTTTTGAAATTATAGCTAAATCAGAATTTATTGCTAATAAGGATAATTCATTGTTTGTGTTGTAATTAGGACCATATTTTAAACATTTCTTTAAAATAGCCATTTCTTCATACATGAAATATACCCTAATAAAATTCTTTACTCTATCTAAAAAGTAAAACATAGAATCAGTATAGGCAAAAATTAAGTAGTTACTATTATCATTTATATTTTGAATAATAGAACTCGGAGAATTAAAACGTTTATCGTGTATATATTTTGGTGTAGATGCCGTTGATAAATCTTGAATTTCTTATGTTTTCTTAAATGTGTTAAGTAGTGTCTATGGCCTGTTTCTTGTATTTTTATTCTTATATTGGAGTCTATTAAATCAAATTCACTATTGTTGTGGTGTCTAAATAAATCTTAATGGATAAGTTTCGGATATTGAGATAAATAATTTCATCTGATGTACCATTTTTTATTTTCTTTATTTAGCCAAAGGAAATATGCAGATTTGACCGAAAATTGGGATAACAGAAGACCGATGTTTACATTTTATCTTTATATAAAAAGGTGTTTTTAACTTTAAGCATCGGCTCTTAAACCATATAATATATATTTAATTGAAGACTCACTATACATTTGATGAAACATGTTTTAATAATATAATGTAAATTATAAATGAATATACTTGGATAGTTTCACAAGTTTCAGAATTTAAGTTACCATTGTGTACATTTTTATATTCTTGAATTTGCATCAAATCCTTACACTTTGTATCGATTTTTGATACACTGAAAAAAATATTTTCCGATGTCAAATAAATATTTACTTGTTTTGTACCAAGTAAATCATTTTCTTAAATTAAGAAATTCTTCACTAGATTAAGAGTACGTGGCTAATAAATTTAACTAATAGATCGTAGTATAAAGCTTAGTAAATAATAATACTATATACAAAAAAATAAAGATTCAATAAATAAAGAATTATAATGATTATACAAGTAAACAATAGAATTTAGTGTAACTACAATGCCATGTAAAAGGTTTACAACAATATGTAAGGTATGAAATCCTTATTATTAGTAATTTAATATCCCAACTTATTACAATAAATTAACTATAGTTATAATATAAAAGTTTACTTTAAGTTAAGATAATTTAATAAAGAATGATGATATTCTGATTTATAAAAAGTACATCTAGACTATCGAGCACAATAAAAGCGAACTAAACTAAGTAATATACTATTATTATAAAAAAATGAGTTAATGCATATAAAATAAGATTACGAATTTGAAATATTTTTATAGATTTATTTTAGACTTATTTTTAAACTTTAACTATTGTATGAAAGCGAACGAAAGAGTTTATATTATAAACAGAATTTAATCTCCTTCTTTGGCTTTTCCCACCACCACCACATGAATTTCCCCGAAAATCTTTGAAAACTTTTTTTTGCTTGTCGAGACCACATATAAATAGGGCTCTGTGGAGTGGAAAATCGCATACGCAATTCTGTACACGGAAGTCGATTTTTTTTTGAGTAGAGCTAAACGGTGGGATTGCATACGCAATCTTGTAAACAGAAGCCGCTCTCTTTTTGTTACGTATAGAGTAAACTGTATCGAATACCGTAAAACGTAAACATTCTTATTATACAATAACGGAAGCTAAAACAGTAGAATTAACAAATAAAATCTTAGGGCCTGTGGTCGTTTACTTTTTAGATATATATATATATATATATATATATATATATATATATCTAAATCTTATTCAATAAAAAAGTTGCTTAGTAAATGTGCGCTATGCACTCACTTATTTATAATGTGGGAATACAGTACTATGAAAATATAATTTAAAAATTATTTTGACATGTACTTTCGGGTTCGTCTTTGAAAAGTATTTTGGTAAACAAGGAAATTGTAGATACTAAATTTTTTCATTCTTTTTCCCAAATACATACCCATATGAAATTACACCGGGGACCTACTTACTCTGTGAAAGCATTGAACTCGTATACACGAGTCTTTGAAAACATTTAATATATTTTTATCAATGTAAATATTTTATTTTATCAAAGAAACTTAAATCTACTACAACATATGCTATAATTTACTATCTATATCAATTCAGAATCGTTTGAATATTTAAAACATTTATCAGTAAGTCCAGTTAAATTACGAAACAATGAATATAACTTCAGTATTGTTTGTTATCATCAAGATTTTTAAATATGGATCAATTTTTAACATATTGGGTTGTCAAATATCTCCCTTCCGCTGTTTTACTCTTCATTCAATACATAAAAAGCGTTATAGTGGTAAGATTTACTGCAAATATGCGCCGTTCTGTTCGATAATCTTTTTCCATCTAGACGGCAACTTAATATACCCCTCTCGTAGAAATCCCTCTCCTTCTTTGCGAAGAACTCCGACAGCCACTTTTCACAAGCCTCTTTGGAGTCCAACTTTACACCACCAAGAGCGTTCGACATGGACAGGAATAGGTGCTAATCACTTGGTGCTATGTCCGGGCTATGGTGGATACGATAAAATCTCCCATCCGAACTCTCGTAGCTTCTGACGAGTCATCAACGAAGTGTGTGGTCTGGCATTGTCCTGGTGGAAGACTACACCCTGCCTGTTGGCCAATTGTGGACGCTTCTGGTCGATAGCTTGCTTCAAGCGGTCCAGTTGTTCACCGTAGATGGTAGAATTAGCGTCTGGCGATATGGGAGCAACTTATAGTGGATGATTCCCTTCTAATCCCACCAAACACACAGCAAAACCTTCCTGGCCGTCGATCCCGGCTTGGCCACTGTTTGAGACAGTCCACCGGTCTAGATAGTAAATTATAACATATGTTGTAGTAGATTTAAGTTTCTTTGATAAAATAAAGTATTTACATTGATAAAAATATATTAAATGTTTTCAAAGACTCGTGTATACGAGTTCAATGCTTTCACAGAGTAAGTAGGTCCCCGGTGTAATTTCATATGGGTATATATTTGGGAAAAAGAATGAAAAAATTTAGTATCTACAATTCCCTTGTTTACCAAAATACTTTTCAAAGACGAACCCGAAAGTACATGTCAAAATAATTTTTAAATTATATTTTCATAGTACTGTATTCCCACATTATAAATTAGTGAGTGCATAGTGCACATTTACTAAGCAACTTTTTTATTGAATAATAATACGTAAGAATTTCGAAACTTATACGAATTGATACACATACATATTTCAAATACTTGAAAAAGTAAAAATTGATTTGAATACATTCTTTTGCTTAAATTAGAAATAATTGAATATAATCCTGAAATGTCATTTTATTACTATTGTAACGTCCTGCCCTGCTTACGCGTTTATATTATAAGGCGATTGTCCACCCTGTTCTATGTGAGATGACTTACTACCGCGAAAGACCAGTGAAAATTTGTCTCTATTTTGGCCAAGCCCCTTAACTACTAGCCAGAGATGTGGCGCTAGCGTGCTAAGGTATGTATAACCATTTAATTTTCGTGTATATATATATATATATCTAAAAAGTAAACGACCGCAGGCCCTAAGATTTTATTGGTTAATTCTACTGTTTTAGCTTCCGTTATTGTATAATAAGAATGTTTACGTTTTACGGTATCCGATACAGTTTACTCTATACGTAACAAAAAGAAAGCGGCTTCTGTTTACAAGATTGCGTATGCAATCCCACCGTTTAGCTCTACTCAAAAAATCAATTTCATATTCATGTCGATTGTGGTGAAAAATTTTCTTTGGAATCGACAGTTAATATTTAGCTTCGATTTGGATATTTTACACGGCGGGGAAAGTAGGAGCAGGAGCCCGAGGCCAGTTTCGGCGTCGCATTACCGACAGTATAGTGTCCGGATTTCTCTGACGACGCATGTTATTTTTGTTCCTTAGGGTAGCTGGTGTTATTATCGTGTGCTGCCATCTATCAAACGACGTCAAAACAAATTTCAAATATTAATAAACAAATATTTTACATGATAACTTGTCTATTAAAAAATTGTCGGCCCGATGGGTGCCGCGGTTGTTTAAGGTAGACAACAAGCGGAAGCGGCTGCTAACTTCGATGCGATGTTTAGAACAATTTAAGCGAGATCCGAAGGACTTTTTGCGTGGAGTTGTCACCATTTATAAAATTTAGCTTTTATACTTATATATACATTGTACATGTTGCAAATGATGATGCAATTCGGTCAATAAGGTATTCAGTCACGTCTGGCGTCGATAATCACCTGGCATCTCCGAGGCATGCTTTCTACTAAATTGACGACGTATTATAGTGGCCACAATCTTCAGATCCGATGAATTTAGTAAAACAACTGCTTCAACGTGTGTGTACGTCTTCCACGACGGCCAATCCAATGTAATGATGCCAGGTCGAATTTTCCACTCAGTACAGAGCTTGTCGCGGCAAGTGTTTCGGATCATTGTCCTCCAGCAGAATTGAATCTTCATTTTTTGATGAACCATCATTTGGCATATGGCACTAAAGCCTTTTTATAGATTTTTATCATTTTCTTAACATTTAGGTTTTCAATAAAGAGGTGTAAAGTGTCGAATCCCTGCTTTGAGAAGCAGCCCCAAAGATGCACCTTTCTTCAAAGTTTTACGATCCGCTGAACAAGCCTATTGGTAGAAGTTGACCAGGCTCGCGTAGGGACACAATAAGCCCATACAGAACATTCATTACTAAAAATGACATTTTCAAAATCTCTACCGATATTCTCATGCGCTCAAACGAATCGCTTTGTCACATGTTTTTGAGTCAACAGAGGCTTCTTCATTGTATTGCACCATTTCAGGCCATGAGTACGAAGATAGGTTTGGATAGTTTCGTAGGATATATGTAAACCTTTTGCCATTAATTTTGCTTGTCCTTACCGCAGTGTTAAATCAGAATTTCGCGAATACAGATTCACTATTCTTTCTTTTTTTTTGTCCATTTTTCCTATCGAGCCACGCTCTGATAAATCATTGACATTTTTAGCCACTTTATATCGCTATACCCACTTCTGTGCAAATGCCTTCGACTTTCTCACATATTTAGCAGCCGCTGATTGCGACATTTTGGAACATTTCGGGTGGATGAAAAATAACACAGCTTCCTAGCGCGACGCGTACTTAGCACTCATGGGGTTTAAAGTGATTCTCTTTCAAAAGATCAACAATTGAATCTTTGTTGACAATGCATCAAGGACAAGGCTTTCCTCTATTGGCTCGCAAAGAAATTACAGTGCTCGAAAACTCTTGAAATATTGACAGTTGCATACGGTGAGTCTACTTTTACTAAAAAGAATGCGTAAGTGGTACAAGCTGTTCCAAGAAGGTCGAGAGAAAGTCAAAGACAAACCTCGCCCTGGACGTCCTATTACGTCAATAACAGATGAAAATGTTCCAGCAGTGAAGGATATTGTGTTAAAAATCGTGGAATCCCTATCAGAGAAATTGCTAAAGTTGTTATCATGTCGGTTAGCTCATGCCATGCTACTTTTTTTGGATGTTTTGGGCATGAGGCGTGAGACAGCGAAGTTCGTTCCAAAACTGTATAAGTTTGATCGAAAAAACTTTTGCCTTATCATAACTTAGGAGATGTTGATCAAAGTCAATAATGATGCTGATTTTCTTAAAAGGGCTATAACTGGTGACGAATTGTGGTATATGGTTATGACGTCGAAACTAAAGCCTAATCGTCACATTGAAAGAGCCCAGAAGAACCAAGATCGAGGTAAATACATCAAGTTCGACCAAATGTCAAGATTTTCCTCACTGTCTTCTTTGATTACCGTGGCGCAAGGCATCAGGAATTGTTACCACAAAGTTGTATGATTAATAAGGAGTACTACCTTAAAGTTATGCGCCGTTTGCGGTAGGCGTTACACAAAAAATATCCGGAACGTTGGAAAAACAATTTGTGGCTTTTCCACCACGATAATGTAGCTAAGTAGCTACATTCATCGTTGCTTGTAGGAGATTTTTGGGCAAAAATAAGCTCTATAATCATAACTCAACCACCATATTCACCAGATTTGGTATCTAATCATTTATTTCTTTTCACAAAACAAAAAAGACCCACGAAAGGACATCAATTTTCAATGATTCAGAGGATAAAAACTGCAGCGCCGTAATTAGGTTTGGGATGGACTGAGGCACCATCGGTGTGGGGGCCCTCCAGTGAAAGTTTTAAAATCATAAACGATACAATTATTATAATATAATTTTTTATTGTATATATAAAATAATTTATTTATCTACACGTATAACTTGTTAATAAATAAATATATATTTATACAGTAGAATATTACATAAAAAAAAAAAATTTAATAAAGCATTTTCGCGCTTTTTTTCATCAAATGTGTCAATGTCATCAATATTTTGTATGACAAATAATGTCTCTCTCCATATTTATACTAGACAAATGATTTAGATAATTTTGAGTCATTGATACCCTTCAGGCATTATTCCCTAAATTTAATTTCGAGAACGACCATTCTTCGATATAATTGCTTAACATTAGAATTAAATATATTCTTAAAATTTATTCCATATTTGGAAAGGACTTTCGTACTCATTTTTTAACAATCAATGAAAATATAGCTTGTTCTTGACTAACTCCAATCACAGATTTTAATTCAAGTAATTCAGAACAAAATGTTTGAAGTCACACAAGTTCCATTTCTAAATTTGAATGAAAATGATTTTTATAGATATCTAGTAACTTTTTGCTGCTTTGTTGTATTTCAAAAGAAGTTACGTTATTGAAGATTGGTAAAAATCCGAAGTGTAGATCAATCGTATCATATGCTGAAATTCTTTCATCTAAATGAGTCACAAAAGTATCGATCAAAGCTATAAATTCCAACGTTCGGAGCTTTTCAGAAGGTGTGAATTTAGATTCTACCGCAAAACCATAATCTAGAGGATCCATCCGTACATTTCTGCAGCGTACACGATCATGTTTGTAATCTGAAATGTTAGAAAGTTTTCTACCTAGATTTTTGTTGTGTAAAAACAAATCTCTTATTTTCTATAAATTCTCTAAATGATCTCATACATTATAAGGCTATATTAATGTTATTTTAGGGTTTTGTATAGTTTTATTAGCATTGTTCAGATTTTCAAGTACGTCTTTCCAAAATGAGGCCATGATTCCAGTTTCTAATGTACACATTGTCCTATGCATAAATTCGGCCTAACATCGGATTTTGGACTAGTTTCATCACTATCAATAATTGATAGTAAACATTCTACAATTGCCGAGTAGCTTTTCATAAAGGCTTGATTAGCTTCAGCACGAGCAGACCATCGAGTGCATTCGGTTCTTTTAGGAAGCATTATTCTATCACCAATATTTTTGTTCTCGTTCAAAATTTTAATAAGAACAACGTATATCTGATGCTGAAAAAAATACGTAAATTTCCTATAAAAATATGAAATAATCTGTCGTATAAGGTGAAGCACTTGAAGCTTTTTCTCCTACGAGATTTTTTTTTTCGCTCTATTTATGCTTCCAAATATTGGTGCTAATCAGCGACGGAGGTCTACGATGTGTTTGTAAACAAAGCACGTGTAAATTATTACAGCGGTGCCTGTATCAATCGGCCGAGACCGGGATTTGAACTCGGGTCACCAAGTTACTAGTCCTTCGCTCTAGCAATCGAACCATTCCTACGAGATTTAGAGAATGACCGATACAGGGAACCTAAAAAACCAGATCATTTCTCTGCTTTATTAGAGCCTGTAAGCCGTTGAATCTGTAACTCATAGTTGAGGCATTTTCAGACGATTAGCCCTGAAATCGTTTAAATCAATGCTCTTGTAGAAATTTATTCGCACCATCAAGCATATCTATAGCTTTATGACCATGATTTTCTAAGAATTTTAGAAATCTTTCGACAGGCTTATCTCTTTCAATATATCTTAATACTATTGTTAATTGGTTTTGATGATCCTTGTCCTTTGTACAATCGACATAAATAGCATAAATTTTCTCTACTTTCAAACGCCTCATGATCTCTTTATGAATACCAACACCGATCTCTTCAATAAGCTTTTAAAAAATTGTAGAATATAAATAATTCGTGTTACCACTTCCACAATTTCCGTACTGCTCGACTTGTTGTTTCAAGAAAGGATCATACTTCAATAGCAATTCTACTATGCCTAAAAAATTACCGTGATCTGGCGATACTAAAACTTGATTAGTTCCTCTAAAAGTCAAATCACGTTCATCTAAAGACATTATTACGTCTATGTAAATGCTTCAAAACTTTACGCCAATATTGAGCAGAATTTATTTTTGTAACACTGCATCTATGCCACCGTATTGTTCCTTCATATTATTGAAACTGACCAGCGATTTCAAGTGGATATCTGATGTTTCATGATGTAATAAACGGTCAAGAACATGTTTCCAATTATAATAATCATCAGAAGCAAATAAACTATTCATCGGACCGAAAAACTTAATAAAAACAATATAAACGTCCAGTAGCCGGTAAAACCATAGCCATTTACAATGGATTTGCTCACCAGTTTTGATTGTGCGTTGAAAAAAACTAACTTTGCATTTTCTTATTTCAGATCCATTTTTCAGCTTTACTGGTTTTTATTGAAATAATTAGTATGGAGCCAATAATCAACATGATTTGAGATATTTGCGGGCGATCGAATCCTATATCGTTCAATAAACCCATATTTATATGAAACTATTATATTAGGTGTACAATACCAAGTTTAAAATTGAATTGATAATTAGCAAATATGATACGAGAAAAGCACGTAAACGTGGGAACCTGATTTAAGTAAATAAAATAAAAAACTTCATTTCATGCGACGTCTCGTTCTTGGTTTTGGATCTACTTAAGTCTCTGATTATAAATTAACTTCGATTACTCGTATATATTAAGTTTAAAAATAAGTCTTGTGTAAATAATAATACTGAATTGATCGTTGATTAATAAAAAAATTATATAGTAATGCGATGTCCATGTTTACTAATAGTTTCCAGGTGTCAGGCAGTTTTTCGTAATCGATGGAGGTCCAATCAGTCAACCAAATTTTCTAGGGATACTTTAATGCGCGGGAGTATTTCAGTGCAAAATTGTTGTTAAAAAATTGATCAACAAATTAAAGCATTGAAGCTTATTTTTCACGCTTCAAAGCTTATTTTTCTCGTACCAATGGTAATTGAACTTTACAATACATAAAATTGTTCGTTATTCAAAAAATGCACCCTCTTTATGATTAAATCACTCTTGTCTGCAATAACTAAGAAGAAGACTAAATGTGAAATAAGAGGACGAAAAAGGTTTAAAAAATAAAATGCTGAACACGGTCCGGAATACCAAGAAGAAAAGGTCTAATAAAAATGAGTAGACTAAGAAATATGATTTAAGCAGACTCGAAGTGACACTTAATGGTTTAAAAGCGCTTGTGCGATTTGCAAAGTTGCACATGAGAGACCAAGGAAAAGTTTAAAATTATTCTTTATGAGTATATGATAAAGCGCGTGTAGATATATTCACATGGAAATGAAAAATAGTCAAGTTATTTTTAACTATAGTAGACACACACACTAGTGAAACTGAGAAATGAACGCTGGAGACGACTCTAATGAAAAAAGCGCTCCTGTCCACCAGCCAACCATACAACCTGTACTTAAGCGCTAATGATGATTAGTCGAGTTGCATGTGTAAAAGATAGGGGGTTGCGATTGACGGCCGTACTAATATACCGAATGTACATTTACCAGTGGCAACTGCATATGAGTATAACACGAGCATTTCTAGAACTGCATTTATTTTAGTTGGCTGAGTAGAAACTAATAGTATTTATTAATTTTTCAAACAGTTCTAAAACATTAATTCTGTGAACTTTTTTGTTCTATTTTGAAATAAAGAGGGTCAATTTCAGATTTAAACAAATAAAAAATTCTTTTTTGATAATTTTTCTAATTTAAACAGTCAAAACTTACTGTTTATAACATTTTATGCTAATATTACTCGATTGATTATTGCTTTGGCTTCAAAATGAGATATATTAAGTCAAGAAATTAGCAGTAGAACCGATGTTGGAATATAAATATTGAGCACGTATCGGCATCGTGCGTGAACATACAAAATAGTTAATAAGTTAATAATATCTTAAGTTCTGATAAAAAATTTTTAATTGTTCAAAAACTAACAAATTAATAAGAAAAAATGCAACAAAACGACAGGTCCAAAATGCGATTTTTATTCGAGGTTCGTGTCTGCATTGTTTGAAGTATTTAATTTGCTGATAATTTTTTAAAAACATTTTTACGTAAAAACACCTTCGATTTTCGTGATCAGCGTATTAAAGTAGTTCTAGAAAACTTGGTTGACTAACTATACTTTCATCAGCTACGAAAATTCCTTGGCACTTAAACTACAAATCGTGCGATGGCTCCTTGCCGACTAAAGAAAAATTCTGAGCGATTGGTAGACATAAACTGAATAGTTTTTCATTCTTTGTTCTAAAATATTTTATACATATTTCTTTATTTTAATATGGTAGGCACAATTATTGTATTAAAAAAGTAATTGCTTAACAAAAAAATTGAACATTTCAGCTAATATGCTCCTTCTATTTAATTTCCAAATAAAGTGTATCCAAACTTTCTTCCATTAAATTTTTATTGACAAATTCAATAGTTTCATAAGTAAATATATACTGCTAAAAATCACCGAATTTCTACTTTTCTATGAATTTATATATACATATATATTTATATATACATATATATATATAATATATATTTCTTTTAAAATTTATTACAATAAATGAATTGAATTCAATGAATTTATGTTATTATAAAATTCGCCATAGACACAGGGACAGAGCAGATACAAATATTCTATTTAAAATTTGAACAATAAAAATGTTAAATCTCTCTTTAAGTCTCTTCTTTCTCGTCATATTTTTTTTTAAAGGCATTAGAGTGTAATATACAGTAATAACTAAATGAACGAGTGTACGTATAGCGACCATTGTTCTATTTTCACTAATTTTATGATCATCCGCGAATCCAGACGAAACCTCATTTTCAGTTTGATTCCAATTTTTTTCGATATTTTTTAACACATTAACAGATTCTTCATTCAGAATATTTTCTCTTGAACCCGAGCCTTAACATATTACTTGACTACCAACAACAATAAAATCAGATATACGTCATGTCCTTGTAATCATTTCTGCATCATTTTTCTGCTTATCGAATTTAATTTTCGCTTTGCAGAGCCACTTTTGTAATCACGCACTCTTTTGTGTCGAGGGATCCCTTGACTTATTTTTAACTCTTTTAATCAACTTTATTACTTTACAACAAAATCACTATACAATATTACAGTTAACTATAGCTAACAATAAAAAAGGCTATTACATATGAACTGAACGTCAACGACAGTCAAATGATGTTCGTATGCAACAAAAGTCTTAATTTTCCAATGCACGTCACACTTGCAAACACAAAAACCAATTGCATGGGCATGGACAACCCAATATAAACATGTTGACACGTACTTTTTAGACCATACTTAGAAGCACAACAAGCCGGGATTTTTTCTCGATATGATTTGAAATGATTATTTTAAACGGTATCAAAAATAAAATAACATTTTTAAAAACATTTAAATTTAAATTGTTTTGAAATAGGTTGAATTTTTAATCCCTTTTAATTGGATTAATAAAGTTATATAATACATACATTAAAAACTACTGAATTAATTTTTTTTCATACCAGTTTAATATCGTTTTTAATTATTTTTACTCGAGCTAAAAATTTTTTAATTCGGCGCTGGACAACTGCATCGCTGAAACAATTCAAGGCATTACCAAAAATTGATTACCAGAAGTGCTTCGATGATTGGAAAAAGCATTGGCACAAGTGTATTATATCTGAGGGGGGTTACTTTGAATAAGACAACAGAAGTATTGATTAATAAATAAATATTTTTTGAAAAAACCAAAAAGTTACCTTATTATTTGAACACACTTCGTATAAATCGGACATATCCACAAATTGATTGACTACTTTTTTATTTTACAATTTTCAATCTCATTTTAACAAACAGTACCATTATTATAAATTTCCTTTTTTATACTTATGTACCTAAATATCGTAAAAATATATATTAGAATTATTATCTATATATTTATTTTCATACATACAGTAGAAAGATCTATTTTATTTCTCTGAATATCTTCATATTTCGTATTTTTGCAATTGGGTACAATATAGACAGGTATTTTGCACAAAATAGTTGAAGTTAATTTAACATATTTTTATATCGCAATTTCTGTGTAACACAGTCATATGCAAGTTAAATAAACAGCTGCCACTGTTGTATGCTTAGTCTATGATTTAAGTAGCTTAGTTTCACGGTAAAGTTACTCAAAGTGCTATTGGTTTCATGGCTAAAGTTGTCAATTCTCAGTTATCACAATAAGATCTTTGCCACGCTATAATAGTTTCTAGATCTGTTATTATACGCCAGTGGTCTTGGAGCAGTACATGATCGTATATACAGACCTGAGAACTCCCGGTAGTGGGAAAACTTATTTGAGTGACCAAAAAGGAAACTTATTTTAAGACCAACAACGACCACCACATGTCGGCTGTATAAAGTAATGTATTAGCACTGTGGTTAGGTTAGGTACGTGCGCATATTGGAATTGATGGTGATAAGTACGCTTCAGATATTTTGTCCAATTCAATTTTGTATTACGCACGGCTCCGTATGCGGCAGTTTTCTTATCAAAATAACTTATAGGTAAAAATGAAAGCCTATATTAAAAGAAAAGAAACTAAATTAAAAAATAGTTAATTTTAGTTTTTTGTAAGATTTCTTGTTAATGTATACTGAACAAAAAATTTGTAAAATCAGAAAAATGTATTAAGTTAACCGCATTTAGTTAATACAGCTAGCAATTACTTGAAGCGCAAATTATTATATTAAATTAACAAATTATTAGTTAAATAAAATATTTATTTGATTTAACTTATATTTCGTTTATTTAACGGAAAATTTGTTGTCTCAATTAAATATAAGTTGTACTAACTAAATTTTTGTTGAATCAACTAAACTTGATAATTGAATACATTTGTTATCAAATTATATATTGTATACATATACATAAATGGTACTAAAAATGTATGCAAAATGTTGCTTTGTGATATATCTATTAATAAATATAAAATTTTGTTTATTGCTGAATCTTCTGTTTTTTCATAAAAAATTCCCTAATTTACATATATAGTAACAGCCTGAACGACTGTACAATATAACATAGACGTAACATGCGCGGTAACCTAGCTCGTGAGCGGAAATCGCTTCAGATTTCCACATCGAGAGATCACTTAGCGAACCTCCCGCGGAAAAACGGGCGAAAAGGAGAAAAGTCGAGAAAATTCTTTAAATTAACAAATTGTTATTTTCATGCAAAAGCTGTCACTGTTGCCGTAACGACAGGCTTTAAGAGTCTACAAAATAAAGCATATAAAAAGCCAATAAATGTTATCTTTATAATTTGATTTCACCATAATATTATTGAAAATAAGACTCTTTCTTCATATTAACAATTTATTAATATTGCAGCAATCGTTTGTCAAAATTAAAATTAATTAATAAATATTTGTATTAGTCTAACAGTCCAATTAAATATATTAAAATTAATACATAATAATATCAATATATATTTATATCAATACTAATACATATAAATATATAATTAATTGAAAATTATAATGAAAGTCAGACTGCCTTTGTTTAAAATCATCCCCGTAGACTAATCTGAAATAAAAATATATTAGCTGAAAAAATTCTTTATTAGTAAAGTGTAATCTGACTGTCTCCACCACCTTTAGCCAATTAAAGATTGACTGAGGTTGGCCAACGTTTCGAGCTCACTATAGCTCCTCATCAAGGACTAAACTTAACCTTATATTAATATTCTAATTTATATATATCCCTATCCCGACCAAACTAAAAATTAAGTAATTTGAATATACAATGCCCCCTCTATACGAAATGTTCAAAACCAATCAGTTTAATAAAGAATATTAAATGTTATCCAAATTCACTCAAACATTAAATTCACATTATTGCGATTCCTTGAAATGTGAATACTTTCAAGACTCTCACTTTTGTACTTGTTACTAATACCATGTTCCAAAATATCCACATTCATAAAATCAAAAATATGTAAAAGCTTCAAACAATGTTCTTTGAAACCAGAAGTAATATGTGAACTACGTAAACTATCTTTATGTTCGTAAATTCTCTTCTTTAAATATCTACTTGATTGTCCAATGTAGCATTCATTACAATCCATAAAATTAATTTTGTAAACAACTCCAGATTCTAAACATAAACCATCCTTATCTTTACAATTATTAAATAACTTACTTAAATTATTACTATTTCTTAAGAAAATTTGAATTTTATATTTCCGAAAATTTCTTTTAATTCTTTCCGACAATTCTCTAATATATGGTAATCCAATAATTTTGCAGCTATTCTTTTATTTCCAATTATATCCCTTACTATCTGAAAATTATTCTGCCTAAAATCTTTATATGAAAATTTTATTGCTCTGTCAATGGCAGCTTTCAGTATCCCAATTTCGTTTCCGAATTGGTGGTGTTAATTAAATCTAAAAACCTACCTGACCAAGTAGGTTTTTCTATACCAATTAAGCTTCACTTTATTATTATTATATCTAATAACATTGATGTCCAAAATATTCAACTGATTATTGACTTCAATTTCCTTTGTAAATTTAATTCTGTCATGTACAGAATTACAAACATCCACCATTTCATCCACTGAAACTTAAAAGTAATTTCTTTTCCAATTATTTAATAATTCTTTCAAATTTGTAGCTTAATGATATGTGGATTACCAATTTACGCTTAAATAGTATCATCATTTTATAAGATTGTTCGTTTATAAGAGTCTATCTTCGTTGATTCGACAGTTGAATGCGGATGTATCGCACGTATTTCAAAATAACATAAGCATACAAGTATTATTGTAGTATTATTATTGTAGTACATGTAATTATTACTATAATAATATTATTATTCTATAGTATGAATAGATATTGCATAAGGATTTTTCTTTTTCTTTTATGAATAATGCGATTTGGTATTGTGTAATATCAAAAAAGTGCTTATACGATTTAATAAATAAATCATATATTTTAAGAGTTATGAGGTTAGATTACTATTACATCAGATTGTATTTATAAGCTTGGAGAGCTGCATGCATGAACATTCAACCGTTTCAAGAAAGAATCTAAATCAAAATTATTACTACTCTTCCTATACTATATATTTCTTTATAATATATATAATCTATAACGATATAGATGCCCTTATAGATTCTGTACTAATGATGAATAAGATTGTCATCGAAAATTACAATTTTAATTAACATTTAGTTTTTAGGAATGATAATGACAGTATTACAATTGTTTTTAAATATAACTTTCTTCTTATATGTACTTAGATCATAACATTATTGACGAGACACTTTAAAAGAACGTTAATAAAGTAAAATTTTTTTACTCCACGTTGTATTAGAATGTTGAAAATGAAAGCTGGTTTCTCTTTGCGTATACACAGAGTGAACGAAAACATTAGCATTACTTGAGTACCTTTTGTAAAATATTTTTCGAACTTGCCACGTTGCTGTTACGGATGAATCATGTAAATTTAACCACAGTTTTCTGCTGTAGGATCGTTTGAAGACGTTGTCAACGCAGATAGACATGGAGAGAAGCGTAAAGCCCATATCAGAGATAATAAGGAGAGATGCCATATACGAAGGGCTCGACGATTTTCGAGCGTCGAGAACATGCACCCTCCGTAGGCCTAATGGCTACACTACAGCCCCAACACAACGTCACAGCTACATCGGCATAAATTAGTGTGCGCATTTGCCTACATCACGAGCTCTGACGTAGGCAATAAATATATATAGATATAGCTGCACGCTTCTGTTCAATGTGAGGTTGCTGTTTTCCATTGAATCATACCGAGGCTAAGCCAAATAATATCTAATATGCGTACGAGAATCAGAAAGCAATTCAGGCCTAAACTCCAATGCTAGCTTCATAATGCAGACGAATTATTCATTCTGCAAAAAATCAAGACTTTCTTTCCTGCCATTGTAGAAATATCAAATTGAGTGTTATGATTTTCTGCTAAAATGGATATTCCATAATTAGTTTAAATAATTTATTTTTAATATTTTATGCTTATATATTATTGAAGCAACAGAAAGAGAAAATTCATTATTTGTTTCAAATATTAAAAATATAAATAATATAAACCAAATATTTAACTTTTTAATTTTTAACAGTTATACGTTTATTAAATTGTAACTACAAGATATAAGGTTTACATTGCATAACGTTTTACAATAGGATAGAATTTGAACTTTTGTATTCTCTACAATATGCATTATCAATAAACAAATGTATAAGTATTTTAAATAATTATAAGTAATGACACGAGCTTAAATATATTTTTAAAAAATACGAGTATGACGTAGATTTTAATGTTAACGTAGTTGATTAACCCATGTCTCTGATACTAGAAATAAATATTATAAAAACAAAAAACATTTTGGAACAAATTGAATAAAAAATTATAGATCAGATCAATATATTTTCCATGAAATTTTTCACTAAAAGAAAAAAAATAAAACCGAATACAAACAATCGATTAAAAAAGAAATTGCAGAAAAAAAGTTGGTGAAAAAAAAATTGTAAAATAAACAAAAATTTGATAAAAATCAAACCAGTTTAAAAAAACATAAGAAAAAAATCCAGAAAAACTTAATAAAAAAATTTTTAAGAATTGTTTAAATCAACCCAATTTAAAAAAAAGGTAAAAAAGAAAAGTACGAAATATCGATAGACTATTACTGTGGCGCTAAAAGGGGGAAAACAATTTTTCGAGAAATAATATACCATTGATATTATCACACTCAAATGGCCTTAGTGGCAATACTTAAGACATCCCAATTAAACTATATCAATGAACTTCTTTCAACGTGTTGATGACTTTTTGATTTATAGAATTGATTAAAAAGGGCTTAGTCAGATAATATGGTCGAAAATGCCCGAACAGCATTTGTAATAAGACTGTACCTTGATGTCAAATGTAATAAAAAAGCCCTTTTGTTAGATTTTTGTACCCCAAATTAGTTCGGCGATACTTGCAGATCTAAAAAGATCTTCAAATTGTTAATGGAGCTTCTAAAATTGTTAATGGAACCAACCGAACCAACTGTATATAAAAAATTTTATTTTTAAAAAATCTATCAATGAAACAATTTTATATAAAACATAAGTTGTATTCTATTAATTAATGCCGTTTATTACTATTGTAACGTCCCTATTCCCCTCGAGATAGCCTACGCGGTATTTTCCAGGGTAGTTTGAGAGGGGAGGAAGTATTTCGGGATCGGACCGTGGATCAGGAGAATAATTTATAAGAACACAGTATATTTTTAGATAACAAAATATAAAAACAAATTTATTCAGTAAACCCTCTTCTAGTTACAAGGTGTTCTGAAACAGAATAAAATACATAACACAAAATTAATTACTAGACGATAGTTGTTAACTAGATTTATATATAATGATAAAAACTAAATTCGCGTTATTTTCCGCGATGTGTATAATATCCGGCGCTATTTACCACACGGATACCCGGTGTTATTTTCCAAGCGGGGAAATTACAAAACGTCAAAGGTAGAATTTATATTGGGAAAAAATTAGATAAACTTAACTCCGCTGGTCTTTTGAGGAGCGCCTCTCAACCAGGATCACGTTTACTCAGGGAAAGGTAAAATTATTAGCCGTCTGTCGGTAAATATATATATCTATATATATTTCATACAATTATTAATATGATTTAATTCATTTAATTAAACACAGCGGGTGCATTCGTTTTCAGACACCCGTTGTATATATTTGGAATGCGCGCGTTCGCCTACCGCAATAATCGTTGCTGGCTTGCGCAGTTCGGTAAGAGCGTATAGTAGTGTGTGTGCGCGGCGCGTATGAGAGGGGATAGCGGCCGCCGGCCTAATACACTTGACGCGCTCTCTCTTGCCGCGCACAGGATATTCCCTCGATCGTATACTTATGGCTTAGCTTAGTAGTAGAGAGAGAGACTAGATATTGCGTTCTCTCTCTACTTGTTCGGTTTTCGGCAGTTGCGTCGACTACCTTCTTCAGTAGTCGTCGCGACCTTTGCCTGCTTTCTATATGTTTACTGTGTGATATTTAATATATTATGTAACTTTAATTTAGTTTCATTAAATATCCAGTGTTTAATTTAATTTGAAAAGTTTATACATCTACTTTCGTACGCGTATATGGAATACATCCAAGAAAATAGATGTAGCGGTAGCTTGAATAATATCAGGTATGTGAATAAGTCTTTCCCGTTTTTTTTTCAAATTTTGAGCCTTTATTGTGAAAAAATGATTACAAATGAATTATTGAAAGTATTGGCCATCGCTAGCTACAACTTTTTCCCATCTTTCTGGCAACATACGAATCCCGTTGCGAAAAAATTCGACCGGTTTGGCCTCTATCCAGTCATCCACCCATTTTTTGGCTTCCTCGTAGGAATGGAAGTGCTGGTCAGCCAGGCCATGCGTCATCGATCTGAAAAGATGGTAATCAGATGGAGCAACGTCTGGACTATACGGCGGGTGGGGTAGGACTTCCCATTTGAGCGTTTCTAAGTATGTTTTCACCGGCGGTGCAACATGTGGGCGAGCATTGTCATGTTGCAAAATAACTTTGTCGTGCCTGTCGGAGTATTGTGGCCGTTTTTCTCGCAGTGCGTGGCTCAAACGCATCAATTGTCGTCGATAGACCTCGCCTGTGATCCTTTCATTCGATTTCAGAAGCTCATAGTAAACCACACCTAGCTGGTCCCACCATATACAGAGCATGAGCTTGGCGCCATGAATATTTGGCTTGGCCGTCGATGCTGATGCATGGCCGGGTAGTCCCCATGATTTTCTTCGCTTCGGATTATCGTAACGTATCCACTTTTCATCGCCAGTCACGATACGATGCAGAAAACCCTTTCTTTTATGTCGCTGAAGCAGCTGTTCGCAAGTGAAAAAACGCCGTTCGACGTCTCTCAGCTTCAGTTCGTACGGCACCCAATTTCCTTGCTTTTAGATCATTCCCATGGCTTTCAAACGCTTGGAAATGGTTGTTCGGTCAACTCCCAATGCTTCAGCAAGTTCTTCTTGCGTTTGACAAGAATCTTCATCAAGCAAAGTCGCCAATTCTCGATCTTCAAAGATTTGCGGCCGCCCGGAACGCTCCTTGTCTTCCACGTCGAAATCACCGCTTTTGAAGCGTCTTAACCATCCGCGAACACTTGAATCATCGACACAACCTTCTCCATAAGCCTCCTGAAGCAATCGATGCGTCTCGGCAGCAGATTTCTTCAAATTGAACCAATAAAGTGAAACTTCCCGCAAATGACGTCGACTCGGCTCAAATTTCGACATTTTCACGATATCAAAAATTTATGATGCGAAAAAATTTTAACTAATGTGTTAGTATGGAATTATTGACATATGAATAAGCTTTGATTATGACATATGTAACCATTGAATACTCGCACAGTATTGGTGGCGCCATCTCTTACAAAAAACGGGAAAGACTTATTCACACTCCTAATAACTTTAGATTCTTTTTGGTGTGCGCGCGGTATATTTGTGTAATGGATTTCTGTGTTGTTCGGAACAAATTTGCACGGCCATGTTTTTGGCAGTCGCATCTCCCTCCTTTTTCGGGAGCGCGGTGCGTGTGTGTAATGTAAAAATAAATTTATATGTGTACTTAGTGTAAAAAAATGTGTATAAATATAAATATATGTGTATAATTAAAAGTGTGAGTATATATATATATAAAAAAAATGTGTGTATATAAAAAAAAATTTTCCGGTACATACATTTTTCTCCGAACATGTTATGCATCTAACATGTCTGGTTTTCGGATCGATCCGCATGTGGAACGGGCGGTTCCCGATCCATTGACGATGCCGTACAGCCCCTAGACGGAAGAACAACGTGGCTTCGTTATCATATATAAATGCGCGCCATGGGCGCGCGTCGTCCGTCGAGGCCAAGCCGTGCGGCTTACACTCCGGCGTGGGAACCGACGGCATCCCCAGCATTGTCTTCAGGAAGCAATGGCTGTGCCGGTCGTGATGGCCCTGGTGTTTGGGCATTAGTTGGCAGCGCGGGCTGCTCGCCGTCGGAGGCACTGGAGGCACGTCCGCCTCGTTGACCTGTGATGGTGTTGGGATGGCTGCAGGCTTCGGATCGACCTCCGGTATTGCAGGTAATCGTCGACCCTCCATCTGTAGACAAGGCGGCTGGGCCGGAGGCACTATTATATGCGGACGCACAGGTATTCGCAGCATGTTATTTAACTCCAGCTCGGCGACGAGCAGGTCGCGCTGCGCCCGGGTTAGTTGTTTTTTAAACATTATGGAATAATGATGTTATTTGCGACGTGCTTGCTTGAACTGACTAACTAAAATTGGACGGTAAGGTTATAATAATTTAAATTTTAATTTCGATTTAACCTTTCGGGGGTTAATTCTCTATTGTCATTAAGAGGGCATCAACCCTGTTCGCTCTTAATTTTCGCATTATCTATTTATTAATTTGACGTTCGTCGACTCTTGTAATGGCATTATTGAGACACGGATATAAATAATCAAAATTTCTTGGTAAAATAAATGAATTTATTAATATATAATAGATAAATTTTAAAAATTAAAAAAAAATAAATTCATTTTTACATTTATTTATTTTATCTTTACTTATTTTATATATTTCACGGGAAAAATATACAATAGGAATAAATATAACATAATCGTTATATAATATAAACTTATACGATAAAATATATCAATTGAAGAAAATATTTATATTTATTTCTTTCTTTTCTTACAATTTTCTTGTGATGAGTCTTCAGAGTCGGTGGCGCTATATATTCCTTCATCTTCTAGTCTAGCTGTGATTCTTCTAGCTGCTCGCCGATGTAGCTGCCTGTTTTCCTGGCACCGTTCCTAGGTTGCAGGACTTCACTGATTAAATAAGATTCGAAAGCCGATCTTATGAATTTGTGCAATGCCAAAGATAATATCCAAGGGCTGTTATCAGGTATTATCGCGAAGTTACTAATTCTTGTCCTCTCTTTGCAGCTATAGTCCACCTCGAGCATGTATGAAGACATGACGTTGACGGGATCGGCGGTGTAGAACGGGTCCCGGTTAAGATGGAGAACCGCTTCCCCGTATACACGATGAGCACCGCGTCATTCGAGTATCCTGCCGATCTCTGCCGAAGCCGTAGTTATCAGTTTTCCAGTATTAATGAGTGCATGGGATTGAATTCCATAGCACTTGATGGGAACATTGAGTTCCAAGAATTGACGGCAGAGACGACAGGGTGCTGCATAAAGACGAGCTCTGGAGCCTCTGGACGGCCCTTATATAGTGGTTTCACGGTGGTATATTATCTTGATTATTATATTTTTCACGTAGATCTTTTATATGTACGTGTTTAATAATTCATCCTTTATTATCTTTCAGGTTATATATAACCGGCGATATCTTCCTGAAGATAATATACGGACCCAGGTATTTTGGAGCTAGTTTTGCGTTCAATGTGTCTATTTTATTCGATAAATCATGTGATCGTTTATATCATTTATATCGTTTATATCGTTTATATATTATCCGAAATAATAATTTTCGGACATCCAAAACATAATATAACTTGTTGTTTTACTGCCTGAGTTATAGACTCGGCAGTTGCTTTTCTTAAGGGTTTTAGTTCTACCCATTGCGTGAATTTATCGTGCATTAGAAGCAGCCATGTATTTAATTTTGTCGATCTTGGGAGTGGTCCTATGAGATCTACTGGCACGATATCACAGGGTCGTTCGACTAAAATTGTATGCAGTTTTCCGGCGGGTGCCTGTTGTTGAGATTTAAATTTTTGACAGTTTTCGCAGTTTCTTACATATTTCACTGTCATCCGGAACATTCCCAGCCAATAATAATTTTTTGCAATTTTAGCTAGTGTTTTTGCGATTCCTAAATGTCCGGCCGTCGGATCATTATGTACTTCGTTTAGAACTTTGTTTTGTTCAGATCTCTTCACACAAAGTTTCCATTTTAGATTTTCACTAGTGTCATTGAAATCTAAGGTATGCAGTATGTGTTTGTACAGTCGGCCATTTTTTATACAAAAATCTGGATAGTCTTCGGGATCACTATCCACATTTTTGTATGCTTTTTCATACTAATCTTCTGTTTTCATCTCGGTGGCTCCGACTGCTGTCGCGACAGTGTGTCCGCGAGTAAGTTATCTGTTCCTGGACGATATTTTATTTCAAAGTCGTATTGGCTCAATTCAAGTGCCCATTAAACTAGACGTCCAGACGGATTTTCGATGTTATTGAGCCATTTTAACGATTGATGGTCTGTTAATACTATAAAATGGTATCCTTCCAGATAATCACGAAATTTACACTCGCCCCATTTAATGGCTAGGCATTCAAGCTCTGTGGCAGAATAATTTTTTTCGGCGAGAGTCAGCGTTCTACTAGCAAAGGCGATAACTCTTTCGCTATTCTCATACGCTTGTAAGCACTGCCCCCCCGTCCTTCTTCACTGGCATCCGTTTACAGGATAAACGGGCGATTCCAGTCTGGACAAGAAAGGATGGGTGCGTTTGTGAGAAGTTGCTTAATTTTGTCGAACGCTTCTTGCTCTGCTTTTCCCCAAGTCCACTTAGCTTTTTTCCTAGTTAAACGGTGTAGCGGTGCGGTAACACTTGAGATATCCTTCAAGAACCTTCTTTACCATGATATTAGACCCATGAACCGTTGGATTTCTTTGATGTTTCTCGGTGGTGCTAAATTAAGTACAGCAGTTTCTTTCTCCGGATCGGTTTGTAGACCATTTTTGAAAAGTGTTCGCGCGGTATATTTGTGTAATGGATTTCTGTGTTGTTCGGAATAAATTTGCACGGTCATGTTTTTGGTCGTCGCACTATTATTTTAACTAATAATAATACATTGGTAGATTTTTAATCAGTAAAATAAAAATATTTATATATGTAAATCACTTCGTAGAAAAAAAAACAAATTTTCAGATACAAGAACAATATGCATATAAAATATTTTTCGGAAATATTCTGAAACACCTTAAGAAAAATAAATTATATAAAGAAATTACAGCTGACAACAATGGACCATTAAAACCAATAGCTAAGTACATTTTACGTATATGTATCCTCACAAATAACAACATGTATACGAGTTTTTAGACTCTTACTTTAGACAGAGATAATAAGCAGTTTATTATACGGCAGTAGTCTATCAATATGTCATACTTTTTTTACTTTTTTTTTAACTAATTTTTGTTAGATGTTTTTCTTAGCTTTTTTAAACTGATTTGATTATTATCAAATTTTTGTTTATTTCACTAAATTTTTTTTCTGCAATTTCTTTTTTAATCGATTTTTCTTAATCGGGGTTTTACTATTAGTGAAAAATTTCATGGAAAATAAGTTTTATATATTGATCTCATCTATAATTTTTTGATTCAATTTTTTCCAAAAACTTGTTTGTTATCCATTTCTATAATACTTGTAATCAAGCGAATCAAAATCTATACGTAATCTATCTATCTATAATTTTTATCAGTTTTTTATATAAATCTGACAAATTTTACGAAACAGTTCTATAGTGAATTATAAATATTAAATAATATACATTTAAGATTATAAACGATTTATTATAGGTTCTTTAAAATTTTATACTATAATTTTTAGAATAAAATAAATTATTACAGTTACTATATAATATACAGTAATTTAGATAATCTATTTTTCACAATTTCTTCAATAGATAATTTTATTATAAGTGATGTTATGTCTACGATCACTGTAATATTAGAAATAAACAAACAGAATCATTTCATTATTAGTTTACACAGAAAATGCTTCTATTCCTTAGACCAATCTTAACAATAAGTAACAATACAGAGTAAATTATAATAAATATAAATGAAAAGTATACTGTTTGAATGGAAGGAAACTAGGAATAATGTATGTGATTTATGGATTATCTTTAATATAATATATAGTATCAGAGACACGGGTTGATCAATTACGTTAATATTAAGATCTACGTCATACTCGTATTTTTTAAAAATATGTTTAAGCTCGTGTCATTACTTATAATTATTTAAAATACTTATACATTTGTTTATTGATAATGCATATTCTAGAAAATACAAAATTTCAAATTCTATCCTATTGTAAAACGTTATACAATGTAAATATTATATCTTGCACTTATAATTTAGAAAATTTATAATTGTTAAAAATTAAAAAGTTAAATATTTGGTTTATATTATTATTTATATTTTTAATATTTGAAACAAATAATGAATTTTCTCTTTCTGTTGCTTCAATAATATATAAGTATAAAATATTAAAACAATTGAATTGTACTTCTGTCGACTGCCCATATACAAATTAATAAATATTTTTTATTGGTCTTACAGTCCAATCAATTTCAACCAAAAATAAAATAAAATAAAAATAAAAATAAAAATAAAATAAAAATAAAAACTAAAAAATAAAAAATAAAAATAACAATAAAAAATAAAAAATAAGAAATACAAATAATAAATAATAAAAATAAAAAATAAAAATTAAAAATAAAAATTAAATTAAAAATTAAATTAAAATGATAATGACAGTCAGACTGTCCTTGTTTATATTCACCCCCGTAGACTAATCTGAAAATAAAATATTAGCTGAAAAAATTCTTTGTTAGTAAAGTGCAGTCTGACTGTCCCCAACACCCTTACCTAATTGAAGACTTGTCCAACGTTTCGAGCTCGCTACGGCTCCTCATCAGGGACTAATCTAAACCTTATATTCTAATCTATATATACTCATCCCCACCACCAAATTTCGTAAATTAAATATAAATTCCCCCTCTACACAAATTGTCCAAAACCAATCAATTTAATAAGGAATGATAAACACTGTCCAATCTACCAGACTCTAACATTAAATTCACATTATTTCGATTCTTGGAAATGTGAATACTTTCAAGACTCTCCCGTTTATACTTATTATTAATACCATATTCCAAAATATCCACATTCACAAAATCAAAAGAATGTAAAAACTTTAAACAATGCTCTTTTAAACCAGAAGTAATATGTGAGCTACGTAAACTATATTTATGCTCATAAATTCTCTTTTTTAAATATCTACCTGTTTGTCCAATATAGTATTTATCACAATCCATGCAATTAATCTTGTAAACAACTCCTGATTTTAAGCATAAATCATCCTTATCTTTGCAATTATTAAACAATCTACTTAAATTATTGCGATTTTTAAAGAAAATTTGAATGTTATATTTCCGAAAATTTCTTTTTATTCTTTCAGATAATCCTCGAACATATGGTAAGACAATAATTTTGCCTCCGTTAAAATCAATTCCTGCACTATGTCTATTTTCGGTATTATAAATTTCAAACAATCTCTCAGCAATCAATCTATTAATAAATTGAATTGGATAGCCATTATTAATAAAAGTCTCTCTTACTATCTGTAAATTATTTTGTCTAAAATCTTTATGTGACAATTTAATTGCTCTGTCAATGACACCCCTCAATGCCCCAATTTTGTTTCCGAATTGGTGGTGTGAATTAAAATCTAAAAACCTACCTGACCAAGTAGGCTTTCTGTACCAATTAAGTTTTACCTTATTATTACTACATCTAATCACATTAACGTCCAAAAAACTTAACTGACTATTTACTTCAACCTCCCTTGTAAATTTAATTCTGTCATGTACAGAATTGAAAACATCCACCATTTCATCCACAAAAACTTCTGGAACAATTGTAAAGATATCATCAACATATCTCTTAAATATCATTGGTTCAAAAAGCAATTTTGACAAGGCTATACTTTCCAACTTTTCCATAACTAAATTAGCTATAACCGGTGACAAAGGCGACCCCATTGGACATCCGTATTTTTGTTCATAAAATTTATTATCAAATGAAAAAATTGTGTTATTAAAAACCAAATTAATTGCTTTAATAAATTCATTCATTGTCAATTTTGTATGCAAATTAATTTCATTCCACTTTTCCTGTATAATATCATTTAACAACTCTAAAGGTACATTTGTAAACAAAGATACTACATCCAATGAAATCATCTTGTAGTTTTTCGGAATAACAATATCTTTCATTTCATTGTAAAAACACCAACTATCCTTAATGTAAGAACTAGTTCTTCCAACTATCTTAACCAATATATTAGACAAAAATCTAGCAATATTATAAGTTGGGAAACCTATGGAAGATATTATTATTCTAAATGTCAGATTTTCTTTATGAATCTTGGGAAGCCCATAACATTTTGCCACAGTTCCATTTTCACATTTTATTATCAGGAGTTGTTTACAAGATTAATTGCATGGATTGTGATAAATACTATATTGGACAAACAAGTAGATATTTAAAAAAGAAAATTTATGAACATAAATATAGTTTACGTAGCTCACATATTACTTCCGGTTTAAAAGAGCATTGTTTAAAGTTTTTACATTCTTTTGATTTTGTGAATGTGGATATTTTGGAATATGGTATTAATAATAAGTATAAATGGGAGAGTCTTGAAAGTATTCACATTTCCAAGAATCGAAATAATGTGAATTTAATGTTAGAGTCTGGTAGATTGGACAGTGTTTATCATTTCTTATTAAATTGATTGGTTTTGGACAATTTGTGTAGAGGGGGAATTTATATTTAATTTACGAAATTTGGTGGTGGGGATGAGTATATATAGATTAGAATATAAGGTTTAGATTAGTCCCTGATGAGGAGCCGTAGCGAGCTCGAAACGTTGGACAAGTCTTCAATTAGGTAAGGGTGTTGGGGACAGTCAGACTGCACTTTACTAACAAAGAATTTTTTCAGCTAATATTTTATTTTCAGATTAGTCTACGGGGGTGAATATAAACAAGGACAGTCTGACTGTCATTATCATTTTAATTTAATTTTTAATTTAATTTTTATTTTTAATTTTTATTTTTTATTTTTATTATTTATTATTTGTATTTCTTATTTTTTATTTTTTATTGTTATTATTATTTTTATTTTTTATTTTTTAGTTTTTATTTTTATTTTATTTTTATTTTTATTTTTATTTTATTTTATTTTTGGTTGAAATTGATTGGACTGTAAGACCAATAAAAAATATTTATTAATTTATAAAATATTAAAAATAAATTATTTAAATTAATTATGGAATATCCATTTTAGCACAAAATCATAACACTCAATTTGATATTTCTACAATGGCAGAAAGGAAAGTTTTGATTTTTTGCATAATGAAAAATTCGTCTGCATTATGAAGCTAGCATCGGAGTTTAGGCCTGAATTGCTTTCTGATACTCGTGCGCATATTAGATATGTTTTGGCTTAGCCAGTGTATGATTCAAAAAAGGAAAACAACAACGTCGCATTGAACAGAAGCGTACAGCTATATCTATATATATTTATTGCCTACGTCACAGCTCGTGATGTAGGCAAATGCGCACACTAATTTATGCTGACATAGCTGTAACGTCACGTTGGCGCGTTAGTGTAGCAGTTGGGTCTATTGAGGGCGCACGTTCCCCGCGTTCGAAAATCGTCGAGCCTTTCGTATATGGCATCGGCAATCTCTCCTTATTATCTCTGGTAGAACTGTTAAAACTACCTCACTTATAATATTAATTTTACGTGACCTTCAGATACCTAAATATACACGTAGAATCTACTTGATTTGTAGATTACCATAAGAACGTTAACATTCGCTCAGTGTATAATACGCAGCGTCAATGATTTTCATATAAAATTATTAAATTTCTTACCTTAGAAGAATATTTTCAGAACGCTGAATTTGCTGATGATATAAAATTTAAGACAATCTCGTACAATCAGAGATGCCAGGCGGTATCGACAACTGGGATATGCGCTTTAGAGACTTTACTTCTCTTTGTGTGTATTAGCTGAAATTCGCACGACGCTTTAAACTTGTATAATATGCAATACGACTGCTAAACAAATAACTGCTAATATATACCTATATCAACATGTGCTAAATATTTCTTAACATGTCGGCTATTAAAAATTAATTACTAAATATTATTAAATATTAATCTTATTATTAATGGCTATTATTATAAATACTATTAATAATAATATTATTACGAAATCATTGCAAAAATATATAGAAACTTATACAAAGATATTTATATGTATTAATAATATTAATAATTTGGATATTTTAGAATGGTTTCTGCGAACTATAGTAATGTTGAATAATAATATATCATTAGATTAAAATTTATCAAATTATTGACAAAATACAAATAAAATTATTATTCAACACTGCAATACTTCGCAATGATCCCTTTAAGGTACCTGAATTTATTCCTGGAGCAAACATTAAATAATTACTCTGTATTAATATTTATAAACAATAATAATATTAATAATAAATAACATTTATTAATTCATTTCTAATAGCCGATTTGTTAATAAATATTAGCAGTTATATGTTTAATAGTCTTATTGCAAATCATAGAAGTTTAAAACATCGCGCTAGATTTATCCAATCGACGCAAGCAGGAGTAAAGCCTCTGTCATCGAAGATAGACATGGATACAAGCGTAAAGCGCATTTAAAAAATGTCACAACCCCGAGGTGAGTTACTATCCCGACCTACAGATTGCACAACCGATTTGAACCACGATGATAATAATTTTTTATGTTTTAACACTTCACACACCGACAGGAATTACAGTTTTTTTACAAACTGCTCTTCAGCAAGTAATAATGAATTAATTTTACTGAAGAATTGTAGTTTTTTACTGATGGAACTGCAGCAAGTAAATATATTACATACACGGTGATCCCGGATTCGGAAAGAGCGGGAAATATTACGTTTAAATCATATTGAAACAATTTTTTCAAGGTAATTTCAAGGTCAAATCAAGGTCCAACTCAGGATGAAAAATTATTGATACCTTAATTACAGACAGGCTAACCAACCTTAACACTGATGTACTGGATCCTTACATACCCTTACAAACCTTATAAATATACCCCCAAGCAAGCAATATTTCTGTTTTGTAAAAAAAGCTTCGTAGCTATTTTCATTAGAATCGAACTAATAAAAAAAAATCATATTAAAAATGAGCAGAAAATCTTAAAATCAATGAGCATTTCAGATTTAATTAAAAGAACCATTGACGGAACGTATGTTTTTTGCAGACGTGTTAATAATTAATCACATGTGAAGAATTACATTATAAAAATTAGTATTTCTGAAATTCAAACGCTGCTAATTCACATTTTTCACATAGAAGTTTTAGTTTTATTTACAATCAAAATAAGAAATATTACTTGAAATAGCTGACTATCTTCCCAAAGAGATTGTGGATATGATTTTGGTTTAAGTAGCAAGCCAAAATAATTATCGCGTTACGGCACGAATTTATGTTGAATTCTATCCTGGTAAACGACCATGATCAATGAGCATCCTCATGATACAACTATCAGGCGTTTAATTGAAAGAGCTCGTGGTGGATACTTGGTTCGTTGACGTAGGTGTCATGAGTATGATCAAAATGATAATCGAATTGTAACTATCCTTACAGTAATTCATCTTGATCCACACATTAGCGCTCATTGGGTAGAAAGGGAAAAATGGTATTTCAAAAAATACTTTTCTAAGAATTATGATAAGGCTTCGATATTACGCCTATCATATCATTTTGGTTCCAGAGTTACAGTTTGTCCATTATCAACAGCGGATTGTGTTTTGCCAATAGGCTTTACAAATGATACAAAATGATCCAAACTTTTTTAATTTTGTTTTTCTCTGATGAGGCAAAATTTCAAAGTGATGGGGAACTGAATAGGCATAATTATCATTACTGGTCTGATGTAAATCCTCATTGGTACCAAGATAAAACCCATCAAAAACATTAGAGTGTTACGGTATGGTGCGTGATTGTCAATGGATACTTGATTAGTCCTTATTTTTTTGAAAGAAATGTAAATCAGCATAGTTACTTGCGGCTAATAAGAGATGAATTGCCTGGCTTGCTGGAAGATGTTGACTTAGAAACATGACGAAGAATGTGGTTTCAGCAGGACGGTGCAACACCATATTTTGCTCGAATCGTATGGGCTTTTTTGAATGATCAGTGTGGTATCAGATAGATTGGGCGAGGAGATCCGGTTAACTGGCCTGCTTGCTCAACCGATCTTAAACTGCTAAATTTTTATTTTTGGAGGTACTTAAAAAATGCTGTTTTTGAGCAACAACCCACTACAAGAGCAGATATGTAAACAGGATTCATCGAGCATTCGCTGCTATTCCAAGCCAAACTTTGTTGAACACCGTTCGCCATTTTCAAAGGCGTTTGACAAGGTTTCTTGAAGCAAATGATCGTCATTTCGAACACTTGATTCAAGGCTAGTGAGAGACGAGGGGACTCACTATAATACAGTACTCCGAAGTAAAAGGTAAGGGGAACTCACTTTAATACTGCACCCCAAAGTGAGAGGCAAAGGAACTCACTCTAATCAAGCACCCCAAAGGAAACAATCCTTTCTAATGTCCACGTCGTTGCTTCTGGGTAGCGCTAAACGTAAGGTTAAAACGCTAATAAATTTTCGTTAAAAAATCGTTTTAAAAAAATAAACAATCCATTAAACTTGCGTTCTCCACGGTTATATAGTGAAGCTTGCTTGGGGGTATGTTTATAAGGTTTGTAAGAGTATATGAGGACGTGGTACATCAGTGTTAAGGTTGGTTAACCTGTCTGATTTGACCCTGACATGACCTTGAAAAAAATTTTTGTTCCCATTTAAAAAAACCACTTTGACCTTGAAGTAATCTTGAAGGTCAAATTCAAGATCAAAAACTTTAGCCCTATTATGTTGCCCCCTTTGCTCTCTACATCTTTTGTCATAACCCTTTGCCCTATCTGGCTTAGGTTCTGAGTAATCCAGCTGCGCCGATTAAAATGGGTCACCGTGTATATTTGGACTGTTAGCGTACAAAAAACTATTACCATCGTGGTTTAAATGGTTGTGTCATCTGTATGTCGGGGTAATAACTCACCTTGGGGTGGTGACACTTTTTATATGGGCTTTACTCTTTTATCCATGTTTATCTTCGTTGGTACTGCCTGATATCTCTACATACAATAAGTAACGTTAATAATAAAAAATATATAATAAATAAGTTTATTTGTATGGAGTCGAATAAAAATATGCAAATTCAAAATGTAAGTATATTATTCTTAATAAACATAATAAAAATGCTTACGTATAGTCAGCACTGCTAATAAGGTACAAACACGTTTTTACATAATTATTTTCATCCAAACTCGGTTTTAGTAAGTCTAAGCGATCAATTTCCAAGCACAGATCACAAGCTTGAATTTCTGCGTTATTTTTTGCATCAAATTCAATTATATTTTGCACGAGTGGTAGCAATTGTTTTCTGTTATTGATACAATAAAAATAATACATAAATATATATAATATAATAATATGACTATAAATATATATCTAGTGTCCTAGAATTGATACATTACCATATTTGTGTAGATTATGAAAATCTAAATGCAATAATAAGATTGTCTTTAACTGAATTGTTATTAGTTTTCCAGTTATTAATGAATATTTATTAGCCAATCAAAAACGCAGGATTGGGATTTTCGATCAACAAGCTGTAACTAAAAAATAGATGTGTCGCACGACAGATGTTAATACTTCTTAGGCGAAATAAAAAGCATGTTTTATATGGCTCTCTATCTCTGTCTGTCTCTCTGCCTGTCTGTTTGTCTGTCTCTGCCTCTCTCTCTCTCTCTCTCTCTCTCTCTCTACATAGTATTATATAGGAGAGAATAGAATTAAAGATTAGTTTTTAAAGAACCGAGACCAAGATACTATATGGAGTAAATATATATATTTATATTATATTTTTCTGTAAATTAATAGAAATATATGGAATATGAGGTTCCCTTTTTAATCCCAAAATTAATTTACAAATAGTTTAAATTATATATATATATATATATATATATATATATATATATATATATCGTATTTTCGAATATCTGTATTCTATTTTTTCATGTATATAATTCTGATTAGTGAAAGTCAAGAAATATTTATTATTTTTTAGTCATTGATTAAGTGTAATGTAATAAATATATTTTTTGGATTCATATAAACCTATTTGTTGGTGTCAAAAACATAGATTATTCAAAATTACAAAATATTCCTTCGTTTGAAATATGTACATTTTGGTTTCAAATAAATCAAATTTTAACAAATATTTATTAGATTCAAATAAATACACTTTTACTAAAATTGATTTATCTGAATTTATAATTTTTTTTAATATGTGGTAGTACAATGCAAATTATATTCATTAGTAAATTGCATTATATTTTAATGCAAAAAACAATTAAATAAAACTTATTATATAAAAATGTAATAAATGTTATTACAAAATTGATTTATAGAAAGTGGAATTGTTTATATTAACTTGAGTCTTATTATTAAGTTTGAACAGGAAATAAAGTAAATTACAAGCTCTTGATTACCACTTACATGAGTCTGCTCACATAATAACACATGAATAAAATACAAATTTTTCTTAAAAACTTTTTGAAGAAATTAATTTTGCAAAATTTCAACTTCGTATGCCATTATAATTAAGAAAAATTTCTAATGATGAAAATTATAACATCCTGTAATCTTCAACTTAATTTTTAGATAGTTTGTACATGATCGTGATCTTAATAAATCATCTTTGGTTGTAAATTAGTTTCATAAAAGTGTCAAAACTTAAAATAATGTAAGAATTAAATTTTGGTTCATAAGTTCCAATACAAAAATACCATGTACAATTACAACTTTTTTCTTCCAATTACAATTATTGTTCATAAATTCACTTTGAAAAAATCGCGCTTAAAAAGTAAAAATTGATTTTGAAAAAGGTGTAACATTATAATAAATTCTAAAATATTTAAAAAAAATTTTTAAATAAGCTTTTACTAAATTTTCCTCAGATTAAATGACATTGAAATTAAAAATATTATTCAAAGAATGTGAATGCGACTCCTTTTAATAATATTTATGTATTATTTATTGTTTTTTTTTGTTATTGAACGACGCTCAATTTATGCTTCCAAACACCGGTGCTAATTAGCGACGGAGGTCTACGATGTGTTTTTAAACAAAGCACATGTAAATTATTACAGCGGTGCTTGTGTCCATAGGTCCCGACCGGGATTTGAATTCGGATCACCAAGTTACTAGTCCTTCTCTCTAGCGATCAAACCATCGTAGACCTCATTTCTGTATTATATGTTTGGGTTAAATTATTCTTATTCAATTCGTTATCGATCTTGAGAAGCGTATTATGGTGAAAATTGGAGGAAATTTCAGTTTTATTCTAAAAACATATGGACGCCGCCAAAATCTCGTTTTTTTAAATTATCTTGTAAAATTCCAAAAATTTAAAAAACGATTTTTAACAAAAGTTATCTCATTAAAAGACATATGTCTATTTTATGCATTTGTTATACCAACAGTAGTTCTCGAAAAAAAATTTATTCAAACCAACAGAAGTTATAGAATAGCAAACAGGAATGTTACGATTGTCCATTTTTGTTAATAAAGAACGATTATAAAGATGAAAATATATAGACTTAGCAATATGTATTTTTATAAAATGTTGAACTTTTACTTGAAATATTAAGAGAGAGAGAGAGAGAGAGAGAGAGAGAGAGAGAGAGAGAAATATGAAATATTTTTCTTTCACACTTTCTCTCTCTCATTCGACTCTCTCACTTTTTCACTATGATTAGTTTTGTCGCTATCAATAAAAAATTTATTTGCGTTTCCTTTCATTTCTTCCAGTATATACGAGAATCTCAGCCTTCATTTTCTAGTTCCAGCCTCTCGACCGAAAATCCCAGTCCTGCATTTTTGATTAGCTATTAAAAATTAGTTAATAACTTGAAACCTAAAACACGTCACTTGAAGTTAATTTTATCATTGCATTTAGATTTCCATAATCTATACAGATATGGTAATCAGTCTAATCAATTCTAGGATACCCGGTATATATATATATATATATATATATATATATATATATATATATATATATACGCATGAATATTGTAATAATTTATTTTATTAAATCGAGGTATATTGGTATGAAGTTTCATATATATATATATATATATATATATATATATATATATATATATAATATTTGAATTTTTTATTAATTTACAATCATTTTAGAATATTTTTATTTTATGTTCATTTATTAAATAGATATTTTACTACACAGGTCTGCATGAAAAACTTTACCAGTTATTTTATTCAAATAGACCTTGTTTCCAGTTAGTTTTACGTGAATACTGTATCAAAATAATAAATTTCTATTTTATTATTACATATCGTCCCTTCCGTATAAAAAAGTGCTATCCCAGTATCTGGTTCCAGATGCTATTTCGCAAACCATTTTGTTTGCTTCAATTTCAGTTGGCATCAATACCTACATAGAAACCACCTATGACCGAGAAGCAAAAGAAAGGGAGAGAAGGAGAAGAGAGACGAAAACACAGAGTGTACCTCCTGTGTACATCGTATCAGCTACACACGACGCTGAGCGACTCCAGGGTACGTTAACAATAACGAAGAGCGCGAGGTCACGCAATCTACCGCAGTGTACTCAGTACATCTGAGTCAGACGCTATCTTGGTGGCGAGACGATGCTGTCCATCAACGTTGTACGACATCTAGCCCGTTCCTCCCAGCTGGAAGTCTATATTGTTCAATAAAGAACGTTTCTAATAGTGTAAATGGATTGTGTTTGTTCGGTTTCATTTTCCCCCTTACTCCCGTATCAGTAAACAACAGTATAGCAGTACGTATATGCAGAGGAAAGTGTAGTCGCGCGCGTTACAATATATATATATATATATATATATATATATATATATATATATATATATATATATACATAGAAAAATATATAGACAGCTCTATGGGTAATATCGTAGTTACATTGACGGACGCTGGAGTACGATGTCCAAGTGCTTGTAGACGACTTCTACTGGGAATATCGTGTTTGGACGGTGGAATACGATGTTCAGGTCTCCCTCTAGAAGCAATTCAAACACACTTGGATCTCGTGTTTTACCGTCCCGACACAAAACTCTCCCTAGACATCTTTAGACATGCCTATAAGTAGCGAAATTCTCTTAGAGTTCATAATATTTCTCTAAGAAGGTTAAAAAAATAAAGAAACTTCGTACAAATTTGTCTTCTGCTCTACGTGCTGCTGATGCTTTCAAGGAAAGTAATTGTTATAAATGTTAAGTGCCATTTACATACATAATTTGATTGTAGCCACTTATAGGACAAATTAATAAGCCCAATCACATTTGTTTTATCGTTGTAAGTATTGCACTACTGTGCATAAATATGAGTAAGACTTTTCAATTCAAAGTTCCCGGGTTTATCGATTCGGATCAATGTTTCTATTTTTAAATTGGTATTACTGTCAGAGTAATCTGTTCCAAATTTCACGCAATTATCTTCATTTATCATATATTTACGCTTGTATTTTGTGAACAAAGAAACGTTGCATCTTCGGTTTATCTAATGTCTGATATTAATTAACAAAGAAGTAGCATGAAATTTTGTGCGTGAAACAAAATATCGGCCGTCGAAATGTTCAGAATATTGCAGAAGGCCTTAGATGAGAAGTCCATGTCATGAGCAAGTGTTTTTAAATGGCACAAATTGTTCCAAGAAGGTTGAGAACGCATTGAAGAAGAACGACATCAAAGACGATCAAGAACATCTACTGATGGGCTACACGTCGACAAACTCAAAGAATTGGTTCTCCAAAATCGTCGATTCATTAATAGAGCGCTTGCTGATATTGTTGGAATTTCAAATGGGTCAGTCAACACCATTTAGAAAGACATTTTATGCCTGAATAGAGTGAAATCTCGATTGGTGCCAAAAACACTCAATTTTTTGCATGGAGGTCTGTGAAACGATGCTTTCGGACTATCAGGCCAAGATGGAACACATAATAACTGGAGATGAGACTTGGGTCTACGCTTAAGATCTAGAAACAAACGATCAATCAGCAAATATCGTGCCAAAGGAGAGCGGAGACCGAAAAATTAACGCCAAAGTTGCTCAAAAATCAAGGTTATACTCACTCTTTTCTTCTCTTATCGCGGTGTGGTGCTTTACGAATTCCTCCCAAACGGCCAAACCGACAATACTTTCCCTGCCACGGAAAATATGTGAATGTTGGGAGAAGATGCCGATCAGAAAATTACTGGAAAAATTTCTCGCCGCCATTGATTTTAATATTAAATTAATAAATTGGAATTATAAATGCTATGTATATATGATAGAAAGTATACTATATATATATTACATTTTTCACATTTAAATTAAGTAGTTATATAATAGAATATAATGATAAATGAAATATAATATGATATAATGTAAGAATAAATTAAACATTTAAGATACTTATACCTGAAAACAGAAAGAAAAAGAAATAGGGCGATCATAATATATAAGGATCAAGTGTACAGAGTTTATATCCTTATTATTGATAATTTAATATAAATATTATCGTAATAAAATAATTACAGGTTATTTGTATACAAAATAAAACGATACCTTTATATAAGTTAGCTTGTAGAATTATACATATTTTATCAATATTTTATATTAGTATTAGGAAGTAAATTGTCGCGTAAAGAACTGGGGTGCCACCCGCCTAAGCAAATTTATTAATCAGGGTTGGATGTGATATAAACATTTTTGGAGGCACCGGAGGGATGGTTTAGAAAACAAATCTACGCAGTGTCGTTAGATCGCGTGCAATTGTACTTGCTTGATGAGGTATTTTTCGGATTTCGGGACTATTTCACGTTCTAGAACAAATACCTATACATGTGACATAATAATACCGTAGATATATGCGTAAAGCAATGAGATTATATTTTCTATTATTTGATCTAGCTAATATTTTTTCCTTTTTGTATTTTTGTAGTGGATAGAAACAGGCAGACTTATCAACAAAAAAATTTGAGCTCGTAGGGCCTCTATATGGCGGTGACGGGCCATATTTAGATCACTGGTAGGTAATGTTATAAGGAGAAAATGTATTGAACGAGAACCCGGCGTAACTTTGGCGGATGCGCCAATAATATAGCTCCTTGCGTTGGATATATTATATGACAATCCGATCGAATAACACGATTGAAGTAGAGGGAGAGAAGAGCAACCGCTGGATCTGCCGCTTCTCTTATTGACAGGCAGCGATCTATATCCGTGCAACAGCTTCGTTTAAGAAGAATCGAGAACGTTACGCAGATTCGGCCGCAAATGAGGAATAGAAAACAGGGAACATCTCTATCGCTGCCAGGACTAGTGAAACGATCTCCACAAAAAGCATTACCTGCATCATTGGACTCGGAGCGTGTGCAATTGCAACCATTGGCAAAGAAAACAATCTTACGATACAGTTAGCGCGAGGCATACGACATTCTCGTGAGGCCATCAATAAAGACTCTAGAAGAGATCGATTACGATTGCCCCATAGACCGTCTCGAAGCACCGAATCCGCACCGCTGTTGCCGTCAAGACACAAAGAACGTATTAACGTGAATAATAGATGCCGCAGTTTACATTTATGGGATCAACATATTTATTTTAGAAGAAACTGAAAGCAGATTGATTGAAATATTAGAAAAATTAAATATCTGCTGTGAAAAAATTTGCAAAACCTCTTCACTAACCTCTGAGCATAAAGTATTAAATCGAGGAATTGCAAGACGCTTGTGTCTTGCAACTGTAATATAAATTATTTTCACAGTAAACTATTAGAAGCTGAACGCGACATAGGGGATTTGAAAAAAGGAAATGAAGAATTAAAGGTTATATTAATGCATCTAATAAAAGTCAATACAAAAACGTTACCTCTTGCGAACTCAGAAAAAGCGGTCGAGGAAAAACATATTGAAGCATTGGAGTTAGCGTTAAGTAAGCTAAAATTAGATGAGTAGATTGTAATTTTCATATACATGTTATATCGATAGTATAAGATTAATGTCTGAAATCAAATAGTTTTATTATTATAGAATCTAGATTAGACTTGAAGTGAAAACAGAAATGGCCAAATGGCATTAATAAATAGGAATTAAAGTAAAGATTCGAATTATTGCCTAAGGTAGAAACGAAATTTATTCTTTCTTATATACCGATGTATTGGAAATCAAAATCGATTATAAGCGTTCACATATGTCAGATCCTAGGATAACTAGAAAGCTGGCGGCCGAACATCAAGAACTAAAAAACGTGATAGAATCGTTTGACCCCTTCGTATCTCGACCCAAAATATCTCGAGACAAATCGGAGATCCCTCTCGGATCGCGCAATTCAATCTTTAGAAAGGTGGCCGCAGACCCGAGGAACGATGACTCCGAAATCTTCGACGGATACCAAAACAGAGTTCTGAAAAGGATGGATATCCCCGATCGTTCTGAATTCTACACGGACGCCTCGTGTGATTTCCGCGATTTAGACGAAAAGGATAACGAGCTTGAATTCTCAGACGTATTGTAATGATTATGAATAATCAGGAAAAATCTGAGGATAGGCGCCGGCCTGCAGACCGCGTGGCGACTCACTGCGTGAGGATTTTACAATTATAAATATGTCTGCACAATCAGTACTCTTAAAGGGCGCCTTAAAGATCGTCCCTTCTTTAACGGGAAAAACGTAACGCTTGGCTCGTTTCTCGAAGAGTGCGAAATGATAGATCGAGCAAGCGAGGGCAATTTCGTAAGAATGTTGCGTTTCCCAATAACAGGCAAGGCCAGAGAAGCTATCCACGGGGAATCATTGAATACTTTGGAGCAGTTAAAAGATTCAATTAAAATGATATACGCACCCCAGCAAACAGTCTATCAGTTGACGGGCGACTTGGGCAGTGAATTTCAAAGAGACGAAGAAAACGTGATTACATTTGCCAATAGGATAAAGGCCCTTGATCGTAGACTTCTGGAGACAAAAAAAGCTTACTTGAAATAAGTCAAGGAGGAGGATCGACGGATGGCAGAAAGAACTACAGTAGAATGTTTTCGCAATAGACTATGACAACCTGAAATAGATGGAGATTTAGAAGATGCAGAAGATATTAATAACATAGTCAAAAATGGTATAAAGACTGAACGGCAAATAAATTCGCGTATAGTATTAAGGACAAATACTCAACAGTTTGAGCACAAAGAAAGGGATAAAGACATATGCAAACGATCTTACGTATGCCAAGTAGAGGAAAATAAAACTGGAATAAAGCTTGAAAAATGCCAATTATGTAACCAATTCAGACATAATGCAGGTAGATGTAACTACCAAAGAAATACAGTCATAGAAGCTTGTCAACTTTGTAATATCCATGGACATGTTGCTAGAAATTGCCTTAATCATGTGAAATACCAGTTATGCAACGCTATAAGCCACACGTTTAGAACGTGTAAGCCGCACGAAAAATGTTTTCGATGTAAACCAGGACATCTGTCTTAACTGCCCGCTAAACTACCCGACCGAAGCGAAATAACGTTCTGGAAACCAGCTAGCGATATTTTGTAACAATTGCAATAAGTCAGGACATACAGCGGCAACGTCTTCTTACAAAAAGATCTGTGCATATTGTAAGAATAGGGAGCACTATATAAATGAGTGCAAAAAACGTATCTATAATGAGCAGCAGAAGGTGAAAAACAGCTCAGATGACTCCACTTCAAAAGCGCGAGAAGAGGCACCGCAAAACAACGTGCGCTCAGCCAATGTAATGCGATTAGATGTTTTCGGTTCGAACAAAATAAAATTTCTTTTCTAATTGACTCAGACTCCCGCGGAAATATTATAAAACTAAGAAAATTATCCGAAAGAGTTAAAGTAAATTCAAACGAGACAGTAGGCTTAAGAGGAATAATGAATAATCTTACAGAGTCACTGGGAATAGCTCATCCAAAGGGCGATTCTGTAAACGAGCGAGGGTGGCTTTTGATTAAAACATTAAAAAAATAGAGATACCTCAACTGCACGAAGATTCACGCAAGAATACAATGCCTGAGCATCCCGAGACACCGATACGACAAGAAATCAGTGATCAATCGCGAGCCGATTCAGATTGGAACAACGATAGATATAATAAATCTCCACTAAAATATAGTATAAGATGGAAAAAATGACTGTCAAAACAGGCACTAACCGACGAATCTGCACAGAGTAAAAATCGAAATATTAAAGGTGATCAGCAAATAAAATATCGGAGAAATCTTATCGACGCGAAGAAACAAAAAAGAAATAAAGCAGATAAATTAATAAAAATCCATAGCGATAGCAGTATTGATAATACGGATCTCGTTGTTAACGGATCGAAAAGCCACCCAATACGTGGTAAAATTGCACATCAGAAAATTCGAACGAAAACTTACAATATAAAGGTCATTAACACTAACGATAGTGACGTAAGTACCACCGAGAGTATTTCGAGTTCCGATTGCTCAAGCGAGACAGACTCTGAAGTAGAAAGCGAACCGAATGCCGGTGTAGGATTGACTAACGAGACAATTGAGGTAGAATGTCATGCCAATAATAACGACTTTATTATAAGAGGCAATAATACTATAAAAACGAAAGAATTAATAGAGTTTAGAACCGATCATATTACCGATTTCTAAATGCAAATGGCAAACCTTGTGACGAAGGTGCACGAAAATGATTAGATATTAAAAAATTTTTAAAAGTTTTCTATTCCCATGTGCATCAAAGGCGATCAGCCCGAATTGCTAACGACTATAAAAGAAAATATTCAGGAAACGTGCAAAAAATTAAGATAATTTTTGGTAGAGAAGTGAGTAACGGAAATAAGTATAGCCTACTCACAAGACATAGAAAACCTTAAATAGGATGAGGGTTTTGGACCTCTTTAAAAGTGAATTGAATAATATCGATATTAAAATAATAATTTGTAAAGCGAGTCTTATTCCAAAGGAAAAAAGGGATGAGATATTTTATGAAAAACAAAATTCACCAATAGCATAGGGTATAGGGGGGTTTCAAAAACATTTAACCGAATACGCCTAGAATACTATTGGAAAAATTTGAGGGTAGAAATGCAACGTATACAACAGTGTATCGATTACCAGTTAAAAAAATTCGAATGTGTAAAAACAAGACAGCCAATGGTAATCACGCATACACCCAGAAGAATCTTCGAGAAAATAGCTCTCGATATTGCTGGACCATTGCCGAAAACAACCAATGAAAATAAGTATATATTAACCATGCAGAATCAACTCTCAATATATTGCATTGCCACATCTCTGCCAAACGTTCCAGCGATGATAATTGCAGATGCGTTCATAAAAAAATATATTTGCGCGTTTGAAACACTTAAGGTGATACTCACAGACCAGGGTCGAAATTTGTTAAGCAGCTTAATGCAGCAAATAGCAAAAAGTTTCTGAATAAAAGAAGTAAGGACTACTGCACTTTACCCACCGTGTAATGTTTCCTTGGAGCATTCTCACCACGCATTGCGAGAATGTCTTAAACAATATACTGAAAAAGATAGTGAATTGGATGAGTGTCTTAAACACGCTACACTATACTATAATACCTGCGTACAGGGAAGTAGCAAACACATACCTTTCGAGGTAATATTTAGTAGATTGGCAAGATTACCATCCAACGATCCGTTTAGAGAAGCTGATCTAGTCCCAACTTGCCAAGGATTCATTAAAGTTTTAATCGCTAGATTAGCAGGTCTGAATAGGCTAACGTATAAATATTTGGTCAAGTCAAAGAAAAAATCGAAAAGACTATATAATCGGCATATTAATGACGTAAAATTTTGAGTAGGGGACTACGTATTCCTGTTAAGTCGCCCAAAGCCTGAAAAATTATCGAATCAATACTCGGGACCATAATAAAAACGGTGCTAAAGTAGTACACGCAAATAGAATCCGAATCTCATATATTATATTAATAGCAAAGGGTAAAAGATCGATAACTTCAAATAAGAGTCAAGTAAAATTTAACACAAGTAGTTTTAAAGGAAAATTATATCAATTCATTTTTCTTCTTTTAACCGGTAATTAAAAAACAAAATAAAGGAAAGGGAAAATAAGGGGAGCAAAAATATTGTATTTAAATATCTAAATTCACGGTTTATAGTTGGTGATTAAAAGTCCTAACGAAAAAAAATTATGATGATAAGGATATGTTCCCAGAATAAATAATTCGCTGTTATGTGAGCGAAAAATTCGAGTAAAACAAGAATTTTTATTTATAATAAACTTGTTTTCTGTAAGAAAACAGCGAGGTGTGATCTGCTGAGAGTTAAGTGCTCATCAGTCATTTAACTAAATAATTAATAGGTTGATCTGCCATTTATATTAATAACTAATAATAATAATGAAATTATCGAATACGTTACAAATTATTTCTATAAGATTGATTATGTGGAAGTTTATAAATATTACGAATAAGTACAAAAACTATGTATCTAAAAAAAAAGCAAGTAATCGACTCGAGATTACTCACAGGTGCATACGTACATGTATGTATAGAGATATAGATACACGAACTCCTAAATTAACAGTGAATTAAAATAATAATTAGTACGAGAGGAAAATTTGATATTAAGGTCGAGTGCTAAGAGATTTTACGGGGCAACAAAATAGCAACCAGCCCACGATCAATAAGAGCCATCTTAGTAAGTTATACATTCAACCAAAGAAAAGCAAGAATCACAATCAATGATGACATATGAGGACTATCGAAAATTGCAGCCCCGACGATTCTGAAAGAGAAAACACAGCGTTATGGTTAGATGTGTTCTTTTTAATACATAATTAACCATTTAAGGGCATGGGTGGGTTGTGTCCAACAGTATTTCTAATATACGTATATATAATATATTATCGAAGGAAAGGTGGAAAAAGTTTTTATTAAGCGTATTCAAACGAATATATTCATTTCCTTCAACTCATTTCAATAGCTGGGCGGAGATTGACGACGTAATGCCAAACATATGAAGCCGGAGAAGAAATTTAATACAAATTGTAGACAATGTGGCGCTGAAAGACAGAGCTCCGTCTCGCGTCCCTATTTTCCCCGCCGCGGAAAATGTGTGAATGTTGGCAGAAAATGTCGATCAGAAAATTACTGGAAAAATCTCTCGCCGCCATTGATTTTAGTATTTAATTAATAAATTGGAATTATAAATGCTGTGCATATATTATAGAAAGTATACTATATATATATATATATATATATATATATATATATATATACACGCATGTACGTATACTCAAAATGAAGTATAACTAATATAAAAATATTATATAAATTAAGAAAATTAGTTAAATAGTTAAAAAAGTAGCGTAACGTCGGTTAAGTTTAAATACAATATTATAGGCTAAGCCTGGTTATTGATTATATATATTGTGACGAGTGTCGCAAGGCGCCCGCGCCGACTTGTCCAGGAAAAAAACGACGCGCGCGCCACCCCGTGGAAAAGAAAACCTCAAGGCGCTCGCGCGCGCCGTCGCGCCTTGTGCTCGGCATTCTCCTCCCCCTTACCTTCCCACGCCACGTGCCGCGCATAACCGTCGGCTGGTGGAACAACGAGTAGCTTAACCTATACCACGGCATGGACGAATGCCAAGGTTTGCTCGCGCAACCAGGTGAATGTGAAGATGAAGTAAATAAAGGACAAATTTGTGCATAAGAAATAATAAAGTAAGTGAATAGTGGTAATTATGGGTGGTGATAATAATGGATAGTGGTGATGTAAGGACAAAGATATGAATAATAAGGAAGACAAGGTGAAAAAAAAAAAAATTAAATGAGATGATATAGAAAGTGAATCTAAAGACTAAAATAAATAGGTAGGTACAAATGATGAAGATAGTTACATGGATGAAATATACGACCAACACAAATGAAACAAACGGATAAATTAATGGAAAAAAAAGAGAACCAGATTTGATGAAAAAAAAGGGAGAGTAATTATGAAAGGAAAAGGAAAAAAAAGAAGGAACAATGACAGATCTAATAGGTTAATGAAATTCTGAGGTGAGTGAAAAATGATAGACAAAAACATATATAAATAATAATAGAAGGTAAAGGGAAGTAAAGAAATGATAAAGCGAGTAAAATAAAGATGAAATTAGAATAAAGAAGAAGTTAATGATAGACACGAACAAATAATGAGAATAGTTACAGATTAAAAAGAAGAAAGAAGAGAGTTAGAAAATAATAGACGTAAGTTATATAATAGAAAGATAAATAAATTTAAGATATAATACGTGAGATAATAGAAATTCAAATAAATTTAAGATGTAATACGTGATATAATAGAAATTCAAATAAATTGAAGATGTAATAAGATATAATAGAAAGATAAATAAATTTAAGATATAATACGTGATATAATAGAAATTCAAATAAATTTAAGATGTAATAAGATATAATAGAAAGATAAATAAATTTAAGAGATAATAAGTGAGATAATAGAAATTCAAATAAATTTAAGATGTAATAAGACATAATAGAAGTTAAATTAAATTAAGATAGACAATAAGCGAGATAATGGAAATTTAATTAGATTTTGGATAGATAATAAGCGAGATAAAATAGATTCAAATAGATTTAAGAGATAATAAGTGAGATAATAGAAATTCAAAGAAATTTAAGATGTAATAAGACATAATAGAAGTTAAATTAAATTAAGATAGACAATAAGCGAGATAATGGAAATTTAATTAGATTTTGGATAGAAAATAAGCGAGATAAATTAGATTTAAATAGATTTAAGAGATAATATAAGACATGTTAGAAATTAACATAAATTTAAGATAGGCAATAAGCGAGATGATAGAAAATCAATAAAATTAAGACAGGTGAGATATAGAAGTGATTTTTGATGTATAGAAGTGATTTTTGATGTATAGAAGTGATTTTTGATGATTTTTTTTGTATTGTCATTTTGAATCAGCAATATATTTTTATCATTCAGTCTTAAATTTCTTAAGTTTATTTTTGAGATTATTAATTATCGAGTTAAGCGAACAAATTTTGTTGTGCAAAATGATTGTTTTTTTTTCTTTCACGAATGATTTTAGTTTCATTGGCACAGTGTATTAATAATTAAAATGTTTATCTTGAATAAAAAAAAAAATATAAATTTAAGTAAATAAATGAAAATTACTATTATTGTATAATGTGTTCTCAGTAAATGATAATGTAACTGGGGTATAAGCTCGCGTTAATCTACAATATGTAGAAAAATTTTTCATAAACCTCATCGTATTTTCATTATAACAATACATCGATCAATACAATTAATATCAGAATCACTCAAAATGGATGTATAACTATTGATGAATGTAAAGTGTGATTATTCAGAATTTGTATGCGTCACGATGAAGGAAAGATATAGAAATGCCTACTAGGAAATAATTTTATATTATTTCATTTAATAGAGACATTCATTATAAAATATTTGATTGTGCATAAAGAACTTGTTTGTGACATAACACGTAACTATTTGCTGTAATCTTTCTCTACATCCGTCCAAATTCACGTCTTTTTATATTCGACTAGTCGATTGCATACGGCATTGGAGATTTTCTAATCTAAACAGTCTCATATGTTAAAAATGATTGACACTAACTTATTAATACTAGAAAATTATACAGCATTACGAATGGTGTAATGATGATGCCGTTATGATGTTGTTATTATTATTTAGTATTATTATTTACTAATACTATTATTATGGTTACTTATTATTTTTGTTACTTTTATTATTATTATGATTATTGTATTAATTATTATTATTACTATGACTATTACTCTAACTAAAAAAAATTGCTAATGAATTTGTAGAGCAAAGCGCAGCAAACGGTTCGTCAAATTCGAGTAAAAATTTCGTTGTTTTAAAGCGTATGAAGCACTAATAGTGATAATTTCATAATACTAAAAATTTTGAATAAAAAAAAAAAAGAATGAAAGAGGAATATAAGCGAGGAAATTTACGTTTTTTTTTCATACTGGACACTGTTATAAAAGGCACAAATGATAATTGATTCTTTTCGTAAGCGCGTATTTCGGCGCGTCACGACCGCGATCGGCCGTCGTCGGCCGCCGCCGAATTCCCCCCCCCCCCTTTATCTCATCCTTCTTCCCTGTGAGGAGTAAGACGAGCGGGACTCCGCTGTCGGCCAGGGAACGAGTTGGTCGTCGAAGAGAGAGAGCTAGAGAGAGAACGAGAAGTAGTAATAGTTGTAGAGGCCAGAGAGAGAGAGAGAGAGAGATATTAACAGAGAAGGGCAGCGGAGGAGATTGGAAAAAGGAGTAGAGAAGTGAGTGTGGGAGCGTTATCGTAATTTAGGAGAGGCAAGGAGATAGATCTGGGAGGTCGAAGGCAGTGCGGACATCGAGAGTGCGGACATCGAGAGTGCGGACATCGAGAGTGCGGACATCGAGAGTGCGGACATCGAGAGTGCGGACATCGTGAGTGCGGTGGAGTGAGCTGGGGAGATAGAGAGAAATAGAGAGAGAGAGAGAGAGAGAGGACGACAGCAGAAGGGCCCAAGAAGACAAGAGAGTGAGGGGCGGAATCGAAAGCGGAGCAGAGTGGCGAGGAGCGAAGGGGACGACGAAGAGACTTGGAAGGAGCCACGTGACCGCCGAAGATCTTGGCGCGTGAGTACTCCCCGCGGCAACAGCGAGCCGACCGTCAGCGGGGCGCCGCGTGTTTTTCTTCTCCTTTTTCTCCTCGGCCATTACCCTTGTCCCTTCCCCGTCATCCTCTCCAAAAATTCGGCGAGTGCGTCGGGACGCGGGTCACGGTCGGGATGGGCCGAGCGAAACTTTCTTTCCTGTTGTATTTTCCTTGTGTTATTTGTGAATAAAGGATTTTGGACGGAGGCTTAAGCTAATTCGTGGGTAATTCTTCCCGAAATCTCCCGTTTCATTATTATTATAGACCGGCGGAACCCCCTCTGAGGAGTAAGGTAAGAAAGTGATAAATTAAATTATTTCTTTTGTGTGTGCGCGACATCGCCGGGATTGAAATAAATTTCAACTTTCGGAGAGAAGATCGTGGCATCACAATATATATATATTGTAACGCGGGAAATGCGCTACAATGCGTCTGTCGAAAAATTGGGGGGAAACATACTCTTCCCCGCTACGCCGTTTCGGGAGGGCCGCAGCCGGTGTCGGGTCTAGAGGAATTTTCCTCTCTCTACCATTTTGGAGCCCGAGCGAGCAACAGCTCTTCGTTTTAGGAGCTATTTTCCGGCACAAGGTATCCACTCCTCGGGGCCGCAAAAAGCCAGCAACGACAAGTAAGTGGTGAGGGTGACCTCCGTATCCCGTGCCCGAGGACAACCGCAAGTCCCGTGCGAGAGGCAAGTCGGTAGTCTAGTAGTTCAGCTCGGGAATTACCATCCCAAAACGCCTGCCACGGCATACGAGCCATCGCCGAGGAGTGAGGGGCGAGTAAGCAAGGTAAGTGCTCCATCTCAGTTCCGTTCTCGAGACGCGATTTCATGAGATCGTCAGGGAACCGCCCTGAGATCTCGATTAGTTGAGTAAGTTTCACGTGAGCGATTTGAAGCGTTCGCGACGCATGCCGCGATTTGATCCACACCGCGTGGAATCCGCCGTCCTGAAGAGCCGGCCGAAGCGATCTACCTGGCGCAGAGCTCGAGATCAGGCAGTGTTGTGCGACCGACGGGAATAAAAAGTGAGCTGCGTACAGCTCGCGCTGAGAACCGTTTTCTCAGCTGGCGGCCAACAGAACCCTCGCCGGTCCACGTGTATAGTAATTTTATATGTATGTAATAAACTTTGTATTTTTAATAGAGTAAAGAAACGCCTACTTTCGTGTATCCTCCCTTCCATAATTTCAGGAGGAAGAGCTCCGCCTAAATCAAGGTAAGACCTGTATTTAATATAACCGACGCAAATAGCGCGTTATAAAATGGCGCCCAGAACGTGGGGCCCGACGCGGCAGTAAAAGAAATCGCGAAAATCGGAGCAAGTGTGGCCGAGCAACCGCGCATAGTAAGAGCGTAGACGCTTACGATTAAGCATGTGTATGAAGACAGGATGCGCACGGAGATGCGCACAACTAGCATTCGAGCGGCATGCGCCCATAAAAATAATAAAAACTGAAAAGAGAGAAATCATCGAACAACACAACTTAATGGTATGTAAAACATGGTAAAAACTACATAAATATAGTGAAACTATACATACTGCTTAAATATAAGGTGGAATACTTTCTAAGGTGATATTAATCAATAGAACAGAGCATCATAGTTAGTTTAAATAAACTAAAATGTTTTTCCAATTCACTATCGTGTAATAAAATTTCACATTTGTAATGCTGCTGTCAAATGCAAAATGTTAAAAAAAATTACTATTCGGTAGAAGATCAAAAGATATTATTATTTTCAAGTTCTAATTCGTTTCAATTATCTCATAATTGGTATCGGTAGTTTATAGTTTTCTGTCTTTGTAATAAATATTTACATTAATCATAATAGTCTGCGAAAGTTATTTGTTGAAAAACTAGCAATTACTTGTAAAGTATTTTAGTGATGACTATAGGTCTGGCTTTACAACTGGTCTTTCACGTACAAATATTCAGATCTTGCAGATTGAAAAATTAAGCAATGATTATTAGCGATACTTGAGATCATAGGTAGTACTTGAAATATTTTTTTTTTTTTTTAAATTTATATCTCTCTAAACATATATCAAAGTATAGTTACTAGTGCAAGTTATATTCTTCGTTTAACAAAAAAAGAAGAAATTAAAAGGGATTTTTCTTTACAATAATAATATTAATTAAAATTATTTCAGTTCCTGAATACTTATTTCATTTCAAATTTTGCTAACCAAATGTAGGTATCACAACTAGTGTTGGAATAAATTACGCAAAAACAAATTAGTTTCTTTACCTTTAAACAGTATAAATGAAGGATAAGCGATTTGGGACAATCTAATAAAATAATGAAATATATTTAAATGCATCAACAGCTATAAATACATACAGATATTTTATCTATATTTGTTTACACTGAATGCAATATTCAAATAATCTTCTAAATATATGTTACTTTTGATGTTCAGCAGCCACTTTTATTAGAATATTTTATATATATATATATATATATATATATATATATTGTATTTGATTCTTTCACATTGCCACAATAAGGCAAAATTTACATTGATGATATTGTAAAGCAATTGATTAAGTTCTAAGAATGAAAAAGTCATAAGCATTAATTTTTCTTATGCAATATAATCCTGCATATTATAAACTCTGCAATGCAAATTTTACATACCAAATCATTTGAATCTTAATAGTGTATCATACACAACATTTAGGCTTTAATAAATTTAGCACTATTTGATATGCTGACAAAATTTTCTATGGTTTATTAATTGTTTAAAAATGAATTGATTAAAACGTATAAACCTCCCTTTTATAGAATTTGTTACAGTTGTTCGCTCTTTCAATAGAATTAATAAGAATGCATATATTTATGTGTTAATATCTTTAATGTATTTAATTCTTAACCCTCTTGTCTTATATATTGCATTTATATGAGTTTATTATTAATAATAACACATCCTTATTCTAAGAAATATTGATAAGAACTTACAGCTGTCACAAGCAAAAATATAATTTGAGGAGATTATTCCTGAATACATAGATTACGTAAGTAATATAAAACAATTGTGCCATATCGATTAAGCATTTACTTATTTACTTTATTATTACTATTAAATGCTCTATAATTTATAATGATGAAATTAAATATTATTTGTAATATAGCACTTACATGTTTTATACTATAAGTGGAAAGATTGGTTTTCTTTAACCTTATATAAGAAATTTAGTTTTATCGCAATGGACCCATCGGGTGGAACACTATATTAGGAGTGTCACTAGCCTTACAAAAAGAAAGGTTTATGGAGTCTCCTTAGTAGATACAATCATAACGTGGATGGTTGCATGCCATTTAAGAAGGGAATTGCTTGTCCAGCAAGAAGCCAGATGACAGTTGCCTGGGCAACATAACAACAAAACCTCACTGACACAGAGAGGTACCTACGCAGTAGCTGAGAGGCGCATGGCGCCTGTTATTCAAGAAATAAGTACAAAGATAGGCAATCAAGGCATATTATAAAAGGGGTTGAGTAATAGCGCCGTAGACTTTATCACACTTCAGGGATTGTATACATGATCGATTAAATAGATGCGTTTGGTCATATGGTGAGATATGTAATGTAAAGGAAACCATTGCAGTTCAGAAGTTGATTATAAACATTATAATTAACATAATTAAATAAAGATATAAACATTTAATTTTTTATTTAACATAATTTTTAATTAAAATAATTAAGTAAAAATATAAACTAATTAATAATTATTAGAATTTAAATTTTTATTATGTTATTAAAATTTATTATTATAATTTAAATTAAATTTATTATTATCTTAGTATAATTTAATAAAATAATTAAATATTATAATTAATTATTAAAAATATTAAAAATAAATTAAAAATTAAAATTATTAAAAATAAAGTATAATTTAATAATAATTAAATAGATACATAAACTAAATAATAATTATAAGCATTAACAGCTTATTTTTGGTTATTATTAATAATTTATGATTAAAATACTAGATAAGTAATTAAATTTAATTAAATTTGCAATTATAATAAATTAATAAGTGCGATATACTTAAAATGATTAGAAGTGGAGCAACTAAACGTATATTCCCAATCAGCTGTGTGGAACATAGTTGATTATGAATACAGCAAGGGAGTAATTGATTTACTACAATAACCTAACAAATAGAAGCAACGAACAAAAATTAATTAATTAAATAATAGAAATTAGATAGTTAGAATTAATTATCAAATTTAATCAATTAAATAAATGAATTGATTAATAATCAATTAATAGAAGTTTATTATATTAATTAATAATCATTGATAGAAGAGTGCCATTAAATAAAACTAATGGAGCCTCTAATTAAAAATAAATTAAGTGAGATTATTTAACAGTTAAATGGTAAATAATAGAAATTTAACTAATTACATTAAACAAACAAAATTAATAACTAATTAATAAAAAATTTAACTATTTAAAATCATCACTACAATACTAAGTGACTATACTCAATTATCAAATTAAATAATTTGATTTATCCACATCTGAGAAGATTACTAAAATAATTAAGTATAATTCAATGTTCAAGAGAAATTATCAGATTAAGTTAAGTTAAGTATTACCTTAAATAAAAATTAAATCAAATTAATTATTGAATTATTAGGAAATTAAATTTGATAATTAAATTAGATGATTCGAAGTAATTCTTAAGCTTAATGAGTTAAGGTATAAATCGAGTAATTGATAATACGTATTGATTAATAAACGTACTAATACATAATAAATAAATAATAAACAAATAATAACATGATAATTATTCAACAAATGAATAAAATAAGTATCAAAGAGGACGTATCTTAAGAAAAATATATTAGGTAAATATTATCATTGAAAAAAAAAAACAATTAAATAAGATGAACCAATTAAAACAATTGATAATAAACTAACTATTACTAAATTAACTTAAACTAAATAAATTAAAGAAAGTGGTCAAATAAGCTAACTACTTCAAAAGCATTAAGAGAATATTACAATTAGCTACGAAAATTAATAATAACTAATTATTAAAAACGTAATAAGGAGTAATATTTCTCGTTATTTCAGAATATTTGGTAGATACTTATCCGTAATAATACTAAGATATTAAGCTTAACAATAACCATCGGCTGTTCAAGTAATTTAGAAAGATAGCAGCTATCCCAGTTACATCAACTGTCATTATAACAGGGAATTTAAAACCTTAAAATAACAACTTAACGATACTAAATCTACCACAGGAGTTAAAATAGATTAAATAATAACTATTTGCGAAGAGAAAATAATTGATTAGTTAGTTAATTAATTGACACCATGGAACATAACGTGGAAAACGAAGATTCATGGGATGAGGAGAAATCTCCCGAGGTGATCGAAGCGAGCCTCCGGGCTAAATACCAGTCGATGAATCTAAGTACCTTGCGAGCTGAAGCGGACTGCGTCAAGATTCGCTCGGACGGACCCTTGGCGGATTTGCGAGATCGTTTGTCCAAACCTCAGACTGAGAGCACAGCTAGGTGAACTGACAGCTTCCTGGACACCATCACTAGATGAGAGACCAAAGTCGGAAGCACATACCTCCATGTCGAGCATGGCAGCAGGAGAAATTTCTCCAGAGGTTGCTGACACCGTTACTCGGCGAGGTGTCATGACACAGCAACCGAGCCTGGGGGGAACTGAAGCCGGACCTAGCACTGAGAGAAACAGTGATACTACAAATGTGTCCAGAGAATCGCTGGAGGATATGATATTAGCACAACTGAAAAAAGTGCTGAATCTCACCTCACTACCGAATGCAAGAGAAGAAGTTACGCCCCTTGCAGCCCCCTAGTCTGATGGAGACTCTCCGTGAACAACACTACTAGTCTTAATACCATCCCTAGTCTTAATACCGCCCCTAGTTTTAATACAGCCCCTATTTTTAATATCGCCTCTAGTCTTAATACCGTTTCGAGTTTTCATCCCGTAAATAATAGCAATATACCGTGGTTTAACGTGTACGGAATACCGCCCATACAGCCTGCGTACGGACACTACACCCCATACGGAGTTAATGGTGCACACGGACCATCAGGAGCTCCTCATCCACAGCAAGAGTCGGAAAGAAGAAATGCGTCGCCTGGATGGGATGCAACACTCTTACGGGAAAGCAGGATGTCTGGCTTGCTAACCAAGTTTAAGATCACCTTTAACGGTGATCGAGACGAAGACGTGGATGAGTTCATCAAAAGAGTGTCAGAATGTCAATCGAGCCTACGCTTAATGGATCGAGACATCCTGCAAATGGTTCCAGTGATATTCTCGGGCGACGCTCTTATATGGGCTAGACCCATCTGTAGCCATTGGAAAACAGTCGCGGAGATGAGCGAGGCACTACGAGTGCAGTACCGCCCGCTGGACTATAAGATGAGGCTAGCTGATGAGTTTAGGAACCGGACACAAGGGCCCCAAGAGCCCATTGCAACGTATCTCTCGTCTATGCGGGCGATGGCAGACAAGTTCGCTCCGCCCATGCCGGAAGTGGACCAGCTGGATCAGATTTACCGAAATCTGCATCTAGAGTTCATGGGAAAGATCAACCAGGACCAATTCGACTGCTACGTCCAACTGCAGAAATTGGGGCAGCAGGTCGAATTAAAACGGGAATTGATGAGGAAATACAAGCACCCACCAACGGCGGGTGAATCTCTCAGTCCCAGATTGGTATTCAAGCCCAAAACTGTACTCGTACACGCAAGACTCGCGGCACTAGATAAAGAGAACTCCGACACGGAGGACGTGGCTGCTATTGAGCAGGAGACTAAGAAGCGGGGTGGGCGTCAGAGTCCACAGGCGCGACTTCCTAGAGCGACAAGTCGCGGCAACACCCCCGGGAAAAGGAGACAAGGGCAAGAGCACCCTACAGAAGAGCCTCGGCGCTAAGGGCAAGTGCCCAAGCCATCTAGACATACCGCCAACCCGGCAAAGAAGAGCCCCTATACGGGCGCTCCAGGTCCGAATAGGCCTCCTCCGGGTCGACACCTGGCTCCAATGCCCAGAAAGGTCGCCTGCTTCCGCTGCGGACACCCAGGATGTACAGTCCCAACTTGTCCCAACTGCGCGACTCAGCGTCCCAGGGGTTCGAGAAATAGAGGCTCCCGTCGACTAAAAGCCAGAACACTCCACCTGTATTGGGATCGCACTATATAGAACCAATGGCCCCGGTAGTAGACGGGGAGAACCGCTACTTCATCCAAATAGAGATAGAAGGACAGCGATTCCCCGCTCTCATCGATCCAGGGGCCAGAAAGTCCTATTTAGGAGCAGCCCCCGCAAACCTAGTAAGGAAGCCTTGGAAGCCGAGCGCTTCGTACATAGCCGTGCCCAATGGACAGTTATGTCATAACGAAGCAGAGGTGCAACTTCGACTGTGCATAGATGGAATGAGGTGTATGAAGCCCTACTCGGGATGGACATGTTAAAAAAGGCGAAGGTCCGGATAGACTTCGGCACAAACACCTGGACCACACGTAGGAACATCGTAAGGTCGTTCCTAAACACCGACGGAGAGGTGGTAGCTTGTCTCTCAGCATTGGCGGCGCTAGACGGGGTAGCTGAAATAATAGCACCCCAGCGTCAGCGGCTGAACCATCTTCTAGATGTCATGTTAAGAGACGAATAGACGCTACAAGAAGCAGAGGTGACCCGACACGTTATCGACGTGCAGGGGCACCGACCGATTAAGCAAAGACTGCGGAGGATCCCGCCGCCCCTGCTAAATGAAGCGCATGCAGAAATCAATAGGCTCCTGCAAGAGAGAATCATCGAGCCCTCCGAGAGCGCATGGAGTAGCTGCCCGGTCATAGTATCGAAGACCTCATAGTAGTAAATAATATCACGAGTAAGGATGCGTATCCCCTTCCGCATATGGATGCTCTGATGGATAATCTTGGAGATGCAAGATATCTCTCCAAGATTGACCTGTCGCAGGCATACCACCAAATACCATTGGCCCAAGAGAGTAAGAAAGTGACAGCCTTTGCGGTCCCTCAGAAGGGCCTATTTCAGTACCGTCGGCTGCCTTACGGTTTGACCAATGCGCTGGCCAGCTTCCAAAGAGCCATGGACCGGATCTTTGGACCAGAATGGCATCCAAAGGTGTTCGTGTACATGGATGACATCATCGTGGCCACGAGCACCTTTGATGAACACCTGGACATACTCCACCGTGTACTCCAAAGGCTGAATTACCACCGGCTGCAGGTCAACCGTAAGAAGTCGGAGTTCTGTTGCCCTCAAGTCAAATACTTGGGATATATAGTGGACCAACTGGGCTTCAGGACAGATCCGGATAAAGTCGCGCCAGTACTAGAATACCCTCCGCCAAGGAACTTGAAGCAGTTACGCTCGTTCCTTGGCATGGTAGGATGGTATGGGAGATTCAGCCCCACGCTGGCAGATATCAAATTGCCACTGATGGCTCTCCTAAAGAAGGACGTGAGATGGCACTGGGGCCGAAACAGCAGGAAGCTTTCGAGACCCTACGTATTAAGCTCACACAAGCTCCTGTCATGGCCAGGCCTGCCCAGAATAAGCCATTCATACTGATAACTGATGCTAGTCAGCAGGCCATAAGGACCGTTCTCTGTCAGGAGATAGAGGGAGAAGAACATCCCATCACGTACGCCAGCCGCACTCTGACCAAAGCAGAGGTGAATTAGACGGTAACGGAGAAGGAGTGTCTGGCCGTACTGTGGGCGGTGGAGAAGTTCGGGGGCTACCTGCTGGGCGAGCAGTTTAAGGTTATTTCGGATCACAGTAGCCTTAAATTGCTCCATAACCTTAAGGACCCCAGCGGTCGCCTGGCCCGGTGGTCTACTTCTCTGTAGGCCCGCAATATGGAAATTGTGCACCGCAAAGGAGCGCTGTACAAAGTACCAGATGCACTCTCTCGCATTCCATCCGACATACTACCCGTGGCGGCCATAGATCAAGGAGCCAAGGCAAACTGGCACAGGCAGAGAATCAACGATATTCTCGACGACCCAGCACATTTCCCAGACTGGAAAGTGGAGCATGGGGAGCTGTATAAGCAGTGCCCTGACCTCCTCACAGATCCCCTCTGCCCAGACTTCGACAAATGGAAGTTGGTAGTCCCAGGACAAAACAGAGAACGAGTCCTTTTGAATGTCACAATGAGGCCACTGCCGGGCACCTGGGGGTTGAAAAAACACTCCAGCGAGTGAGGCGGTACTACTACTGGCCCGGTATGCGACTTGAAGGCACACACTATGTAAAGGTTTGTACGGAGTGTCAACTCTACAAACCGTTGCAGCAGGCCCCGGCAAGACTCATGGGACACCGAAACCTCGAGGGTCTTCCGTTGGGGATGCTCGAAGTACTTAGTTACGGAGAATGGGACGGAGTTCTCGAACAAACTCGTCACCGACAGGTCGAGAGAGCTGGGTATCATTGAAACGACAATAATTCCCTACCACGCGCAGGCCAACCCAGTCGAGCGGGTGAATAGAGTCCTTAAGACAATGATTTCGATATTTGTCGGAAGGGATCACCGTGACTGGGACCTGCACCTGACCGAATTTGCATTCGCACTCAACACTTGGGTCCATTCGTCCACGGGAGTAACTCCGGCATTCCTCAACTTTGGAAAAAATCCAAGACAAATGCCCACGGTGAAAGGTGCCTTGTACACGCCTATGGGCATCAATAAGATGGATCCAAAGGACTGGGCAAAGAGGCTAAAGTGACTGTCGACACTATATGATTTAGTGACCCGCAACATGGCACGGGCAAGCACTAAACAGGCGAAATATCACAATAAAGGCAGGAGAAATATCTCTTATACGGTGGGAGATATCGTGTGTCGTCGAAACCGAGTACTATCGTCCGGAGCACAAGGGATCGCAGCCAAGCTAGCTCCCAAATATACGACGTAGTGGAAAAACCAAGATCCACGAAAGATCACGAGGGTCCACATAAGTGATCTGAAACCGTATTACCTGGAAAGCCCGATAACGGCTCTCAAGGAGAGACAAATTAGTCACAGTACCGTAAGGAACGAAGTTTTCACTTCACCCCCTAGTTGTAGTTTCGATAGTTGTAATACCGCAAGAACCAAAGTTCCTGTATCGCCCCTAGTTATAGTTTCGATAGATTTAATACCGCACAATACTCAGGCTCAAGAGCGAACAATCGTCCGCAACGACGTAAAACTATGACAACTGAAGAAGTGCTAGACAAGAACGCACATGAGTGCGTACGTCCGCAACGACGTAAAACTACGACCAAATTGCTTGATACACTAGCGAGCATCCGTCCGAGGCGACGTGACCATACCAAAACCGCTCAGAGAGAACGTGTCAGTATAGATAATTGAGCCTTATCCAAGGTGAATTGTAATGGCAGTAACCATATGAGAAACCTAGCTCCATGCGAGCTAGAAAGCTGGCAGGAGTAGAAAATCAAGAGTACCGTTCAGAGTGAGCAGATGCCTGAGATGGCCATCAAGCACCCTAGACGCGATAAAATGCATTCCCACGTATCCAGAAAAAGGTACGGCACATATAAAGCCAATGAGTTCTACGATGGTAAGGTAGATACCCCTGGAGAACAAATAAGGTTATGCAATCATCCCGTTGCGCAAAACGCAAACGCTTCAAAACGTCCGAGCACCGGGAAAGAATATGGCATAGATATGCTACTGACGCTCTTCCACACCCTTTCCCCCCAACAGCAAAACCAGTATTTCTGCTACCGATGTAGACGCCAGGGTACAAATACTAGCGTATGCCCAAGCTGCGCTCCGAAGGGCAGTCGTAGTCTAGGGAGGGGGGAGACGGTAGCAGCAGTCGTCCCGGCACTGGAGTCGAGAGGGGCAGGGAAAGAAGCAACCCCAGGCAGGACTATTAATATATTTATAGGAGATAAGAAGGTTAGTTTAGAATAGTTCGGGTAGTATATATAGCACCATTAGCCTCTAGTTCCGTTAGTTTATTTAGTTTCGTTAGCTCCTAGTTTCGTTAAATTAGAATAATTAGAATAGTATCGTTAGTAGGTAGTCCCGTTAGAGTAAGTCAAAAACAACAGCGTTAGGTTAGAATAATTAGAATAGTGTCGTTAGTAGATAGTCCCGTTAGAGTAAGTTAAAAATAATAGCGTTAGGTTAGAATAATCAGAATAGTGTCGTTAGTATATAGTCCCGTTAGAGTAAGTTACAAGCATAATAGTTCTAGGTTAGAATAGTCTCGAAGAGCTACTCTTGATGGTAAAGCGAGAAAAAATACGGGAAAATAGGAACCCAGGGCCCAGCGCCGATAAGCCGCGTTAGAAAACGAGTTTAATGACGGGGACATAGCAGACAAACCGCGGTGGCGCGTTCGGTTTTCGCGACGGTCTACTTCGGAACATAGAGGCCGTGAGTGCAACAATGGCACTAGAAATTACTCGAGAATGGAGCTGGGGATTGAGGAGACCTTTGCGCTCTAGCGATTCTCCCAGCTACCAGTGCATCCCCGCCTAAGCTCCATTCCGTCAGCACTTACTCATGTCAGCTGCTTACAGAAGCCCCGATACACAGACCTGCAGAGGCGAGCAAGTTCAACGGATCCTAAGAGAAAGAGGACAACAATAATGCTCATCTGAGCAGGGTGAGATGCAAATCCAAAAGAAAACCACCATGAGGAAGGGTGGTCAGTTATTCAACCCTAATCAGCGCTATCCTGAAGCATAACAGAAAATGCGGCAGTCTCAAATTAGGCCAAGCTGAAGAAGAAGATGACGTCGAGAAGTGCCGTATGATCATCAAGAAATCATAAGTGAAAAAGACTTTTAGTAATAGTATATTAAAAATAAGAAACTTTTACATATATTTCTTTTTGATATACCTTATAATTATTATTAATATTTTAGCTATAAGTTCCATTATGTTTTTTGTATCACAGGAGCCCGAAAGCGGCATGATATACATTTCTATTCTTTGTTTTTGTATATTTTACGCGTCTTCCAGCACTGCCGGCGTAGAATTATCGAATTTTCTTTTCGCGCATGTGATTCGGGTAGCCTCGGACGTAGCAAGAAACCGAGACGACGGATAGCTTAGTCATAGTAGTAAGGATTAGCATAGAAACAGGGAGGTTGGTCCCTCTAGAACGATCAATGTCACGCGGACACTGTGCGTCCAAACATCGTTCAACGGACCGCACAGTTATATGTAGGTTAAAAACGAGTGAAGCGTCACTCGCCTCATAAATAAAAAAAAAAAAAATTTCGATGAGCAATTCGAAGGGGAACTCGAACAGAACAAGGTTTGTGAACCTCACTCCTGGGACTAACTCGGTACCACGGCAGTCGCGAACGAAGACACGTATCGCGTCTTTTTTCTTTCTTTTTTTCAGTTTTCTCAGCCGATACTCGGCTTCGGTCTAGCCGGGGGGAGTTTGTAACGCGGGAAATGCGTTACAACGCGTCTGTCGAAATTAGACAGCCGTTACATGAAAATTCTCAAATATCTACCGTATGGATATAGGTGGTGTCTTCGTTACTTAACCATATTATCCGAGAGTCGCGAGTCATACCGAGCGGAGATGGGTCGGGGGAGACATACTCATCCTCGCTAGGCCGTTTCGGGAGGGCCGCGGCCGGTGTCGGATCTAGAGGAATTTTTCTCTCTCTACCATTTTGGAGCCCGAGCGAGCAACAGCTCTTCGTTTTTGGAGCTATTTTCTGGCACACGGTAGCCACACAGCGGGGCTGCAAAAAGCCAGCAACGGCAAGTAAGCGGTAAGGGTGACCTCCGTATCCTATGCTCGAGGACAACGGCAAGTCCCGTGCGAGAGGCAAGCCGGTAGTCTAGTAATTCAGCTCGGGAATTACCATCCCGAGACGCCTGCCCCGGCGTACGAGCCGTCGCCGAGGAGTGAGGGGCGAGCGGAGAGCGCAAGGTAAGTGCTACATCTCAGTTCCGTTCTCGAGCCCCGATTTCATGAGATCGTCAGGGAACCGCCCTGAAATCTCGATTAGTTGAGTAAGTTTCACGTGAGCGATTTGAAGCGTTCGCGACGCGTGCCGCGATTTGATCCACACCGCGTGGAATCCGCCGCCCTGAAGAGCCGGCCGAGGCGATCTACCTGGCGCGGAGTTCGCGATCAGGCAATGCTATGCGACCGACGGAAATAAAAAGCGAGCTGCGTAGACCTCTCGCTGAGAACCGTTTTCTCAGCTGACGCCCAACAGAACCCTCGCCGGTCCACGTGTATAGTAATTTTATATGTATGTAATAAACTTTGTATTGTTAATAGAGTAAAGAAACGCCTAGTTTCGTGTATTCTCCCTTGCATAATTTCAGGAGGAAGAGCTCCGCGTAAATCAAGGTAAGACCTGTATTTAATATAACCGACGCAAATAGCGCGTTATAATATATATATTAAAATTTTTGCATTTCAGTGAGGTAGTTACATTAGGTTATCAAATATCTCCCTTCCATTATGTACAAGGCGCTACAGAGTTGGTATCTGGCAATACTATACATCATTTGAAAAGTTTTGACATAACGTTCAAAACGACGCTATGCATGATTAGTTTGGATATTGCCTTCAAAAGTTATAGACGTGTAAATATGAAGTTCAGTAACGCCGAAATTCGCGCTATTTTAAAGTTTTCCTTCGTTCATGGCAAATTCGTTAGAGAAACGTTCCGTGAGATTAATGGTTTTTTGAGGGATGGTAAGCTATCTCATTGAACCGCAGCGGAATGGTTTCGACCATTCAGAGCCGGTGAAAACGATACCATGTATAAGCCAGCCGGCGTAAGACCTATGACGGCGAATACCGATCAAATCATGGAATTTCTCGAGTTAGATCGGCATGTCGCATCTCGTGACATCGCCCAGAAGATGAGAGATAGTTACCAAACCATTTTAAACCATCTGCAGAAGGCTGGATGATTTGACGCAGAAAAATCTTCTTGATCGAATCAACGCCTGCGATGTGCTGCTGAAACGGAACGAACTCGACCCATTTTTGAAGCGAATGGTGACTCGTAACGAAAAATGGATTACATACGACGATATCAAGCGAAAACGGTCGTGGTCCAAAGCCGGTGGACCGTCCCAAACAGTGGCCAAGCCGGGATTGACGACCAGGAGGGTTTTGCTGTGTGTTTAGTGGGGTTGGAAGGGAATCATCCACTATCAGCTCCTCCCAAATGGCCAAACGCTTAATTCTACCATCTACTGTGAATAATATAGCGCCAAGGGATTACCACCTGTTCCTGCATTGTCGAATGCCCTTGGTGGTGTAAAGTTGGACTCAAAAGAGGCTTGTGAAAAGTGTCTGTCCGAGTGCTTCGTAAATAAGGAGAGGGGTTTCTACGAGAGGGGTATTATGAAGTTGCCTTCTAGATGGAAAAAGATTATCGAACAGAACGGCGCATATTTGCAATAAATCTTACCACTATAACGCTTTTTATGTATTGAATGAAGAGCAAAAAAGCGGACAGAAAATGTTTGGCAACGTAGTATAATAGAATATAATGTATTAGAAGGTAAATTAAATATAATATAATGGAAGAATAAACTAAATATTTAACATACTTATACTAGCAAACAAAAAAAAAGTAATACGGCGATTATAATATATAAGGATCGAGTGTACAGGGTCTATATCCTTATTATTGATAATTTAATATAAATATAATCGTATTAAAATATATACAGGTTATTTGTAGACAAAATAACGATATCTTTATATAAGTTAACTTATAGAATTATATATATTTTATCAATATTTTATAGAAATATAACTTATATCATACGTATTTTACAGATATTATATAGATGTATGACGTCTAAATACTTTATAAATATTTTATAGGAATATAGCTTCTAGATATTTTATAAAAATATTACTTATAGATACGTAGCCGTATGAGATATCAAGACGAGGATGAAACATCGGTTCACCACTTCACACCCGAAACAAAAAAACAATCAAAACAATGGACTCAAAAAGGACCACCGGCTCCAAAGAAGGCAAAAACCGTTCCATCAGCAGGAAAGGGTATGGCTTCAAATTTTTAAGATGCATGTGGGATAATTTTCATTGACTATCTTGAAAAAGGAAAAACTATCATTGACGAATACTATGCGCACTTATTGCAACGTTTGAGCGAAAAAATCAAACGAACACGGCCGCATTTGGCTAAGAAGCAAGTGTTGTTCTATCAAGACAATGGACAAGCTCACATATCCGTTATTGCAATCGCCAAAATTAATGAATTAAAGTTTGAATTGCTACCTCATGCACTCTATTCGCCAGATTTAGCTCCCTTGGATTATTTTTTGTTCTTAGACTTGAACAAATGACTCACTGGTCAAAGATTTTCCAACAATAAAGAGGTAATCTCGGCATCTAATGGCTATTATGAGGAGCTTGACAATTCTTGTTATAAAGTGTATAGAGCTGAAAGGAGATTATGTTGAATAAATATATTTTTTTCCAAAATTTTTGAGTTTTATTTGTTGGCCCATGTACTTTGGGACCATCCTCGTATATTACTTATAAGCTTTGACTAATGTAAGACAGCCAAAGAAAAAGTTGTTTATAAAGAAAATTTAAACTCTTCCTTTGACTTTCCACCACCACCTAGACAAGTTTCTACAAAAATCTTAGAAAGGCTTTGTTGGAACTGCATATAAATACAGACCTAGCAGAACCCAACTTCGCTATCGATTAGAATTTTTCTTAGGCCGGTTCTTGACTTAGTTTTTTTGTGTAGTTTTTAACTTAGTTTTTTGTGCGGTTTTGACTTACCTTTTTGTATAATTTTTGTTGGCGAACTTAGTTTTTATACCATTCTTCTAGGCTTAGTTTTGTATACAGTTTTCGTGCACAGACTTATTTTTATTGTACTTAATTTTAGTAGTTTAGGATTTAGGTTTAACCTTTAGAATTAGCAGCGACGCATATTCGTTTCAATAAGTAAACGCTGTCTGTAAACCGATTGCTATTGGAGAAAATAAATTATTATAAGTAAGTAATTAATAATAATTGTTGTTGTTAAATTTAATTTATACCTTTCGCGAACTCTGTTAAGTTATAAAATAAATATTATTAATAAAACACAATAGAGTAAGTTAAACGGTAGGATTTTTTTAATTCTGTACTCGGAACCTACCTCGTTGTTATATTTAGAGTAAGCTAAACGATGGGATTTTTTAAATCCTGTATTCGGTAGTTATCTTTACATGATAAGTTGACTATGAAACAATTACGATCCGATGGTCAACGGCTGTTGACTTCGAAATAGTGTTTGGAACAATTTAAGAGAGATCCGAAGGACTTTTTGCGCCGAGTTCTCACCGTTGAGGATACCTGGATTCATCATGACACGCCAGAAACTAGATAACAATAAAACAATGGATTTATCGCGGTGAACCTGCTCCAAAGAAGACGAAGACAGTTCCATCGGTCGGAAAGGTCATGGCGACGATGTTTTGGGATACGAAGGGCGTCATCCTAATGGACTTTTTAGAAAACGGAAGAATGATCACTGAACTATACTACAGTGAATTATTAGACCGCTTCGACAAAAAATTGAAGGAGACACGGTCATATTTGGTAAAAAAAGGTGTTGTTTCACACCATCGCATTCATCTGGAGTTGTCGACATCAAACTGCATGAAATGCATTATTAACTGCCGTACCCCTCCCGTATATTCACCGAATTTGGCTCCCTGCGACTTCTTCTTGTTCCCTAACATGAAAAAATCGCTCTCAGGAAAAAAATTTTACTCAAACGAAGAAGTCTTCGCCGAGACAGGGGCTTATTTTGTGAGTTCGAAAAATCCTTTGTTTGCAGGAGTTAAAAAATGGCCAGAACATTGAGAAAAGTGTATCTTTCTAAAAGCCGATTATGTTGAAAAATAAAAAAAAAATTTTTTGAAAAAATTGTGTCTTCATTTCTAACTCGGGTACTTATTGAACCGCCCACATATTATAGGTTTTTAATCTCTAGAAGTATTTGTAATAAATTAAAAATATTTGATGCCCTCGTATCAAAAACGAAAATACGCCAATTTTGAGCGAAATCAGATGTGGGTGCTTTCAAAAGTTTTCACCCAAATATACATTTGGGTGAGGATTTCGGAAGGGTGCCCACATTTCATTTGCTTAAAAATGTATGCGCTTAATGTTTTTGCGGTTTACTTATGATGAATATCATAGTGCTTTTTTGCTGACATTGAATTTAAATGGCGAAATTAATACAAAAAGCATAAAAATGGTGACTTTGGGTATTAACTCAGATGTTAAGCATATTTTTTTTAAATGTTTCAAAAGAGAGTTGTACACTATATAGAAGTGTATCTTTTTTGCTTTGTTCAATTTTTTGGTATAAATGATATTTTTGAAGAAAAATTTAACAATTTCATCTAGGATTGCTTCAAAAATCTATGAATTCTGGCCATACATTAGAAAGCACCCATATCTGATTTCACTCAAAATTGGTATATTTGCGTTTTTGGTATGCTGATATTAACATCGTTATAGTTTTTGATACATTTTGGATTTTTATAGGAAAATACATAAAAACTATGTAAATGTATAAACATTATCTTGTGTGGAAATATATTCAGAATTTGACATGATCTTTTTAATAATAGTTTTACATCTACTAAACAGTGTCTTGATTTGTATTTTAGATATTCATGTCGTAGATCTTTTATTTTTTGAAAAAGCAGTCTTAGCGTAAAACTTCATTAGCCATAACAGTGCCTACACGTTAGGAATCTATATACAGCGTGGCCCATTTTAATCGGCGCAGCTGGATTACTCGCAACCTAAGCCAGACAGAGCAAAGCAGTTCTGACAAAAGTTGTAGAGGGCAAAGGGGGAACACAATTGGGCTAAAGTTTTTGACCTTGAACTTATCCTTCAAAGTTATCTTGAAGACAAAGTGATTTTTTTAATGGGAACACCTATTTTTCACCTCGGATTCGGAAAAGCGGGAAATTTTACGTTTAAAATCATATTGAGAAAATTTTTTTCAAGGCCATTTCAAGGTCAAATCAGACAGGCTAACCAACCTCAACAATGATGTATCGGATCCCCACATACCCTTACAAGCCTTATACAAATATTTGTATAATATTAGGTATATGTGGATGCGGTGCATCAGTGTTGAGGCTGGTTAGCCTGTCTGTAATTAAGGTATCAATAATTTTTAATCCCGAGGTTGACTTGATTTGACCTTGAAATGGTCTTGAAAAAATTTTCTCAATATAATTTTAAACGTAAAATTTTCCATCGTTTTCGAATCTGGGATCAAAAATAGGTGTTCCCATTTTAAAAAGTCACTTTGACCTTGAAATACCTTGAAGGACAAGTTCAAGGTCAAAAACTTTAGTCCTATTGTGTTGCCATCCTTGCTCTGTACAACTTTTGTCAGAACCACTCTGTCCTATCTGGCTTAGGTTGCGAGAAATCCAACTGCGACGATAAAAATGGGTCACCCTGTATATGTATTGGGAAATGATCCTGAATTTTCCCAAACTCAGTAAAATTTTTGCATATGTTTTTGTATGTTATTTTCGTGTAAGAAATGTTAGATTTACCTGGACTTGTTTTAGGGAGCCGCAGATTAACTCTTCTCGCGAGTACATCAGATATTTTTTACTTAAATTATATATATGCCATACCCTGTCAATACGTAGAACAAATACTCTTTGCTATGTTTGTAGAAAAATTGATTTGCTTTTATATAAATTGAATATACTTCTAATTAGTCAATACGGAGTTCAAATATTACTTTTCATTTAGTTTTTATCGACAAATGCTGCTTGCACAAAAAAATATATAAAATAAAAAAGATATATTTTTATAAAATTTACAAATTTTATTAAAAATATTTTGATATGTGTAGTAGATTCTAAAAAAAATTTGCAAAACCAGCATTTTTACGAATTTTTTTTTATTTAATCTATGAAAATTCAAACTACACGCAAAGCCACTATGATATTGACAATGAGTAACACTAAATACATAAATACATAAATTTTATATAATAATAATTTTATCAATACATAAATGTATATATATAATTTTTTTTATTTGAAATATGGTATAATAATAATAACATATGTATCTAATATAGAAGCTCAGAATATGTCAGTTCAAGAAAAGGTAATCCGTTAATAATATTGAAGCACATTCAAGACCATCATGATGGTTCAAAAATATGTTTTGATTTTATATAAATGAAAAGTAAAGGATTGAATATTTTAAGAAATGCATAGTATTAATGGATTGAATACTAAGAATTTATTAAAATATTCATTCTATTATTATTAATTTTTATAATTGTTATTTAAATTATTTTTTAATAATGAATTGAATTAGAATTTAAGCCATAGTGAATTATTGTGCATTCTTATTTATTCAATGTTTGTATTCAAACCTTACATATGTTAATTGAAATATTGATATAAATATTAAGAAATATTTGAAAATTTTATTCGCAAATTATTTAAGTTTCATAAGAAATTTGTTAAAATTCACTTAATTTAAATTAATTCTAATTTAAAATAGGAACAGATCAATTAGAAGTAACATGAATGTTATGCTCTTCCGCTAAGAAAAAGATATTTGAAGTGGCTAAAAAGAATAAAATGTTCATATCCAGGAGTAACTGTATATATAATAATAAAATAAAAAGTTATTATTTTGATACGTATTCATTTAAAACAAATGGGAAGAAATGTCCATTTGAATAAAAACATGATAAGGAATGTAGTTTTTTATTATATTTACTACATTTTTCATCTTCTGGAAGAAATTAGTTCTCCGGTGAAGTGACTCTCCTTATTAGTGAAACTAAATATGAAGTTTTCAAAAAAATTGTTTTCATCGAAACTTTTGAATTTGAAATAAGGAAATTATCGACCTTTAATAATAAACACAAAAATATTTTTTTACATTCTGATAATTTTTCAATCTTTTTCAGCGGTTTTTGAAAACTAAAAGAATTGTGTTACTTTTTCTTTATTAATTGGATATTTTCAGCTGGAGTTTTTCTCATATCAACCTTTTGCAAAAGTTGTTTCATACTGAAAATCATGATTGAAAATACTTTCATAATTTTATGCTTCAAAAATATCAATTTTATTAGATAGATTATTTTTCAAACTTAAATTTTCTCCATTATTTATTTGCAACGCAACTATTTGTTTCCTGGCGGATTATTTAATTGTTCTCGAACTTTTGACACATTCTGTATATATAAAGTTGTATATGAAAAAAAAAGTCTTTCTCATCAAATCTTAATGACAATTTGAATAAAAAATAAGGTCATATTTCAGTTCAGAAGGTCAAAATATATGTGAATAGTTGGTGCCACAAATATTTTTTTGTTGAGCTTTTTGCAATTATATCGATAATGAAGATCGAAGTGAAAATGGTTTGATAATACTACGTGATTTCATGTCTTATAAGTTAAAATAATAAGCTGATATGATTCTGTAATAAACTATAAGTTTCGGAAACAATGATTAATATACGATGTCAGACAATTAAGTAATGCTACAAAATTAAAAAATCGAGTATATTTAAAAGTTAAAGTACATCGCTGCGATTCCCTTCAAAGTAGTTCCCTCCCGCATCTATACACTTATTCCAATGAATTTTCCAGTTTTCGTAACAATTCTGGAACACTTCTTGTGGGACTTCTCCGAATGCCCTCATCACAGATTCTTGGATGTCTTCAACGGAGTCAAATTGTTGACCTTTGACGAATTTTTTCAAATGAGAGAATAGCAAAAAGTCACAGAGTAACGTCTCCGGTGAATAGAGCGGTTTGGGTAACGTTACGATACCTTTACGACGCCAAAAACTGAGACATTGAACGTACTGTAACAGGGAGCATTATCGTGATGCAGAACCCAAGTCTTCGCGATCCCTGGACGCATTCTGAGCACCCTTTCTCGTAATTTTTCGAGCACATTGCGGTAAAATACTTGATTTACGATTTGTCCAGATGGTACAAACTCTTTGCGAATCACTCCTTTGCTGTAAAAAAAGCAAATAAACATGATTTTCACTTTGGACCTGCTCATTCTTCACCCATTGTCTCTAACGCTCTCACGGCCATTTTTAAAATCGGCATACCACCGAAGTACCTGACTACGACTCGGAGCATCACTACCATACACTTTAAGCACTTTTTCATAAGTTTCTATTGCGAAACAAAATTTCATTGCGCACTGTTGCTCTAAATTTCTCTGTTCCATTTTCATGACATGCACAACTCGCGCGTTGTTACAAAACACTAAACAGCTGGCGAAGAAATGATCGTACATGGGTCGTTAAAGTCTCAACCGAGAGAGTAGGGATCTACTATTACAGTAGCGGTGTTACAGATTTGCAGTGTTACCACAGACCGAGAAATAAAATCGGTCGCATTACTAATTGTCTGACCTCGTATAAATCAAAGTCGAGTAAAACATTTTTTAGCGATTTTTTATTCTCCTTTTACGAAAAGTTGTCCCTATCAAGCAGGTTAGCAACGTATTACGAAAACGGTTTTTGAATCAAGGAAAACAGGTATATGTAAAAGAAATGGCAAGCTACGTGATCTCCTCCTCGCGGTCGATAGGCATTGTGGACCAATCGCTGACGATCTCCGTCTCGAGCCGGCGTACATACTCGTGGTCCCAGGCGCCTGGATTGGCCAAAGCCGTACCCATCAGGCAGTAGTCGAGACACTCGCGTGAGCCCTCCGGGGCTGCTGCGACGGCAAGTACGCTAATCACATCGGCTAGTCGCGGCCGGGACACTTCGGCGTCCGGCCAGGAAACCGAGTTCTTGTACGCTTCTTTCAGCACACTGTAGGAGCCCTTCAAGTATTTTAAGGGCTTTGGTACCGCTGTCATGGATGATGTTGACGTACGCATTAATTTACGCAGCTTGGAAAGCGATGATCGTACAGATTTTCCTTGCTGCAAATCATGTATTTTAGAAATTTTCTTTGATGATAGGTATACAAATTTATGTAGTATTCTTTTAAATCATTTGTAATTTATTAACTTTGTAAATATATTTGTTTATAATTCATTAATTTTGAGAATATATTTTGTACAGATCATGATACTAAGTAGAAATAGAAGATGAGAAATTGTCTAAGGGAATCGTACTCACTCGTGCATGCACCCCCCCCCCTCAACAAACCAAGAGATGCTTATGTCAATCAACTGAAACAATCACTTCTTGAACTGCGTAACAGAAGGTGTATTACATCCTGTGTACTTCGAAAGTTCACCAGTAAGTTGCAAGCACATTGCCAGTAGATAAATACACAATTCTGAAACGTATTCTCGTATGATTTCCATATAAATATCATGAACAGTTTCGGAACTGCAAATGTTTCGTCGCTGACATAATAAACTGATAGAAATGGTTTTCTAACTTACTGTTGACTTTACTGAAAAATCGTTCCGCAAATAAACCCCAGTAAACAACTGATCGCGCCTATTGATGCAAATGAATTGTAAACGTATGGTATACTTGAAGTATTCGAATTACAATTATAGTATTCTATAACAAATATTCTGATAATAATTGTACATATTGATAGAATAACTTTTAAATTAATATATATTACTAATATTTATACGATTTAACTATTGATAAATGTTACACAAAAGTATGAAGCATAACAATATTAATGTATAAAAATAAATATATATTCAAACAGAAGAAATTATTTTACATTACAATGTAGTAACCATGTTTCACAATAATTCTTTAATGAAAATTTCCAAAATCTTAATAAATTACTTAAAAAGTTCTTTTACACAGTTAGATGTGCTAATCATATTTTATATTCTTTATAAAATTTATTGTCATCTGCCAAGATTACTATTTTACATAGTCTTTATTTAAAAATCATTGTAATCATTATTACTATATTTTAAAGTCGAAAAATTTCTTCTATTGTTGGAATATATTTTTATTTTGTAAATTAGTATTTTTATGCTTTATGCTTTTATATAATATTTATCAATATTTTCATCATATAAATATTACCAATATGTATCAGTTGAAAAGTTATTCTAGCAATATTTAGATTTATTATCAGAATATTATTATAGAATGCTAAAATTGAAATTCAAATACTTCACGTACATTTACAATTCACAAATACATTTATAACTAATTCGCATTTAAATAGGTGCGATCAGCTGTTTAATGGGGTTTGATTTGTGGAAAGATTTTTCATTAAAATTACCAGTAAGTTTAGAAAACCATTTCTGACAGTTTATTTACGTCAACAGCAGAAAACTTGCACTTCTAGTACTGTTCATGATATTCATATAGAAAGCATAGAAAGCATACGAAAACGCATTATAGCTCTGTCACATGTACGTACTGGCACCAGAGAAAATAAGGAGAGATTGCCAATGCCATATACGAAAGGCTCGACCATTTTCGAGCGCTGGGATTGTGCGCCTTCAATAGGCCCAACTGCTACATTAACGCGCCAACGAAACGTTACATCTATGTCAGCATAAATTAGTGTTTACATTTGTTTACGTCACGAGTTGTGACGTAGGCAATAAATATATATATATAGATGTAGCTGTACGCTTCTGTTCAATGTGACGTTGCTGTTTTCCCGTGAATCATACAGAGGCTAAGCCAAAACATCTAATATGCGCACGAGTATCAGAAAGCAATTCAGACTCAAACTCCAATGCCAGCTTCATAATGCAGACGAATTTTTTATTGTGCAAAAAATCAGGACTTTCCTTTCTGCCATTGTAGAAATTTCAAATGGAGTCTTATGATTTTGTACTAAAATTGATATTCCATAATTAATTTAAAAAATTTATTTAAATATGTTATGTTTATATAATATTGTAGGAACAGAAAGGGAAAATGCATTGTTTCAAATATTAAAAATTTAAATAATAATATAAACGAAAAATTTAACTTTTTACTTTGTAACAGTTATACGTTATCTAAATTATAACTACAAGATATAAGATTTACATTCTACAACGTTTTACAATAGGATAAAATTTGAAGTTTTTTATTATCTACAATTTACATTTCCAATAAAAAATGTATAAGTATTTTCAATAATTATAAGTAATGACAGGAACTTAAACATATTTTCAAAAAATACGAGTTTGACATAGATGTTAATGTTAACGTAGTTGATCAACCCATGTCTGTGATACTACATATTAAATATAATTCATAAGTCACATACATTATTCCTAGATTCATTCGCATTGAAACAGTATACTTTTCATTTATATTTATTATAATCTACTCTGTATTGTTACTTATTGATAATTTAAAGAATTCGTGTAATTCCGATTTAAAACAAAAATTGCTCTAAGGAATAGTCATTTTCTGCATAAACAAATAATGAAATGATTTCGTTTGTTTGTTTATAATATTACAGTGATTGTGGACATAACCTTACTTATGAGAAAATTATCTATTGAAGAAATTCTTCAAAGTAAATTATCTAAATTACTTAAGTATATTATAGAGTAATTGCAATAATTTATTCAATTCTGAAAATTATAGTATAAAATTTGAAATACTATATAATAAATCGTTTATAAGATTAAATATATATTATTTAATATTTTTAATTGAATACAGAGCTGTCTCGAGAAACTTCATAAATTTATATAAAAAACTGATAAAAATTCTAGATAGATAGATTACGTATAGATTTTGATTCGATTGATTACAAATATTATAGAAATTGATAACAAAAAAGTTTTTGGAAATAATTGAATAAAAAATTATAGATGAGATCAAAATATAACACTTATTTTCCATGAAATTTTTCTCTAAAAGAAAAAAAACCGTATACAAAAGATCGTTTAAAAAAACTGTAGAAAAATAATTGATGGAAAAAAATTTGTGAGATAAAAAAAATTGAGAAAAATCAAACCAGATTTAAACAAGCATAAGAAAAAAATCCCAGAAAAAAATTAGTTATAAATTTTTTAAAAATGTTTAAATAAAACCGATTTCAAAAAATCGATTGAAATAACATTAGTTTTCAAAAATATAAAAAAATATAAAATATCGATAGACTACTGCCGTATAATAAACTGCTTCTTATCTCTGACTCAACTAAGAGTCTAAAAACTCATATACATGCTGTTAATTGTGAGGATACATATATAATGTACTTAGCCATTGGTTTTAATGGTCCATTGTTGTCAGCTGTAATTTCGTTGTATAATTTATTTTTTGTTAAGGTATTTCGGAATATTTCCGAAAAATATTTTATATGAATATTGTGCTTGATATACGAATATTTGATTTTGTTTTTCTACGAAAAAGTTTACATTGTAACGGGGTACTTAATAGTTAAACACCCGGAAGATGTACCCGTTAACAGAGGTGCAAAGAACCCCGAACGGATTAAATTGTTTAAAACAATCTTTTTGCACCGTAGGTTCTTTGCTGTTATTTATTCCTCAGACTTACCTTTACTTACCCTGGAAATTGTATAAATAATAATATATTTGGATAAATTATCAGTAATCCAGGGAAAGACGGATTAATAATTAGGTACAGGGAGGAGAATGTGTATAATATTCTCTAATATATAAGAAAAATAAAATCAAAAGTGAATCTATTTTATTAGTCAATAAAACAATTTAAATTTTTATTTAATTTAATAAAATTATAACAATTGTTATTCTAACCCTACCTAATACGCACCCGCGATTAACTAACACGCGTATCCGTTCACACAGGGTGTGAGAGAGGTGAATTTATAAGTCTCACGGAGAGACAGAGCAACAAGAGCGCCACCTGAAGAAGAGCAAGGTGTACTATCAAATAAAGTTGAATGCGCGCTTGCTACTCTTGCTATCCTAGTCTATGGTTATATATCTCCGTCTCTCTCACACTACTAAAATTAATTCGTTATGTCTATTAATTTTAATCGGAAAGAAAATAAATAAAAAGAAGTAAAAGTATATAATATTGTACCAAAAACTAAAAGTACAATAAATATATAAAAAGAAAAATGCACGAACCTTAATACACCGACGCTGAAAAATACAACCCAATGACGAAATTAATGTGAGTTACTGGATGCTATGTAACCGGCCGGTTTCATTGCCTTTCCTCGGCAATAATCTTTTTGTATACTATAAACTGTCTTTTTCACTATTTATATAGGTGAACTATATTTCCCTGTTATGATTGAATTACAATATATCCAACAATGGCTAAGAGAATAGAAGAGCAAAATTTTCACACTAACTAAATTTTGTCAGGTAAAAGAACAACTAACTATATTATATTAATTAATTTTTCTATATTATCTTCCTCTTTATTCTCTTTCTCTCTTTCTCTCACTTTTTCCCTTTTTCCCTCCCTTTTTTCTTATTTGTTAATAATATTAACATGTATAGGTCGAACAAACCTATACAATTACATCCTCCCTCCAGACGTTGCGTATACTACTGTAAAGCAACTCTGCAAGAAGATCTAAGGAATAACTATAGAAAATATGGATGGGAAAAGGGAAATAATATTATAATCATACATATATTAACAAAAATTATAATATTTATTATATATATACAGTGACATCCCAACGGCGAAAGAAAACAAATATATACAAATAATAATATACAAAATTTCTTTTTCTTCACCGCTGGGTGTCACGGAGAGAGAGAGATCTCCCGGGACCTTAACCGCCCTTAAGGAACCAGGGTGTTTTCCTTACGAATTTATGGACGTCACGATTAGGACACTTTTCCTCTTTCGTGACGCCCGGGTACCCGCAAAAGAAACACTGGTGGTGTCGGCCATACCGTCCACTAGGATCTTGAACATAGTACGACCGGAAGTCTTCGTCTGGGGTTTCTATTCTATTTTTCGAAACCCCAGGTCGGGTATCTTCTCTACGGAAATTACCCGACCGACTTCCCCTGCCGCGACCAGCAGTGACACCGGTGGTGTACCCTGGCATCCTACCACCACGACTCCCTCCGGGTCGTGGAGCCGCTTTTGATTTTAGCCGCTCATCCGCGGCTATGTTCGCGGAATCCCGAAGGGAGGAGGGAACATCCTCCCCTAACCGGCGAGCCTCTTCACGGGTACGGAGAAGCTCGGCATGCACTCGCTCTGCCTCGGCCTCGGCGGCCTTTTGGCGTGCGAGAGCTGCCGTTAGCTCCTCCACCCTTTGTTGCTCACGACGCTGCCGGTGTAAGCTCAGGAAAGCTTCCTGAGCCCTCGATGACTCCACTAAGTCATCGAGGTCCAGGGTCAAGACGGGACCAACCTGTTTCCGGCCACTAGGTCGACCCAGTAATTCTTCCCAGAGATCGATGACTTTACTCTGGGCTTTCTTGGTCACTTCTGCCTTGGTCTTGAAATCGGCCAAGGCTTCCAAGAGCCACTGCTCCATCCGTTGGAGCGGACTCATGCAAAGGGTACTTTCTTGCCTTCTCCGGAAACCGAAACTCCTGCTTCGGGGGGAAAAGACGCTGGACCACATTCAGAAGTATTAGGTCTCGCTTCTTCCTGCCGTGCTGCAATTTGGCTGGGATCTAATTCGCCACTGTCATTTTCCTCAGTCGACGGAATTTCCTCAACTGAATCAGGCCTCTCTTCGATCTGATTCGATGGACGACTGAGAATTCGAGGAACAAGATCCTCGAATATTTTCGTCTGGGGTCACGTTTGAGTTGCAAGTCGACCAGACCCCTATTGGCCGCCTTGCTTCCCGTTTTCCGAACATTTCGGGCAGTTATAAATGCATTTTTCACCACATTTATAACATTTAACCGGGCCGTCCTTACTCTTCATCTGATCTGGAGGGCAACCCTGCGGAGCTGTGTTAACCTGCTCCAGACTGGTAGTTCTAGTAGACTTCTTAGGAGGTGTTCGATTCCGCCTCCAGGGTTGGCGGTTCGTTTTCGAAGGTCCTCTTCTTTCTTCTTCTGGTTTCGGCCTTCGATCTCCCTGAGAAGTAGACGGTCTACTAGATGATCCCATCTGCCCGAATTTGGATTCCAAACGAGTCAGTGCTTGCGTATTTCTGCCATATCAGGATTGATCCTATTTTCTCGATCGGGATTTTCCTGATGTACAGTTGCAGCCACTTTAGTTCTAGCCCGTTTGGAATTCGGCGATTTATATGCCGCTTCGCGCAAAATCGCCTTATCCGGCGAAGGAGGATTGTGATAGCATTTTTCACACTCCAATGCAAATTCTGCATCTCTGGCCAAATCTAGAAATTCCCGCACATTGCTAATGGATTTCCTTGGTATCCTTCGCTGGATTTCGGGGTGTGCATTACGCAGCAATCTATCCAATTGCTCTGTCTCGGGGCGAGGTGGATTTAGTCGATCGAATATCGAGAGGAGACAAGCGATATAATCACTCGAAGGTTCGTTGGCTCCTTGAGTTCGAGTTTCGGCTTCTCTAACCCATTTTCCTCGATATTCTGGACCGGCTCCGTACCATTCTTTTGCAGCGGTACGGACTTCACTCCAGGTGGTTATGCCTCTTTCTTAAAGCCATAACTCTGCCTTCCCGTCGAATATTTCGCGGAGCGCCTGTGTTAATTCTTCTTACGATATTTGCGAACTTCTTTGGCGCTCCTCTATCCGCTTGAGGAATAATTCTAGGTCCTGATGGGAATCTTCATAATGGATATCCCATTTACGGACCACTAAACCTATAACCCTCTTGGATCCCCCAATGAATTCTAACTTCTCACTGGGCAATCCTCCGGACAGCGTAATCCTCCAAGTTTCTGTTGGCTTCGAGGAGTTTCCCCCCTTCCAGCCATGTTCACGGACTCGAGGACTTGAGCGTGGCGTCGAAACACCACTGGCTAGAGGTTGTAGGGAGACTGACGACTCTTCCTGCACGGTGGATGCGTGACACACAAATGTGTCTTGTATCTGCACCTTCTTCCGTGCAGGGTCGTCGGCCAGTCGTGTACTGCTGACCGATGCGGAACGAATTTGAGACATAGCTGACAATTTGATGGTTATGGCAGCCAACGCTTCTTCTAACCTCTTCGTTCGTTGGTCTTGAACTGCGATAAACCGCATAATATCCTCCATTGTGCATGGAGGTAGACTGCCAGGTTGGGAAGTGGGGATTGCGCTTGACGACGGGGGTGGGGTCGTCTGTCCCGACTGTTCTTGTGGGAGGAGTAGGCCTCCTGCAATCGTCTACTCATCCACACCAGGCTGGATGATCAGACCCACCCTCAAGCGCAATCTAGAGACTTCGAGATTCTGTTAGGCTTCTTCGTCATGCTCTAGTGACTACAACGGATGCCTCTCTTCTCCATCAGCCGTTGAGTCTAGCCAGGAAGGATCGCCCTGGGCAATAATCCTTTCAATGAAGGATTTCCTGGCTGACTCATGCTTAAGAAAGACATGACCCGGATCTTCTTCTATTTCTTCTACAAAATCATCCTGGTCATACTCTCCTTTCAGCCATTGGTTTATTCTGCAAATTCGGTCAAATATCGTACCATCGCTTCGCAGAGACAGCTGATGGAGGTAATCATCAACTTCACCTCCTGTTAGGTATAAGCACCATTGGTCGACTGGAGTCGACGGTGCTTTAAAGGAGGGAGAGGTTGATCTCTTAGCCATGTCGTAATATACAAAAGATACCTATATATACAACGATAAAAGTCGAGGATAACTCAAATTGTGTTGCTATTATCTTTATAGAGGACCTGCTAAAAAAGAAAGGGTGCTCTCTATAATCTAAAGGAAAAAATACAATATAAAATATTTCTTACCTAACATAATTTGAGTTCCTCAGTGTTCGTGAGGTGACTCCTCTTTTTGGGAAAGCTTTAAATTAATTTGTATTGCCTTATATGGCAAGCCTGAGGTGTTATCCTTGGGCTTTGATTTTATTGTATTTATTTATTAATGGTAGGAATTGATGTCTCCGTCCCTTGAGAGGTATCAATTCGTACTATATCTAAATATTATTAATTTGATAAAATAAAAAAAATACAATAAAAAACAATTAACAAAATAGTTAATAAGTAAATAAAACAAAAACAAATACAATAAATGGAAAATGTATTCTAAGCCCAGGAACAGACAACGCTCAACACTTCTGCCTACTCCACTTTTTAAAAGATGGAACTAGGCTCAGGCTTTGTCAAAATACCAACAACAAAATACTCACAAAAAAAAATTAAAACTATTTTTATTCCCCTAGTTTCTCTAAGGAGTCACGTCACGCACACTTTACACTGTTTATCCTGTGTGATAGATATTTTAAAACGCTAACGCAAATATTTACTTTAACGCCTACCGGTGCGACACCTAGTCGATAAGGAGGGTAGACCCTGTATATAGCCTGATATTATAAAAGAGACACACCAAAAAAATTTTGTATCTTTTAATCACGTCTTTTTTTTTTTTAAAGTAGTCTGAGGAATGAGGGAAAAAACTAAAGTTTCTTTCTTATTAACAATAAGAAAAGAAAAATTTATTTAAAAATACAAAAGAAAATTTTTCCCTCGTGGGTTCAAAATTGGCGTATTTTAATTCGCCAAGTGCTTTGACAAAATTACTATACCAGTGAGAGAAAAGATATTATTAAAAAAAAAATAATTTCCTCTCAAATATCTAAAGCACATTGGACGCCATTTCTGTAATGGGGTACTTAATAGTTAAACACCCGGAAGATGTACCCGTTAACAGAGGTGCAAAGAATCCCGAACGGATTAAATTGTTTAAAACAATCTTTTTGCACCGTAGGTTCTTTGCTGTTATTTATTCCTCAAACTTACCTTTACTTACCCTGGAAATTGTATAAATAATAATATATTTGGATAAATTATCAGTAATGCAGGGAAAGACGGATTAATAATCAGGTACAGGGAGGAGAATGTGTATAATATTCTCTAATATATAAGAAAAATAAAATCAAAAGTGAATTTATTTTATTAGTCAATAAAACAATTTAAATTTTTATTTAATTTAATAAAATTATAACAATTGTTATTCTAACCCTACCTAATACGCACCCGCGATTCACTAACACGCGTATCCGTTCACACAGGGTGTGAGCGAGGTGAATTTATAAGTCTCACGGAGAGACAGAGCAACAAGAGCGCCACCTGAAGAAGAGCAAGGTGTACTATCAAATAAAGTTGAATGCGCGCTTGCTACTCTTGCTATCCTAGTCTATGGTTATATATCTCTGTCTCTCTCACACTACTAAAATTAATTCATTATGTCTATTAATTTTAATCGGAAAGAAAATAAATAAAAAGAAGTAAAAGTATATAATATTGTACCAAAAACTAAAAATACAATAAATATATAAAAAGAAAAATGCACCAAACTTAATACACCGACGCTGAAAAAATACAACCCAACGATGAAATTAACGTGAGTTACTGGATGCTATATAACCGGCCGGTTTCATTGCCTTTCCTCGGCAATAATTTTTTTGTATACTATAAACTGTCTTTTTCACTATTTATATAGGTGAACTAAATTTCCCTGTTGTGATTGAGTTACAATAATAACTTTTCAATATCCAACAATGGCTAAGAGAATAGAAGAGCAAAATTTTCATACTAACTAAATTTTGTCAGGTAAAAGAACAACTAACTATATTATATTAATTAATTTTTCTATATTATCTTCCTCTTTATTCTCTTTCTCTTCTCTCTCTCTCTCTCTCTCTCTCTCTCTCTCTCTCTCTCTCCCTTTTTCCCTCCCTTTTTTCCTATTTGTTAATAATATTAACATGTATAGGTCGTCTATACATGTTACAACATATATAAATATTTTTAGTTTACTGATTAAAAATCTACCAACGTATCATTATTAGTTAAAATAATAGTAAAAAACCGCAATCATTAATAGAATAAAACTTATGTTTTATATAAAATTGTTTGATTGATAGATCTTTTAAAAATAAAATTTTTTATGTAGAGCTGGTTCCGTTAACTGTTTTAGAAGCTACGATATTTAGAAACAATGTTCGTAGATCATTTTGGATCTGCGAGGATCGCCGGATCACTTTGGGGTACAAAAATCTAACAAAAGGAGGTTATTATTATATTCGATATGAGGGTACAGTCTTATTACAAATACTGTTCGGGCATTTTCGACCATATTATCGGACTAAGACCTTTTTCATCAATTCTATAAATCAAAAAGTCATCAACGCGTGAAAAGAAGTTCATTGATATAGTGAAATTCGGATGTTTGGCCCTGACTCCAAAATATCAAATTGATTCTTCAGGTGAGATGTCTTGGATATTGTCACTATGTGTGATAATATCAATGGTATATTATTTCTCGAAAAATTATTTCCCCCCTTTGAGCGCCACAGTAATAGTCTATCCATATTTCGTACTTTTCTTTTTTACCTTTTTTTGAACTAATTTTATTTCAACTTATTTTTTTATTTTTTTCAACTAATTTTTTCTGGATTTTGTATTATGTTTTTTAAATTGGTTTGATTTTTATCAAATTTTTTTTTATCTCACAAATTTTTTCTCTACAATGTTTTTTCTTTAATTTCTTTTTTAATCAATCTTTTTGTATACGGTTTTTTTTTCTTTTAGAGAAAAATTTCATGGAAAATAAGTGTTATATTTTGATCTCATCTATAATTTTTTATTCAATTTTTTCCAAAAACTTTTTTGTGATCAATTTTTATAATATTTGTAATCAAGCGAATCAAAATCTATAAGTAATCTATCTATCTAGAATTGTTATCAGTTTTTTATATAAATTTGACAAGTTTTTCGAAACAGCTCTGTATTCAATTATATATATTAAATATACATTTAAGATTATAAATGATTTATTATACGTTCTTTAAAATTTTATACTATAATTTTCAGAATAAAATAAATTATTGCAATTACTTTCTAATATACATAAGTAATTTATATAATGTATTTTTAACAATTTCTTCAATAAATCATTTTATCATAAGTGAAGGTCCATAATCACTGTAATATTATAAATAAATAAACGGAATCTTTTCATTATTAGTTTATGCATAAAATGACTCTATTCGTTAGACTAATCTTTGTGTTAAATCAGAATTACACGAATTGTTTAAAATATTAATAAGTAACAATACAGAGAAGATTATAATACATATAAATGAAAAGTATACTGTTTGAATGCGAATGAAACTAGCAATAATATATGTGACTTATGAATTATATTTAATATGTAGTATCACAGACATGGGTTGATCAACTACGTTAAGTTTAAAATCTATGTCATACTCGCATTTTTTGAAAATATGTTTAAGTTCGTGTCATTACTTATAATTATTGAAAATACTTATACATTTTTTATTGGAAATGTATATTGTAGAAAATAAAAAACTTCAAATTTTATCCTATTGTAAAACGTTGTAGAATGTAAATCTTATATCTTGTAGTTTGTAACGTTGAGCGACCTTCCGCTCGTTACGTAATTTCCTTACCTCCTTTCCTTCTCCGGACTGCTTCCAGGGCGGGAACTCGGGCTAGATATATATTTAGATTTATAGGTTGAAATTTTATGTTTAGATGAATATATAAATAGGTTTTATATATCGAAAGAAAAAAAAATCTAATTACATCGAGGACTCCAAAGAGTCCATTTATTACAAAACAAATACAGATCGACGTAAGATTGTACGTCCCGCTCGGTTACACGCAGAACGTGGCTACGTCCGCCGACTCCCGCGCTCTTAAAACTACTCTCAAATTTGACCCCTTACTTCCCTCCCTTCTTGGTGGCCGCCGCTGCTTAAATTTACCCGTGCACCCCTTTCCCCGCTCGCATACTGTACATTACATAAAATATTTTAAGTTAAGGGCGCGCAGGCCCACTCACCCGCTAACGCTAATTATAGGCGAGGGCGTCCCCTCGTGCGCTCGCTGCTGCTCTCGGCTCCTCTTCCGCGGTGATCTCCCTTGGAGAGAGAGAGAAAAGAGATAACGTATCTGCTGTCCCGGGTCCGCACACCGGCTTATACCACTGGCACAAATATTGTCTCCTCAACACTCCACTTCCCGAACTATCTATCGCCCCCGACCTTCTACACTCTTCCTTCCGTACACAATCTCCGTCACTTAACTACCTCACGGCTCTCCCTTTTCACTTCAAACTTCCTTTCTTTCTCAACAATGGCTGCGACACGTGTCGATTCTACCGGCTTTTTCAATCTTCTGAAGTTCTTCTTCATCTTCACCTCCGATTCTCCAATCGCAGCTCCTCTTTTCGCCAACATCCAATTATTAACCTTCTTCCCCGATTTGCATCAATTATCGTGCGTCTTCTCCGATCTGCGCCAATCTCGGGCTCTTCCGTCATCTTCATACCGTTTCGACCGACATTATCGGTCTGCAATGTCTGGTTTTCTGACTTATTTCGCGCGCCAATTTCAAATTTACTCGGGAGATAGATCTATATATACGTCTCCATATTGGTAGTTCGGTGCGGCGCCGCTAAGAGCGGTGGCGCTGTTGGCCGCTCTTTCTCCGTGGCGACTTCCATCTTCACGTTGGCTGCTACTTCCAGTGCGGTCGTCTGCAGTGCGGACGTCGCACACTGTGTATCTCCGACTCTCACTAATCTTGTTGTGTTTTTTCAGCGTCTCCACGCGCCCTTCCTGCTAGTTGAGCTGATATCGTTGAGCTCGATTGCTGTTGCTGCTTCCTGGTTTTTTTTGTGTATGCGGCTTCTTTGCGTTCGTTCAGTATGTTGCACATAACCTGATGTGGCCACGTGTCTTCAAATCTTCCACTTCCCGCTTGCAGCGTCTACATGGATTTTGGACCTTTGCCACGTATGCTTGTTTCTTTATTTTCTTTTATATTATCTCTTTAATTTAGTATTTTCACTCGCGTCTACTTTACAATTTCATCATCTCATTTCCCCGTTTCGAGGTTATGTTCTCTCTCTCTCTCTCTCTCTCCCTCTCTCTCTCTCTCTCTCTTCTTCTTCTGCATGCGTCTAACTATCTGTGTTCATCTGTATCTCTTTGTTTTTTTTCTTTCTCTCTATCTGACTTCCTTCCTTCTTTTTTTTCTATACTTTTCTTGCTGTCACTTCTATACATGTCTTTCCCTTTTATTACATGCATTCATGTATTGCTTCAATCTTCTCCTTCTATCTTCCTTCTCTTCTCTGCTAACACTGTCATTAATAATTTTTTTTTTCTATTTGCATATATCTTTATTCATCTGCACGTATCATTTGCTTTATTTTCCTCCTTCTATGCGAATACCTTTTATTTGTTACATGCATCCATATAACTTTTCTCGCTAATTTTACTTTTATCTTTATTTATTCTTATTTTCATTTTCAGGTTGTAGTTGCTGCAATTCCCATTGCAAGTTATAATTTAGATAACGTATAACTGTTAAAAATTAAAAAGTTAAATTTTTAGTTTATATTATTATTTATATTTTTAATATTGGAGACAATTAATGAATTTTCTCTTTCTGTTCCTACAATATCATATAAGCATTAAATATTAAAATTAATTTTTTTAAACTAATTATGGAATATCCATTTTAGCACCAAATCATAAGACTCAATTTGAAATTTCTACAATGGCAGAAAGGAAAGTCTTGATTTTCTGCAGAATCAAAAATTCGTCTGCATTATGAAACTGGCATTGGAGTTCGGGTCTGAATTTTTTTCTGATGCTCGTGCACATATTAGATATGTTTTGGCTTAGCCTCTATATGATTCACGGGAAAACAGCAAAGTCACATTGAACAGAAGCGTACAGCTACATCTATATATATATATTTATTGCCTACGTCGCAGCTCGTGACGCAGGCAAATGCGCACATTAATTTATGTTGACAATCTCGGTTCATCTCTGTTAATACTTTAAGCGGATTACTTTGAATTGATGTTCGTGATTCAAGACGCCACCTGGTGGCCGCTGGTGAAACTAATTGTTAAAACCATCAACTTAATTTATTGAGGAAAGGGAAAGTTAAATGATTTTCAATAAAAAACATAGTCTATGTCCTTTCCAAGATAATATAGAGATGCCAAATTTCAGAACAATCAGTTCAGTAGTTTGTTCGGTTATCGTGTACAAACAAAAATACGCTTTGTCATTATAAATTAGCGTATATAGTATATATATATATATATATATATATATATATATATATATATATAGATATATATATATATAGATATATATATATATATATATATATATATATATATATTGTAACGGGCACCAAGTATCGGTGCTCATTTTCAACTAGAGAGAGACAGACGGCCTGTTATAGCGTCTGTCGAACTCTAGTTAGAGGTAAGGGAGTGGGGGAAAAGAGGCAGTTAGTCGATTTTTAGAGTCGAAGCGAAAAGCGAATACTAGCTGATATTTCGAATTGTTGAATTATTATTATATTGAATTGTTGGAGTCCTGTTACGTTATTATTATTATTTTGGAAGATTGTTTTGTTATTTGTTAATTATTGAAATTTGTCGTTGTTACTATTTGGATTGAGAATTTTGTCCAACATCCAACATCTGAAGAATTACAGGCCCGAAACATGAGCTATATACGAATATTATCAGGTATTCAAAAATTTACTTCGAGCTATTGCGTTCTCGCGTATATGTGCGTAGACAACTATTCGTGTGTGAATCATTTGTCTTGAAATAGATTCGTCAGATTTAATTATATTTGATTTATTCTTAATATGCGTAAATATATTAGGAGTGTGAATAAGTCTTTCCCGTTTTTTGTAAGATATGGCGCCACCAATACTGTGCGAGTATTCAATGGTTACATATGTCATAATCAAAGCTTATTCATATGTCAACAATTCCATACTAACACATTAGTTAAAATTTTTTCGCATCATAAATTTTTGATATCGTGAAAATGTCGAAATTTGAGCCGAGTCGACGTCATTTGCGGGAATTTTCACTTTATTACGCGTAGAGGGAGATAGATTTCTACGTATGCAAAGGCTCAGCAACTGGCTAAAAGGTAATTATGTGCCAGAAGACTTCATTCAAGAAACATATGAAGATCCATGCCTCCAGTATATGAAAAGAGAGGCAACAAGAAGATCATTTATTGAAGAAGAAATTCAGACTGGATGTCAGTCTTATCTTCATGAAACGTCAGAGGAAGGAGACAGGCATCCCCTAGATTTTATAAGAAATAGTTTCTTGATTCAGGAGATGTTAGATGCCTCACGAAGGCAGCATGGACCACCGGAAACGTTTATAGACGATACTGAGGTGGATGTCACGCATTGGAACCCACTTTCCAATGTATTGGTAACACAAGAGTCCCTACCCAGTATCGTTCTTAACCAATCTGGTGGAGTACAAGCCGAAGCACTGTCTATGGAAGCGATGCAACGGCAAATTAACCAAATGCAGCAAATGCTTCAAGCATTAACTGAAACACTGCATAGCCAGATTGGACTCCATCCCGGACGAGGGTCGTACACAAATGGAGGACGTGAATACGAATACTCGTAACGTGAATATACAAGACACATTCACGATCCATAACTCGACTCGAACGAACCTACCACAGTCCGCCCCATCAGAACCACTCTAAACGAAAGTTCACGAGGACGTAGAGTCGGCAGGAGGGGGGGAACCCTTGAGGCATATCGCAACCTTAAGGGAAAACATTAGTCGTCAAAACGAGAAGACTAGAATACCATCTGTGGTTAAACCTCGTGATATAGGTGAGGTCGTTCGTAAATGGAATATTTCCTTTAAGTGCGATGGTTCGCAAACAGTTGAAATATTTCTTGACCGGGTTGAGGAGCTGTGGAGCATGTCTAACCTGTCAGAAGAACAACTCTTTCAGGCAGTGCCAGAGTTGTTCAAAGGTTCAGCCCACTACTGGGTAACAGAACCACTGGAACCGTGGACATCATGGTCGCATATAAAGACAGCAGCTCTACGATTTTATGGGACGACCAATAGGAATCCGGAACGTTGGCGAAGAGAAGCCATTGAGCGCACCCAGGGCGCGGATGAAACCATCCAAAAGTACCTGACAGCACTCAGTTGGATGCTAAACGAACTGATTCCGAAGATTTCCATGGAGGATCGATTAGATCGACTCCATGCCAATCTTGGTCCCGAGTTGCATCGTTTCGTCCGCAGGAAAGACTGCAAAACCTTCGACGAATTGGTGGAGGCTATTAAGGAAGCGGAGGATTCCTTAGTAGTGGAGAAATCCTATAAATCTCCACCTCCACCAGATGCGGTAACCTGGCCAGAAGTGGCATACCAGGTCCGCCGAACAAAACCTAAACCAAGGGTGGCTGCCACTACAGCTCATAGTGGCGATAGACAAAGATCACCACCTATGATTTCGAAGAAAGACGAGACGATCGAAGCCATTTCCCGACTTGAAGGCTCTTTTAAACAGCTTAGAGCGGATTTGAAGACGGCAATAACCACGGTAGCGACTACGAAAGCCACCGAAACAAGAATAGAATCGCCTTCATCAAGGAGTCGTTCAAGGAAACAACTGGTGGAGGAAGAAGTCTCCACCCAAGAAGGCTCCCCTCCGGTGGCAAGTCGCTCCTCTTCGGCGAAGCCATCGGATAGGTCCAGTCCGCATAGGACAGTGAATCCTCCGCTCAAGTGCTATACTTGCGGAGAATTAGGGTATAGAACCACGAACTGCCCTAAGTGTTCGGGAAATGGCAGGCGCGGCGGCAAATAGGGGCCCAGCCGTCAAGCGCCAACGACATGACCACTGTTGGAGGTCCTCGCCGAGAGATATTGGCGCATCAGGAATCATCAGATTCTTCTGAGACTGGTCGGTCTAATTCCGAAGACCTTGGAGATTTAGACCCTGGCCAAATTGCGGCCAAACCAGAAGAAGCTCGTTGGTGGATCCCTGTGCATGTGGGCGACTTCCGTATAAGAGGATTGTACGATACTGAAGTGTCGCGCACAGTGATGGGCCGAATCGGTCTGCAACTGGCCTCAGTATATGGACGAGAATTCCACCCTGCCTCTGGTGTTGGTGCCAGAGGTCCCGGTAATTCTCCACTTTTTGTAACGGGTCATGTTACATTACCGTTCGAGTTGGCAGGATTTACACGCGATGTATTGGTTGCTGTAATCCCCTCATTGGAAGGCGATTGTTACGTCGGAACCAACTTCGCACACGTTTTTGGCACAGTCCATGGCCCTGCTGATAATACGCTGTATGTCAGAGCAGCGAAGAAGCGGGTCAGGCTGGAGGTTGCGGCAGTGACGGTAAATCAAGTGCAAAGTATAGCACTTATACGGCTGTCTGCACCAAAACCTGTCGAGCGTCCTCTGGTGGGATAGTTGAGCTCAAATAAACATAGAAGGTTCGATCTTGTTTCCGAGACGACACGTCTAAGTTCGATCGGACTCGCAGACATAGCTCGGAGTGAACAAGCTAAATTGAAAGATTTACTTGATGAGATCTTACTTAAAGGGGAAGCGGTACTGGGATGTACGACGTGGGCCGAACATTTTATTGATATCGGCAATACACGTCCCATTCGTCAAAGACAATATCCAGTTTCCAAGAAGATCCAAGAAGAGATGCATTCTCAAACAAAAGAGATGCTGGAAACTGGAGTCATCGAGCCATCTATTAGTGGTTGGTCTAGCCCAGTAGTGATGGTACGTAAAAATAATGAAAAGTGTCGGTTTTGTATAAACTTCAGAAAAGTCAACGCAGTCACGAAACCTGATGCTTATCCATTACCTAATATGGATCAGATACTTAGGAAACTGCAGTCAGCGAGGCATATCTCAACGCTGGATTTAAGCAGTGCGTACCATCAGATACCGCTTCAGGCGGAATCTCGGCCGATTACCGCTTTCACAGTAACTGGCATGGGATTATTTTAATTCCGAAGAATGCCTTTTGGCCTGTCAAACGCGGGAGCGTCGTTTCAACGACTAATCGATCGTGTAATTGGACCAGAGCTTAAGCCGAATGCTTTCTCTTATCTAGACGATATTATTATCGTCACAGAAACATTAACGCAACACCTGGAATGGATCCAGCGTGTACTCAAGCGAGTCCAAGAGGCCGGACTCACGATTAACAGAGAGAAGAGTGTTTTTGGACATAGGGATGTTAAGTACCTCGACGTGTTAGTTAATCGTGAAGGATTCCGTCCAGATCCCGAGAAGATCGAACCGGTGATGCGATACCCGGAACCGCGAAACCTCAAGCAATTGAGATGATTCCTCGATATGTCGTCGTGGTATAGAAAGTTTTTAAGAAATTTTGCCACGATAGCCGAACCACTCACACGACTTACACGAAAGGACCGGAGATATGAGTGGACCGAGGTGTAGCAAGTGGCTTTTAATCGGACCAAATCGATGATCGCTACAGCCCCTGTCCTCCACCGACCAGTGTTCGAAACACAATTCACCATCCAGACGGATGCGAGCGACACTGGAGTAGGTGCAGTCTTATTACAAGAGATTGATGGACAGCAACGAGTGCTGGAGTTTGCGAGTAGGGCATTATCTCAGGCTGAGAAAAATTACACAGTCACGGAGAAAGAATGTCTAGCAGTCGTGTGGGCAGTGGACAAATTCCGTGCATATATCGAAGGATATCATTTTCGGATCGTAACGGACCATTCCAGTTTACGATGCAGGTCGTACGATGCCAAAACCCACAGGACGCGTCGCTCGATGGGCCTTGAAATTGCAGGGGTATAATTTCGAGGTTGAGCATCGAAAAGGTGCGCTTAACTATGTGCCAGATGCGTTGTCTAGGATAGACGAAGTAAGCGAATCCAGGTATGCTGCCGTAACTTGGGCAGAAGAAACTCAAGACCAATGGTACCTGGACTAGCTGAATAAAGTTCAGAAGAGCCCCAACGACTATCCAAAATGGAAAATAGTCGGAGGGCAACTCTATTGTTACCGCCCCAACGAAGTTTTAGAAGTAATCAGTGGCGACGCAGAAGCCTGGAAAATCGCTGTACCAAAAGAAAAACGTAGCGAGGTATTAAGAGAGTTAAACAGCGCTACAGCAGGCCATCCTGGACGCGAGAAGACATATGCTGGAGTAACCAAATATTATTACTGGCCCAGCTGCTGTAAGATGATTGAAGAATGTTTTAAGAATTGTCTTATATGTCAACAGTGTAAGGTAGACCAGAGATTACCCACTGGTCTAATGGGTCAGAGGATTTTGGAAAGACCTTGGCAAATGGTCGCTGGGGACATAATGGGACCATTGACTCGTAGCAAAACCGGCTACGAGTATGTCCTAGTCCTACAGGATCTTTTCACACGTTTGGTAGAGTGTATACCACTTCGTAAAGCCAACGGAGTGACGATCCTGAGAGCCTTGAAGGAGCGAATTATCATGAAATTCGGAGCTTCAGAGGTCTTCCTGTCGGATAATGGCACGGAGTTTAAAAATAAAACGATAGATGAATATCTCAAAGACGCTTGTATTCATCATTCGTATACTCCGCCATATCATCCACAGGCAAATCCAGTGGAAAGAGTTAATAGAACTTTAAAAACTCAAATTACGGCATTTGCGGGTGAAAACCACAATTCTTGGGATGAGAGGTTGATAGAGCTAAACTTCTCACTCAACACTACGCCTGATTCTTCCACTGGGTATACTCCAGCCCTGCTAAACTTTGGACGGGAGCTGACTCCATCTGGTATACTTCACCGTGAGTAAGATCGTGCCACGGTTGAAAATATCGAAGATGAAAACCGGCAATCTTGGTTAGCTAAACTGAGACGGCTAGAAGAGCTCCAAGAGTCAGCAAAGGTACGGTCGCGAGAGCAACAAGAACGTCAAGCGACATATTATAATGCTCGTCGTCGTCCTTCGCCATACCAAGTAGGTGATAAGGTATGGAAAAGGAACCGTATCTTATCTTCCGCTGCCCAAGGCGTATCAGCTAACTTAGCGCCTAAATATGTGGGTCCGTATCTGATCACGGAGATCAAAGGCCCTAATACGTATACGTTAGTCGATGATAAGGGTTGGATAGAAGATTTGGTCCACTCCGAACACCTGTAGCCGTTCGTTGATCAAGAACAAATCATACCTCAAGCGACGGACGAAGCAACTTAAGTAGAACCCTTACCGTCGACTAGCCAAGGACGTCAACCACCAAGGGAAATGCGAAGAAGACGGTCATTAGATAGTCATCGAACTTCGTCATTTCCATCGGAAGATAGAGTTCCAGCTAGCGGTAGGACGCATAGGAGCGTGCGGGACTAGCGTGGTCCAATAGGTCGCCAGCGGGCGAAGCGTATGACCGAAGGGATAACGTCGATTGCGGTGTCGATAACTTGAATAAACGTAAACATGGTCGCCCTCGGAAAGCTACTAAAGCTGTACGACGAACTTCTACCGAAGATCTTGACCACTGAGGGACGGTAGAAGTTAGACGACCGCGTGGGAGGCCTAAAAAGGCATAATTATTAAAAACTGTTCCTTTATCTTTATGTTGCAGGATGATTGGCCTATTAGAAGATCATTTCTTCTATCTCGAGAGTCAGGTAGTGACGATCGACATTAATCGTGAGGTCGATTTGCCGGGATTGTTCGACGTATTGAATGTATGCACGAGTCCTGCTGGATCGACCACGAGCCATGAATCTTCACCGGCTGCTCTACCAGTGGGAGATATTCCTGTCCCATTCATACCTCCGGCTGCGGTGGAATCCCCACCGGCTGCTCTACCGGTGGGAGATGTTTCCGTTCCAGAGGAAGAAAAAGGTGCTGCAGCAACGGAGGACAGATGTTGCGACGAGGCTACCATGGTGGAAAAGTTCAAGGAACTGCTGTTATCAACCAAGGAAGCCTTTACTAAGGTCAGGGCCCTGGAACGTCAAGTTTTCCAGGCCTGGGATGAGTTACAAAATATCCCAGGCGGTCCTGAGGCCACAGTCAGATACAGGTCGGTCATCCGGTAGAAGAAGGAAGAGATGGTTGCCATCACCCAGTTTCGTGAGGACTACAACCAACGAATCCATCATGAGCAAGCGGAACAGCTGACGTTAAAGATCCGTTCTTACGAACAAACCGAGGCCGCCGTTCGTAGGGCTAATGAAGCCATAAAAGAAAAAGAACGGACGGCCCGGCTAATAAAAGAAGAGCTGGACATGAAGAGGCAGCGAGTCCAGCAACTTTTACAGGCAAGTAGCCTAGAAGTAAGGGTGGAGGCCAGCGACCAATTAAAAAAGGCCGAAGGTAAATCGCGAGCTGCGCTTGAACCTACACCGGTACAAAAGCCGAAAGGACAGCTGAGTGAGACGGGGCAAGGTAAACCTCGGTATTGCTGCTCCTGTGGATATCCGGGCGTCCAAAATCCTAGTATATGCCCGGATGTTCATAATCATGGCAAGGCAAAAATACATTTTTTTACTTCCAGGGACGATAAACGTTAGAATATCGTTAATCCCTGGCAGACTTGTATTTAAAAATTATTCTGTATTTTTTTTTGTAAAAACAATAAATTTGTAAAATGAATTCCATTTCTCCAAACTCCTTACATCCCTTCCCTCTAATTATAGGATGAGGATATCTAGCAGTTCCGGAATCCTACTAGTTAGTATAACAGAGTCCAGGAGGACTGGCAATTTCTGGAAGGGGGTGTAATGGGCACCAAGTATAGGTGCTCGTTTTGAACTAGAAAGAGACAGACGGCTGGTTATAGCCGCTGTCGAATTCTAGTTGGAGGTAAGGGAGTAGGGAAAATAAGTCAGGCAGTTGATTTTGGAGAATCAAAGTAAAAGGGTGTATTCTCTGTTCTCTTATATTTGGTTATTCTGGATTGTTGAATTTTTCTTGTTATATCAATTTATCACAGTTATATCGTTGCTATTGTTTTTTGGAGACTGTTTTCTTTTGTTATTGTTGGTGATTGAGCTTCTTTTTCGTTATTGTTTTTGTTGTTGATGGTCTACATATATTGGTGGTTACTACTCTAAGATCGAGTAATTTCGACTAAGTTTCAACAAGCTGAAAATAAGAAGAGAGCTATCGTGAACGACCGAAGGTAATGGGCCCGCTACGTGAGCTGTTTATCAATTAAATTATAACATCATCAGGTACAAAAAAATTTAATTCGAATTTTTGTGTGTGACGTATGGGATGCGTCACTTGGGTTGCTAAGTGATCTGAAAGAGAAAAAGAAATAAAACGTTATATATATATATATATATATATATATATATATATAGGTTATATATATATAAATTTTGGGAATAAATTAAAGTTATTTTCTTTTGTGAGATTCTCTCTTGGTTTTTTTCTTTTTTTGAGAATTTTCAAATTGTGGTGTATCCATTTAAGTATCGGTGGTGAGTGAGGATTGATGAGAAATTATTGTAATAAAAACAAATTTATTAAATTATAAAAGAAGTGTGGAAAGAGAAAGTGAGAGAGAGAGAGAGAGAGAGAGAGAGAGAAAATTCAGGATTGAGGAAGTAAAATCGAGGAAATAATATTGAGAAATAAAATTGAGGAAGTAAAGTGAAATAAATAGACTGAAGGAGATCCAATTAAGTTTTTAAATGTATATTCATGATGAAGATGATAATAATTGATGAAAATTAATGTGATAAGTATCACTAGATCTATATTTATTGAGGTGATATAATTATTGATAGTTATTATATTATTAATTATATTTAATGGCTGAATGGTAAGTTTTTTTTATTATTTAAATTAAAATTTTATTAATGTATATATAGAGTAGTGGTGACTATATTAAATAAATTTACTTGAATAAAGTTTTGGCGGAATATAATAAATTTCCACTCAATTTCGGAGTTAATCCTGCGACTCCAGACTCGGGAAGAATTCCCTTTCATTGAGTTAAATAGCGCAGTTGGACGATATTGGTGAAGAAAGAGTAAAAAAAAAAAAAAGATTTGATGATACAGTGCGGGATTGGCGTTCTTATTTGGTACGCTAAATACTGTGTGACATGTGTTCTTGCGTAGACAGATATTCGTGCGGGAATTATTTGTCGTTGAAATATATAGTCAAATTTGATTTTATTTAATTTGTTTTGATGCGCGCGATTGTACTTAATATATAAGTTTATATACGCCGATAAAGAATATAAGTAAAATAACCGTTAGATCAGCTTGTGTGTGTTTGTAACAAATTCGAGCGGGAATTACACACGCACACAAGCACAGTCACGAGTGTGATTAGCTTATACGCGTGTGAGTGCGACGATATATTTCGCCCGCGTGTATAAATAGTCGAGAGAGGTTCGCACAAATATAATATAAAAGGTTATAGTAGCGACTCCTAGCGCTTGATGACCGTACTATGTTAACACATAGGGCGCGAAATTGGAATTTCAATAAAATTAAAATTATAATTGTTCTCGACTAAATCACACTCGATAAACTAATAGGATTGCGGGTGTACTTAGATAATTAAATAATAATTTATAATTGCATTTATAATTTAATAAATATATCTAAACTATTACAATATATTATCAATGTTTTTCCTATTTCTAACCAATAAATTCTGATATTGGTGATTCAGGACCCTGCCGCCTCGCGGTGAATTATAGTAATTGTTGTATTTAATATTAATAATTTTAATATTATTTATTGCTTAATATTAAACAATTACTGTAATTCTAAATGATAGCTGTGCGATTGATATTCTTCTATTATTATTCAATTTTAATCAAGAATCGAAGAATATTTATGGGACACTTAGAGGTCAAGCAATATATTCCTAACAATAATTAATTCATAATTATTGTTGGTAAGTCCTATAATAATTGTAACGGTCTCAAGAAATATAATAAGGTACCAGGACCATACCTATTTCTATCTGGGCCCCGTTACAATATATATATATATATATATATATATATATATATATATATATATATATCATATCATATCATACTAATTTATAAAGACAAAGCGTATTTTTGTTTGTACACGATAACCAAAAAAACTAATGAACCGATTGTTCTGAAATTTGACATATAGATTCTATATTATCTTGGGAAGGACATAGGCTATGTTTTTTATTGAACATCATTTTACTTTGAACAATAAATGGTTTTAACAATCAGTTTCACCAGCGGAGACTAGGTGGCGTCTTGAATCACGAACATCAACTCTATGTTGTCCGCTTAAACTATTAATACCAGGCCAGCTCAGATGAATGTTCGTATTATCAGATTAACCTGACATTACTCTCACACATTATGGATATCTTTTGATTTTTGTAAATTTCATTTTCTCTTACGTGAGAAAATCTCTCTCTCTCTCTCTCTCTCTCTCCCCCCCCTCTCTCTCTCTCTCTCTCTCTCTCTCTCTCTCTCTCTCACCGTCTCTCTGTCTGTCTGTCTTCCTTTCTCTTTCTCTTATAAAATGGTTCTGTGTGCCAAATCATACTGAATATAATTTGTGACGACAATTATATTTTTGTTTTTATACATTATACTAACTTCAGAATTGTAACAAGAGATTGTTTTTTTTAGTTTGAACAAAAGAAATATCCATCGTCTGCTTAAAAATCTGCTATTCGCCATACCATTTTGCTTGAATTTCAGTTGGCAACACTATGAAAATATTCACGGTATTTAATTGAAAAAATGAAAATATACGAAATATGTAATATATGTTGTATGTATATTATATTGTACATATTATATATACACATTTTCAATAAGGTTTCTACTGAGAAATACTGTATTGGCATGTACGGGCGGTTGATTACGATATCCCGTTGCCTCAAGACGATTTATATATGCAGTTGTGTGTTTGGATGATAGAATGAGATGTCCAGGTGTCTCTGGGCGATTTCTACGGGGAATATTATATTTAGTTGATAGAAAACAACCTCCAGATATGATGAAATCAACTTCTATGGGAAGATTCATGTTGAGACGGTACTCTTTCCGAACGACTTCTACGGGGAGAATTGTGTTTAGTCGTTAGGAAGTTTTGCTAACTTTCTCATGCCGACTTCTACTGGAACTATCGTGTTTAGTTGGTAGGAAACGATGTTTAGGTATGTCGGGACAACTTCTACGGGGAGTTTCGTGTTCAGATGATAGAATGCGATTTCCAGGTGTTTTGGAATGACTTCTACGGGGAATTTCGTGTTCAGACGGTAGAAGATGATGTCCAGGTATGACGAGACGAATTCTATGGGGAGTGTCATGTATAGTTAGTGGAAAACGATGTCCAGGTATCTCATTACGACTTCTATGAAGAGATGAGAATTCTATCATTCGAACACGCACATTCCCAGTAAGAGTCGTGCTGGGATAACTAGACATTGTATTCTACCTCGCCAACACAAAATTCTCTATAGAAGTCGTCCCATGACATTTCCTATAGTCCGAACATGATGCTCTCTGTAAACGTCGTCTCGAGACACTTGCACATCTTTTTCTACCGCTCGAACTCGAAAGTACAATTTTTTCCATTGAACCCGTATTTAATATGCATATATATTGTATAAAATGGTCCGCAAAATACTAACTTTTTGAAGTGGACGCTACATTGAAGCAGCTTTTTATACAGAAGCGACGATACGTAAATTACGGTCAATTATTTATAGAAATATAGATTTGTATATATAAGAGTACTTTTTATTTGGATATTATTGAATTGGTTATGAAATCGCTTAAATTATTATCTCGGGCGAAGCCGAGACGGGGAATGCTAGTATATATATATATATATATATATATATATATATATCTGCATATTAAGTACGGCTTAAATGGAGACAATTGTACTTTAGAGTTCGAGCGGTAGAAAAAGATGTGCAAGTATCTCGAGACGACGTTTACAGAGAGCTGCAGAGAGCATTATGTTCGGACTATCGGAAATGTTTCGGGACGACTGCTATACAGAGTTTTGTGTTGGGGAGATAGAATACAATGTCTAGTTATCCCGGGACACTTTTACTGAGAGTTTGAGTTTTCGAATGATAGAATACGAATCTCTTCATAGAAGTCGTTTCGTGATACTTGGACAACGTCTTCTACTGTCCGAACATGCAACTGAAGAAATTATCTGAAGAAATTACTGGGAGTGTGTGAGTTCGAATGATATAATACTAATGTCTTCATAGAAGTCGTAATGACATACCTGGACATTGTTTCCCACCAACTATATATGACACTCCCCGTAAAGGTCGTTACAAATCATCTGGAAATCGCATTCTACTATCCGAACACGAAACTCCCCGTAAGTAAAATATATTAAAATTTCATGCGAGGTTCATTAATCTGCTCAAAATTTGTTTTAAATAACTATTTTACAAAATATTTTGTAAAAGGCAACTTTATTTTGTTTATATAGCTGGAAATCATTCAGATGTACTTACATCAAGTGAAGAGGATTATGATGTTAAGCATCAAAAGAAGCTAGATTAGAAGTTGAAAATGCTAGAAGACATAGTTGTAATGCTAAAGAGAAACGTAATAAAAATATTGGAGTTGAAGTGAAATCTCTGGAAATTGTACCAATGCAGATGAATTATAACAATGGTAAAAACTTAAGTTCCGTGTGTACAAATGATATTACAGAAGTTACTGAGGTATATATTATTTGACAAATGTAATTTTACTACATGAATTTATAAGAAACAATGAACATATATTTTTTATAGAAGTGAGTTGTATCTGAAGGTGATGATAAATCTTCATTCTATTTATCAGAAGGATCAAAAAGTTTCCAAAGCTATGCTGAAGATAAAAATTATTATAGACCTTCTAATCTATGTTTAAATTGTGTATTTAATGTATCATATGTTTATATTAAGTTTTTAATAAAAGCAAATTGTTTATTTCATGGAATATTTATAATTTAAAAAAAATGCAAATATGACATTTAAATATATATACGCGTGAATGCACAGAAATGAATCACAGTATTGCACGCGTGCAATTAGTGGTTGTATTATGTTACCATAATCATGAACATTTACATTAGCACCAAAGCAGAGATAATAAGGGGAGATCGCCGATACCCATGTTAGACATTGCAAAATTTTGACACTCAGCGCTGCGGCGGTGAACGTCGGTACTCCGTTCATGCGATATTCCAGATGTTGGTTTTCGAGTTGGTGCGATCGAGGGAGAGACCGCATTCAGTAGGGGATACGCCAAAATAATAGATGCAATAAAAGGGATTAACTGGTGTCGAAATTCTTAAAGTGCGTATAGATTTTCTTGTCTACGTGTGTAAGTGTGTATGTATGTATTTATATACACATGTATTTTCTTAAAATTTTAAATTCGCTGCGTGGCGATGATCGAGGCTACGAAAAGGTATACCTGGGTATACGCACTTAAAGAATTTCTTCGTCCACCAGTGAATCCCATTTGCTACACCCCGCTGCCAAATTTTTAAGAAAATAGGTATATATATATATATACACGTATTTTCTTAAAATTTTGAGTTTAAAACTTGATAATAAGACTGCGTAGATTTTGTGGGGTACCCACATGCCAAGTCTGCCAACAGAGGGCAGCTTGGCAACCTTAGTTAACCCGTGAGCGATCACACAGGACTCTGGTTAATATATAAGCCCTTGACCCGGTCCATATGACCGTGTCTAAGGCAGGGGTTACCGACAATGCCTTACTGATGAATCCAGTTGGTAATCCCGGGACGAAACGCACCACGGCCATTGCCCTAAAATATAGGTGTGTACATACGGGAATGTAGCGTCCCCTGTGATACACCCTATAATCTTATTAATAACACTAATTTGATATAAAAAATTATACTTCCTGTAAATTATTTATATAATAAAATTTATTAAATTTTTATATAATAAATTTTATTTCATTGCTACTTACATTATATCATGCATTCATTAAAATTAATTCAATAGTTATTAGAATACAACAAATATTTATTTAAATTTATGTTTAAAACAGAAGCATACATATTTAACACGAATGAATATTTTGTAATTTACAGTAAACCACATATTTGAAACAAACAATTAAGTTTATTTGAATAGCGAACATATATTTATTACATTACACTAAATAAATTATTGAAAAGTAATAAATATTTCTTGAATTTTACTAAACGGAACTACATATACAGAAAACATAAAGTTAAATAAATAAATATTTGAGAAACTATATATGTATACACTCAAATTTAACAAATATAATCAATTTTTGGGAAAGCTATTCAATATGAACAATTAAATAGCTTTATCAAAAGGTGCAATATATTTATTTGATTAGACCCAACAAGTTGTTAAAAATTAATAAAAATTTTTTCGATTTTATTAAACGAAGCACAGAGATTTAAATATTAAATTTAAAGGAATGAATGTTTTAATAAAACTATTTATATGTTATAAGCAAATAATTTTTTCAAAAAAAGAAAATATTTTTTTGATTTATATATATATTATTTGTAGTTTTTACTATTTATTTATTACTTTTAATATTTAAATCTTTGTGTTTCGTTTAATAAAATTAAATAAATATTTATTAGATTTTACAACTGGCAGGGAATAATCAAATATATCTAATCCACCATTTGAGAAAACTAATTCATTCTTTTGAGTAAATGGTTTTTTAAAAAAATGAATATATTTCTTGTATATATCTACTGAAAAAAATCATTTCTAATATCAAGCTTATTTTTTCTCAACAGCAGAACACAAATATTGGGAATTAAATGAATATTTTTTTATTTTGAGAAAATAGATCCTCAAACCAATAGATTCAAATTTCATATCAGGAAATAAATTCTTCGATTAGATTTTTAAGATTTTCTAGAAAATGGGTGGCTGAAATTGGAAATTAAATAAGTATTTTATTATCTAAAGAAACTCTTTTCTTGAACCAATAACTGAAGATTTTGAGTAAACAAATTTAGTCATTGGATTCAAGCCGACAAAATTAAGTGAATATGTACTTGGATTAAGAATTTCAATACTTCACTCGAGAAATTGAATTTAAAATGAAGAATTCGATTCCTATCTTTAAAACAAAAATTACTTGAAATACGTTTTTATTTTTTAGAAACATGAAAATTCAAGTATTCTAAATGTTTAAAAGAATTACATAGTTTCTTGATTCAAAGCATTATTTTCTTGACTTTAAAAATCAAAAGTTGAAACTAAGCGAATAATTTCTTTCGCTTAAAAGAACTTTGACCTAACCGGAATTTTATCCACAGACCTTTGTATTCGTAAGCTAACACCTTATTAATTACGCTATCGCAGTACGCTGTGGACAATTATAAAAATCTTATATATCAATTTTAGATCTCTCATAGTTATACATTATGAAATTAATTTATGGATTCCAATGAATAGTATATGCATTTATATATAATTTATACTTACATTATAACAATTTATATAACGTTTTCATTTGAAAACGTGATTTTCCACATCCAGATAATATTTTCTTAAATTGAATCATAATACATATACGAAATCGATAAATAATTAATTTTTGTATTTATATTACAGAATAAAATGGTTCTAATGTCAAGTCAATATTTCTGAATTAAAAAAATTAAGTTAAAAAAATTTCTTAAAATATAACATGTATATTTAGAAATTAATTATGCTTTACACATTAAAGCAATTATACTTACACATACTATATACATGATTAGAAGATATTAAAAGAAATTATAAAAGAAATTCCTTATTGAAGAACTTATTCGCTTCAATTCAAACTTACAGGAGAACCCAGTTCTCAATATTACCCATTTGTGTACCATAATGTACAACTCAAGTTTATTATATTGTGAAATTTTAAAATCAATGTATTGATACAAGGAATTGAGTTCTTGAGAGAAGTTAACTAATAAGCAATCAGTTTCTTGCAATCTAAAAATATTAGATATAATTAGTAAATATTGATTAAATGATAATTAAAATTCTCTGGGTCCGAATATTAAATAAATATATTCTTAAATTTAGATGTAAGTGGTATTTTATATTTATATTGATCATTTATATTTTATTTAATATTTTTCATTATAAAGTGAAGAGTGGTAAATTTGTTTTTTACAGTAATAAAAGCAAGGTTATTATTTTCTTAATTTATGAAACCAATATCTCAAGGTAAGAAATTAAGATCTTGAAAGTAGTTATTTATCCAAATAATCGTTGAACTAAAAAAAATACTACATAAATATTAATAAATATTGATTAAAATGTAGTCAACAAATTTCTTGTGACTGTATATTAAATAAATACTTTTTAGATTGTGAAAGAAGTTGCTTCAAATAAGAAAACCAGCATTTAAAAAGCTCTTTCATCAAAAACTTGTTTGCTTGAATTAAAATGATTTAAGATTGATATTTTACTATATGAGCTAAAAAATAGGAAATTTATTTTTTAGGGTGACAAATAATCTTTAGATTTAAGAAAATAATTTTTGCGTGAAATTCAGTAATAAGAAAAAATATGAGGTAATCTAAGTAAGTAATTTCTTACTTTTTAGCTAATCTCGAGAAATCCATAACTCATTCGGTTTAGTTGAACGGATGTTCTAAAATATCTAGTTTATATCGTTTTAATTCAAGCGAATAAGTTCTTGATGAAGGAATTTTTTAGATTCTGGTTTTCCTATTTTAAGCAACTTCTTTCGCAGTCTAAGAAAATATTTGTTTTAATTTTAATTTAAGAAATAATTCTTTATGCGCTATAAGGCGCATACATATTTACTTAATATTGGCAGATATTTTTTCAGTGACATAGAATAATACAAAAAATAATTATTTTTCAGCTTCATATAGCTTAGAAAATTACATTTAAGAAAAGATTATCTAGATTATCTAGATTTGTTTAATATAATATAATATATATAATATCAAGAAGTTTTAAAATCATGGTTTATTTTTAAGAAATATTTCAAAGTTTTTAAGGAAGCTATACGTTACTGAACACTTCACAAGCGACCTTTTGTTTTAGTCTTATTGTTGCATTGCTCGTGATCGGTCCACATTTGATCTTAGCAAATATTTTTTCAGTGCTATAGAGTAATACAAAAAAGAATTATTTTTCAGTTTCATATACCTAAGAAAAATACATTTCAGAAAATATTATCTAGATGTGGGAAATCAAGAATTAAAACCAAAACATTATATAAATTGTTATAATATAAGTATTATGTATAAATGCATATACTATTCATTGCAATCCATAAATAAATTTCATAATGTATAACTATAAGAGATCGAAAATTGATATATAAAATTTTTATAATTGCCCACAGTGTACTGGGATAGGGTAATTAATAAGATGTTACCTTGTGAATCCAAAGGTCTGCGGATAGAATTACGGTTAGGTCGAAGTTTTGAAATAAATGTAATAAAAGTAAATTAACGTATAAATTGTAAAAGAATATAAGAAATTATTCGCTTAGTTTAAATTTTTGATTTTTAAAGTCAAGAAAATAATGCTTTGAATCAATGAACTACTTTTAAACATTTAACATACTTGAATTTTCATGTTTTTGAAAATAAAAACGTATTTCAAGCAATTATTTTTTTAAAGATAAGAATCGAGTTCTTCATTTTAAATTAAATTTCTCGAGTGAAGTATTGAAAATCTTAATCCAAGTATATATTCACTTAATTTTGTCGGCTTGAATCAAATATCTAAATTTTTTTATTTAAAATTTTCAGTTATTGTTTCAAGAAAATATTTTCACCCATTTTCTAGAAAATCTTGACAAAAATCTAGAAGATATTTAATTAATCTAAGAATTTATTTTCCTGATTTCAAATTTGAAATCATTGGTTCCAGATAATATTTTCTTTAGATAAGAAAATATTCATTTAATTTCCAATTAACGTGTTCTGCTGTTGAGAAAATATAAGCTTTATTTTAGTAACTACTTACTTGGTTAAAGTTTATGCGATTACTTGGTTGAAGAAAGTATTTACTTAATACAGAAAATCGCATAAATTTCTTGAATCAAGTAATATGTACTTTATATTAAAATTTTAGCAGTATATAATTTCAATGAATTATCTCGAAAAATCTATTTCTTAAAGTAAGAAAATTTTTATTTAATTAATTCGATAATATTGCTCTTTTGATAGTATCAAAAAAATCTTTGACCACAAATTTGATCAATCTATAATTTAAGTATTTAGATTATTTGCAATTCTAGCTATTAGATTTTCTGAAGTCAATGCATTACTTTTTTGTTTTAATATAACCTTCTGATTCAAAATTTTGTTTGCTTAGATTAAGAACATATTTATTTATATATGTATTGCGTAACTCTGTTCTATATATACTGTATAAAAACAATTAAATACTAATTTCTAGAAAATATTAGTTTGATTCTGTAAAGCCTTTTTTAGAGAATCAAAAGTATTGTGTTCAGGTATATGATTACTAAATTTAAGAAATTCAGGTTTTCCATTTTAATTTTGATCAGCTTGTTTGAAAGAAACGTTTTCTAGAAAAGGAAAATACTTATTTTTAGATTACAATGAGCTAAATTTAAGTAATTAGAACATTGGCATTAAATAAATATGTACTTGACTGAATTTTTGTTCTTAAGAAAATCTATTCGCTTGGTTTCAGAAAATCATGTTTTTCCTGAATGTAAGTTAATATTTCGATCGCGTTCAAATTTTGAATTCGTATTCTATACGGTCAGGATTAAATGATAGGATATTTTTTACTGCCAACTTAACAAAAAAAAAAAAAAAAAAATGATGGCAACATTTGTTGCATGTATATCGGTAAACTGCTTTCTAGGCCTCGTACAACGTGCGTGCAGATGGACAGGTAATAAACAGTGAGAGCAGGTGAGAGAAAGAAACGAAACAGTATAGAGCAAACTGGCGGGTACATACAGGTACATGATATGGCAGCACCCACCAACATCGAGTAAGCCATGTTAATCCCCTCGGATTTTTCTTTTCTCCCCTCCCCCTCTCGCTCTCACATTCCCATTCTCTCTCTCTCTCTCTCTCTCTCTCTCTCGTTCTCTCTCTCTCTTTCTCTATCTTCTCCATACAGGGTAGTTATGTGTCAAATATGATTATATAGGATTCTGATATGATACTCCAAAAATATAAAAAAAAAGCAATCAAATAATTTTTGGAAAAGTTTACAGTCTATAATTAGCAGCTTTTTCGAGATCTATTGCATTCGTAAACATAAATAAATTGCTGACAATGGCTATGAATATTGTCTCAATGTTATGTTGATTTTTTTAAAGCGTACATATATTTTGTTGCAACTTAGAAATAATAGTCATAGAAATGAGTCTATACTGAAAAAAAATTTTATAGATTTAAATAAAGGGTTGATTCGTATACCATTAATTAACCATTTATTAAAAATAAGTAATTTATACATTTAAAATACTGATTTATACTTTAAAATTCTGTACCAAGAGTTTCCAAAAAAATATATTCAAACTAACGGATGATATAGAATAGTCATGACAATATTGCGGTGAAGTACATTGTGGTTAATAAAAACACGTTTAAAGAAAAACTATATAGATTAAAAAATATGTATTTTGATGAGATTTTGAACTTTTAGTTAAATCATTTAATGGAATTTTTTGTATTTTACGAGATAAGTTAGAAAAACAATAATTTGACTGGGTTTTAATGTGATTTATTATGAAATTGAAGTTATCACCAATTTTTACTACCATATATATAATCAGAATCCTAAAAAACGTATATATAAAAATTTTAATAAAAATCGCGTTCGTCGACTACTTGAAAAAATTGGTAGCTCTTTGCTATAAGAGATTTTCTCAGCTTTGATTTTGCCAGTTTTCGTTAAAGTTGCCGTAGGTTTCAAAACTTCGAGCTGCTTGCTAGCTGCTGCGAGACTATGTATATATATTTATACATGTATCAATAAAATTTCTTTTTGGTCAGTATAAGCTACTCATTTTTATTGCACCCCCCGCTGCCAGCCTATTGTCTCGACAAGCTTTTTCTCTGCACGCGCCGAAGACAGTCGTCTCCCCCCTCGATCGCACCATCGCACGAGCTCGAAAAACAACATATGGAATATCGCACGAAACAGCCAGTACCTCGCTTTGGCCGCCAGAGGGCCTCGTTTTCAGTCGAAAATTTTTACTACAGTCTGGCCCATAAGCGTCGGCGATCTCCCCTTATTATCTCTGTCCACAGTTTGCTACCGTCACGCATGATTCTAAATTCTAATTTGTTGAATGCGTGACCGGTATTTAGACATCAGAACCGCAACATGCATGTTTCACGCTCAACCAAATATAATAAGGAGAGATCGCAGACGCTTACGTGCCAGACTGCAGTAAAAATTTTCGACTGAAAACGAGGGCCTCAGTTTGATCCCAATCACGGGGCATTTAGTATCTAAGTACGCGTCGTGGAAATCCACACTCGCTAAGTATAGTACTGTTGGCACCGTGAGCCATTCACCGTTAACAATAGATAGTGACTGTGTAAAAAATAATATATTGCAATGCCAAATAGCATTGAACAATTGCAAAAATAAAGGGTCAATGTATAAACCCACAAAAAGAAAATTATTAACAGAAGACATCACCATGCATTCTAATATAAATAATAATAAAAAAACAGAGGAATTCATAACAGTGAAACACTCAGGCAAAAAATCAAAAATTAATAAAAATGTTAATAACATTAATAATAGAGAAGCTAAAAACATATTAAATAATGAAAGTGTTAAAGTACCAGCTATAGCAATAAGGGACGCAACCACCGCACTGATGAACAACCTTCTTAGAACGGACAGCGCCGTAAACAAAATGGACTTGTTATTCCAAGAGAAGACGCATTGTAGCTTAGCGTCGCATAGCATCGACGCCATTTTGATGAACAAAATGGAGGACAAGCGTCATCAACATGAATCGGCAATAACGAACAGCAATATCCAAGTGGGTGCGAACACGCATATAAACCACCACTCCTAATTGTAGAAAATATTTCATCTAATGAACTAATAAAAAAATTAATAAATATGAATCTTAATTGAGAATTCGCAATTAAGAACATTAGCCAAACTAAAATAAATATCATAACCAAAACCTTGTCAGCATATATCACAGTAAAAGAAGAATTGAGTGACAACGGTGTACAACTCTGCACGTTCACCCCTGAAATATTAAAACCAAAAACGTTAGTGCTGAAAGGCTTAAATTCTCAGACCAACGAAAAGGAAGTATTTGATGACTTAGTAAAATTGAGTCTGGATAAAGTGGTCACACTTAAGGTCAATGTACTTAAAACCAGAAATGTGAATATTAAGAATTTCATAGTGCAGTGCTCTCCTGAGAGTGACATCAAAATGATTACAAACAGAAAAGTACTTATGAGGCAAGTAATCAAATGGGAACCGCTAAGAAGGAACCCAATAACACAATGTAAAAAATGCCAGAGATTCAGGCATGTTGCATTAAACTGCAACATGTAATATAAATACTGCAAATGCCTTTTAAATCATAGTCCAGGAGAGTATGCCATTAGTGAAAAAATTGATAGCAACGAGATATAATGCATCAATTGTGGAATGAAAGGTCACCCAGCCAATTTCAAAGGGTGTCCGGTGTATTTAGAAAAACTAAAAGCACTCAAAAATACTCAAGACTGTGCAAAAACAAAGAGATATGAAAATCAAAAGGCTATATCAACTAAAATCGCAATACCACAGTTCAGGAGTAACGAGCACACAAGCAAACTCAGTATGCATGCAGGATCACCGACCGCAACATATACAGACATCACAGCACCCAAAACAACACCAAAGGTGACAGCACAACCACCCATGCAGGAGTCACCTCAAATCAACGAGATTATTGTTATTGTTACTGAAAAAATAAGCAGGGAGTTAACAACATTTTTTAATAACCTTAATCTAGAATTAATTGAAAAAATAAATAGAAATAGCAATAACATCGACCTCTTAGCAGCACATGTAGACATTGATTTATGATGGAAACTAGAGACATGCTTAATAATAAACTCAAGTACATAGACACATTAAAAATTACAGCGATAAATATTAACTCCCTAATCACCCATAGTAAAAAATACTCGCTCAATCTATTATTAAAAAAACATAAGCTGGGCATAGTAGCTATAAGTGAAACAAAACTAAATAATTTCTATAAACTAGTATTAGATGAATACAACATTTATAGAAATGACAGAAACACCGATGTTAGTAGAGGTACGGCCATTTTAATAAAAAAAACAATTCCACACATAAATAACTACAAACAATTTAATTTCAATAACTTAGAAACCTCTACCATAATAATTAATCTCCCAGATAATGAAAAACTGTACATTATAAGCGTCTATGCACCATATAATTATAAACACAGATTGAGCAAGGATCTTTTACATCTTTATAACAAATTAAAAGTAAATGATATAAAAAACAAATTCATTATAATAGGTGACTTCAATGTCAGACACACCTCATTGGGCGATAAAACCTGTAATAATCAGGGGATCAATTTAGTCCACTGGTTGAATAAATACGAATCAAAATTTAGAATTAGAACAATAACAGCAGACTCACCCACATTTGTTAGATCTGAGGCGTTTCTTGATTTAGCACTAATAGATGAAAACATTATCACAATAGAAAAACATCTCAAGACCTCCAATTACGATAGTGATCATAATGCGATTCAGTTTACACTTATTATTAACACTCACATAACAGTAAATAGCCAAACTGACAATAAATACATGATAAAACAGATCGATTGGAATAAATTTAGAGAACACATCTTTAACAATGGTAATCTAATAATAAACGAACATAGAAATATGAATAACACTGAAATTGAAAATAATATTGAATTATTAAAAAATCAAATAACCCATATATTTGATATACTGGGTCCAAATGTTAAAGTATTTAACCAAAGAAATAAATTAGTGACTAAAAAAATAGCGAATCTCCGTAAAGATAAAAGTAAATTATGAACAATGATCCACAATCTAAAAACAAAAAATAATAAGAAACATACACAAGAAATAAATCAATTAAATATTACCTTAATAGCTGTAAAAAATCAAATTAACGTTGAATTTAAAAATCAAACTAACAAAAATTGGTTAAAGGCAGTAAAAGAATTAAAATACAACGAATCTGTCAGCTTCTTCCCCAATGTTAATAAATTATTCAGGAATAATAAAAATAATAACATTGACCATCTTATTGTTACCAGCAATGAACGGAATAACCTAAAACAACATAATAAAAAACTAACTCATATCGATACAGATGACTTAAAAGTACTTAATGACAACACATTCTATGTTAATAATCCCAATATTATTTCAAACATCATAGGCATGCATTTTCACAAAATAAACTCACTTAATAACACACAAAATCTAGTATTACATAACGAAATCAACTCAACATTAGAGGACCTAAAAAGAGCATTCAAATCACTTCCACCATTAACACAGTTTAACAAAAATAATCCAGCAGCAAACCCAGCAAAGAATTCTAAAGTATTTACTAATTATAACGAGATAATAAAACTATTTCATAATATGAGAAATAAAACTTCCTTTGGGGTCGACAAAATCCCCAATATAGTCTTAAAAAACTTGCCTCAAAAGACAATTTAAATATACTGCATTTTATTTAATAATTTAATTAATAATATTCACTTCCCTAAACAATGGAAACTTTCCCGCACAATCATATTAAAAAAAAAACACAACCAAGCGAACACACTAGATAACTTAAACCAATTAGTTTATTACCAGCAATATGCAAAATATTTGAAAGAATACTAAATAACAATATTATAAAACACTGTAACAACAATAACATTATACCAGCAAATCAATTCGAATTAAAAAAAAAAAAACATTCTACCACACATGCGATTAATCTACTACTGACTAATATTAACAAACATTTAGCACACAAGGAGGTTACAGGCGCATGCCTCATAGACCTCAAAAAAGCATTCGACACTATTTGGTTAGAAGCACTAATTTATAAAATCAATAACTATAAATTCCCACTACACATAACCAAACTCATTTATAATATGATAACACACAAACAATTTCGCATGGTAGACAACTTTAAAGATTCCGCAGAAATCTCAATCACCAAAGAATTACAAGAAGGTACTGTAAATTCCCCCACTTTATTCAATATTTTTAACAACAATATTTTACATATAGAAAACTTCGAGAACAATAGCTATTCGTACAGAATAGCATTTGCTGATGATCTCATCATTTACACAGCAAACAAAACAATATTCGGAATACAATCAAAATTACAATCGATATATAACGAATTAATAAATATTTTTTTATTGGTCTTACAGTCCAATCAATTCAATCTAAAAATAAAATAAAAATAAAAATAAAAAAAAATAAAAAAAAAAATAAGAAAATAAAAATTAAAAATAAAAATTAAAATAAAAATTAAATTAAAATTATAATGACAGTCAGACTGTCCTTGTTTACATTCACCCCCGTAGAAGACTAATCTGCAAATAAAAATATTAGCTGAAGAAATTCTTTGATAGTAAAGTGCAGTCTGACTGTTCCCAACACCCTTACCTAATTGAAGACTTGTCCAACATTTCGAGCTCGCTACGGCTCCTCATCAGGGACTAATCTAAACCTTATATTCTAATCTATATATACCCATCCCCACCACCAAATTTAGTAAATTAAATATAAATTCCCCCTCTACACAAATTGTCCAAAACCAATCAATTTAATAAGGAATGATAAACACTGTCCAATCTACCAGACTCTAACATTAAATTCACATTAATTCGATTCCTGGAAATGTGAATACTTTCAAGACTCTCCCGTTTATACTTATTATTAATACCATGTTCCAAAATATCCACATTCACAAAATCAAAAGAATGTAAAAACTTTAAACAATGCTCTTTTAAACCGGAAGTAATATGTGAGCTACGTAAACTATATTTATGTTCATATATTCTCTTTTTTAAATTTCTGCCTGTTTGTCCAATATAGTATTTATCACAATCTGTTGAGTTGATTTATAAGATCATGATGATAATAATAATAATAATAATAATAATAATAATAATAATAATAATGTGGGGCCTTGAGTTCAGCTACCACACGCGTCCCCGGGGTTGCGGATAGGGGAACGACCACTCGCGGTCAGTCACGAAATAAGCACTTCTAAGAGTGACGAATAAGTGGCCGTGGACAAGAACTTCGAGCGAAAATAGTGGTATTCGCCCGTCTACACACCCACTCATCATTCACACACCTACATATCTGTAAGATAACCGTACCCGGACTGGGGAGTATATCGGGAACTCTATAAACGAGTTTCCCACGAATGGTGGAGATGGAGACCCTATAAACGGGTAACTTCCAGGCGGGTTATGAATGAATGAGAGGCCCTATAAACGGGCATCTCTCACGTATGAATGTGACCAGTTTGAGCGACGGTAAGATCTTGCGGATGCAGTGATTACTTGTTGATTGGTGGGATTAGCTGTGAGGGAATCACTTCATGCTTATGTGCGTTCCCCTTCTGGAGGGTACAGTTGTAAAACCAGATGGCACTCCTGGGCCGCCACAAGTAGGGGGCCCGAACCCAGTCTAGCCAACATGGGAGGCTGCCCCACACAGTGGTAAGACGTCGCCAGACGTCAAATCTCGCTTCTCGTAGTAGTGCCGTATGGCGTACGGATGGGATCCTGCTGCGAGTCGTGGGGGAGGAACAGCCGAGGCCACCGGAATGTAGGAGGGCTTCAGTATTGGGGAGATTCAGGACGCTGAACCGTCATCTCCAACAAGTGATCCTCCTGACCATCACAAATATAAAACATTTAACACAAATTAACAAAAATCATGAAAGGTAATAAAAAAATTATAGCAGGCTCTCGAGTGCCGCCTGCAAGCGACTCAGTAGAGTCAATGGAGCTTCCCGGCTCTCCTATCACACCAGTAGGCAACCTGGCTGGTGTGACAGAAAATGCTACAGGTAGCAGTATGAATGAAAGTGCTAATGTTTGTAAATCGCCGGCAACTTGGGAAGCTGCTGAGTGTAAATTGCAGGAGCAATTTTACACAATAAACAGAGTCCTAAGTAAAATGATGGAAAGGACTTGCATACAAAAAAATGTAAGTCAAATAATAAAAAACGGTTTGAGTGAGATCAATGAAGCAGTGGAAATCGGACAGTATGAACTGAAGCGAATGAGACTGCTCCGACAAAAACAGAACGATAAAGGACGGAGTGAATGTGAGGAGGCAACTCCTCAGAAACGGAAAAGAGACCGTCAGACCCCTACTCCGGAGCAGGCGACCGCACAACAGCGGACGATCGAGACCGAAAAATGGGCGAAGGTGGTCTCAAAACATAAAAAACCGAAAACGACCGAGACGGACAACAAACTAACAAAAGAGCAGCCAAAAGCGAGACTCCAAGGTCGCGGGTCTGATCGCCCTAACCTCAAAGGCAGGGGAGGAGCGATCATGATCAAGCCGGCTGAGGGACAGACGTACGTCGACGTGGTACGTACAATACGACAAAAGGTGGACCCTGACAAGTGTAATACTCAAGTCAGAACAATAAGAAAGACAAAAGACAGTGCGGTACTTTTACAACTCTCCAGACAGAACAACGAGACGGACTTCCGACAGGTTCTTCAAGACGCTGTAGGAGAGACTGGACGCGTAAAAGATTTGACCTCCAGGGTGACACTGGAATTCCTAGACTTGGACTGTGTCACGACCAACGAGGACATCGCGAACGCGTTAAATCGGGAAACGGGACGGATTGCAGACCGTCGGCCCCATGTTTTCGACGTTAACAGTCGAGGACAGAGAATGGCGGTCTGCGATTTTGACGTAAAAGAGGCTACCGACCTCTTAAGGAAAGGGCGTATTAAAATTGGGTGGGTTGTATCAAGAATAAGAGCAAGGATACGCGTCTCGCGATGCTATAGATGCCTCGGGTTCGGTCATGTACGGAAAGACTGTAAAGGACTGGACAGACGAAGCTGCTGTTGGCGATGCGGCCTCGAGGGTCATTCCCACAAGGACTGCAAGAGTCGTGGGGAGTGTTTCCTGTGCACTGAGGATAATATCCGAGACAGGGGACACTTACCCGGCTCGTCCTCGTGTGCCGCGTTCAGGATAGCACTCACAGAACAGAAGACAAAGACAGTCACACAATGACGACGACGATACTCCAATGCAATATGAACGGGAGTAGCGTGGCAGACGTACTGCTCCCGCAGATTGCGGCGGAACTGAACATCGACGTGCTGATTATCAGTGAGCAATACAAAGACAGATGATTACCGACTTGGCTCACAAGCGGCTCGGGCAAGTCCGCTGTTTGGTTACGTGGAAAGGTTGCGTCGAATATCGTACGCAGCGGGACTGAGGAGGACTGTGTCTGGGTAACGGTCGCTGACATAACCTATGTCAGTGTTTACCTGAGCCCAAACAGCAGTGCCTCCGAGTACGCGACTAAACTTGGAAAAATCGAGGACGCGTTGCGGGATATCCCTGGTAACGTGATCGTGGCGGGCGACTTTAACGCGCGGGCGATCGAGTGGGGAATGCCCTTGACCAACAGACGGGGAAGACTGCTGCTGGAGATGGCCGCAAGGCTGGACCTGGCAGTAGTTAACGAAGGAACGATACCGACGTACAGACGACCAGGGTATGGTAACTCCATACCAGACGTGACTCTGACCTCGGACAGAATTCGAACTAGGATAAGGGCGTGGCGGGTGATCCAGGACTATACGGCCAGTGATCACCAGTACATTGCCTTCAAACTGACAGACGCGACGAGACAGACGAGGAGACGGGGCACAACATCTACGGGGTGGAACCCCAAGCGCCTAGACATAGACGAACTCGAAAGGTATCTGCAAAATGCAGAGCCTCCCTCACGGGAGGTGCCTCAAGAGTTGACGAACCGGGACAGGGTGGAGGCGTTAGCGGCGGCAACGACTGGCTTTCTCCAGCGCCTATGCGATGCCACCATGCCCAAGAAACGGAAAGTACTAAACAGACGACAAACATACTGGTGGACAGCCGAGATCGCGGATCTCAGAAGCAATTGTTTGAAGCTGAGACGGAAAGCTCAACGAGCCCGAAGTCGAGGCGTAGTGGGACTATACTCTATGGAGTATAGTCGCGCCAGACAGCGACTGAGATACGCGATCAATGACAGTAAGAAACGATGTTGGACAAAACTAATCAACGAGGTAGACTCAGATCCCTGGGGCAACGGTTATAAAATTGTAACATGCGCCCTGGGAGGTCGGGGTCCGCCGGAACTACGAGACGCGAAAGTGATGGAGCGGATAGTTGAGAGACTTTTCCCAACCCATCCCAACAGAACGGACGCGACAAACGAAATGACAGATATAGAGATCCCTCTCTTCACGCAGGAAGAGCTCTGCAGAGCTTCGAATGCGTTGAAGCCTAACAAGGCCCCGGGTCCCGATGGCATACCTAGTGAGGTGTTACGGGTGGTCGCTTCGCGCCGCCCGGACATCCTTTTGGGTTTGTACAACGGGTGTCTGGTGGAGGGAGTTTTTAGCAGGCTCTGGAAGGAGGCTCGATTGGTTCTCATCCGTAAGTCTAAGGGGAACCCCGATTTGCCTTCTTCATACAGGCCTCTCTGCCTACTAAATACGGCAGGGAAGCTGTTGGAGCTACTCCTGAGACCAGGACTGTCACAGGCAATTCAAAACGCCGGAGACCTATCCGAACAACAACACGGATTTAGAAAAGGACGGTCGACAATCGGAGCTATAGGTGACGTGACGAACATCTTTCACGCGGCGAACAGGGGCTGTCATGCAACCAGACCACTGGTTCTGTTGGTGACCCTGGACGTTCGTAACGCCTTTAACTCTGCAAAATGGACAGCGATACTGGGGGCGTTGGAGTTGACTTTCAAGGTTGACTCCTACCTCCTTCGTATCATACGGGACTACTTACGAGACCGAGGACTGACGTATGATACTTTGGACGGAAAGAAATGGAAACGCGTGACAGCGGGGGTGGCGCAGGGTTCCATTTTAGGCCCCGACTTCTGGAACGTACAATACGACGGTTTGCTGAGACTAGACATGCCCTCGGACGCGCGTCTCATTGCCTATGTCGACGATGTGGCAGCCGTGATAGTCGCACGCGACTATCACTTGATTCAGTTAAAGCTGAATCAGGTCATGAGACGCGTGAACGAATGGATGACAGATCACGGACTGCAACTCGCGCTGCAAAAGACTGAGTTGTTGTTGCTGACTCGCAGACGTATACAGACGGTGTTTCCGATGACGTTAGGGACGGTAAGACTGGAAACCAGGAGTGAAGTCAAGTACCTTGGCGTTACCTTGGATACGAAGCTGAGCTTCTGGCCCCACCTACGAAACGCGGCGACAAAGGCAGCAGAAAAGACCAAGGCTCTAAGTAGACTGATGGCCAATACCAACGGACCGAAACAGAACGTTCGGAGACTGCTGATGAGCGTTACCCACTCGATTTTGCTTTACGGGGCGGAGGTTTGGGCTGACGCGATGAATATCAGGAAACGCGCGAACGCCATGAAAAGCGTACAAAGGGTGGGCGCGTTAAGAATCGCGTGCGCGTATCGTACCGTGTCTGAGAGCGCCGTTTTCGTGATTGCTGGGGTCATTCCCATCGATCTGCTCGCGGCCGAACGGAAGCGAATTTACGAGCGGAGCTCGAACGTTGGAAGGGAAGACGCTGTGACTGAAGAACGGACGAAGACCATCGAGACATGGCAGAGACGGTGGACGACGGACGAAAGAGGACGGTGGACGAAAAGACTAATACCCGAAATCGGTCCGTGGAAAGAGAGGAAATACGGAGAGGTGAACTTCTACCTTACCCAATTTCTGTCCGGACACGGATACTTCCGTAAGTACCTCTGCAAGATGAAGAGGGTCGCCTCTTCAGAATGCAAGTACTGCGGATGGGCTTGGGACGATGCGGAGCACACATTTTTTGTGTGCGAACATTGGACTGAGCCACGACTAGAGTTACAGACGAGGACAGGAGTGATCACGCCAGAAAACGTGACGAAAATTATGATGACGGACGCGGACAGCTGGCGGTTGATCGCAAAATACGTTATGAATGTGCTTCAGAACAAAAGAGCAGATGGATGTTTGGACGATTGAAAGTCTATGAAGAGTGAATGTAATATCGAGTATGCATGAGAATCTGAAATGAAAGATATGAACGTGAAATGACCACGCAAGGACTGCCGCCCAGGCTGAAGTAATGTGTATAACAGTTCCGGGCTGGTGTCGGTGCAACACGGAGATATGTGTTTAGTGCGTAGTGACATGGGTTTTCTGTCGAGTCGCACATACTCCGGTGGTCGTTTTTCAGGACCATTCTTGCTGAACGACCATCGGAGATGCATAAACAGCATTCACAGACTCCGGAAAAAAAAAAATAATAATAATAATAATAATAATAATAATAATAATAATAATAATAAATTCGTGAGGTCAAAGAGAAACGATGGGTCGAGTGCAAAGAAAAATAGCAATAAATGTTTAATAAATCTTTATTATAAATTTGTGGCTTAAAAAACCTCCTCTTGAGGAGAGGAAGAAAAAGCCACAAATTTAAGCGAATATAAAATTATTAGAAGAAACGCGTGGGTATACCCTAGATACAACTACGAGCGCTCATAAAACTAACGCTTACGCTGTGGTGGAGTACTCCTTCGCCATATACATTTACCCGCACGGCGATCACGGAAACGCTCTTGGGGCTGGTAAGGTCGATGGGGAAGGATGTTCCGCGTTACCTTCTGCTCTGCGTCGTGGCCTCGACGTCTCGAGAACGGAATTAAACCTCGCCATGGACGGCAGCCACCGGGCACGAGTGCCGCTGGGAACACCCTCGCAGACTTGCTCGTAGCAATATCTCCACAAGGCTAGGTCCTTGCCCCGCTGATGCGCCAAAATACATTCACAACCCACACACGACACGTCAATAAATATTGATACTTAAGCTTAATGAATCAATACGGTACATACACTAAATACACTTATACACGCAAGACACTACTTAACATTACAATACGCTTCACCTAAGGATTAAATACGCGCGATTGTACAATGAACCGCCTCTCGCATCGATTACACGGGAGATCGTATATTACAGCAATATACGCGCCCGGAGATTTTATATAAATCTATCCGAAGACTAAAAGCGTAGTATTAATTGATACCCGATTCGCAACTTAACTATTATAATGTTAAGGTACAGTTAACACTAACACGGAACGATACGAGAAAACAAACGGGACGCGCGAACAGCATAAAGGGCGGATCGACGGTCGAGAACGAACTGAACTCCATAATCCTGAGCCTTGAAGGCGACCTCGTACCTGAAACCGTGAACGAAAGGGGGGGGTTCTAACGGCTTTGAGCCCTAAGCTGAGAAAATGAAACATGCTCTCAGTTCATTCGCGAGAGAGCGTGCTGGATCTTGGGAGTGGTGACAAAGGGCATGTGGGGGCCGCGTGCGGATGCGATCTTACATTTATAGCGTCACAAATGAATATTTCCGTGTGACGCTGGTCAGTCCTCGAACATGATTGCTTTCTTCGACGTAGCAATAAAAATTTATGCCGAAGAAAACGATGGGAAAAATTCGAGTTCTTCGCTTTCTCCGCGCACAGCTGCAGCCGGTATGCCCGAACACAATCCATGCAATTAATCTTGTAAACAACTCCTGATTTTAAGCATAAATCATCCTTATCTTTGCAATTATTAAAAATTAATTATAATTTAATTTAAAAATTATTAATTAAACAATCTGCTCAAATTATTGCTATTTTTAAAGAAAATTTGAATGTTATATTTCCGAAAATTTCTTTTTATTCTTTCAGACAATCCTCGAACACATGGCAAGACAATAATTTTGCCTCCGTTAACATCAATTCCTGCACTATGTCTATTTTCGGTATTATAAATGTCAAACAATCTCTCAGCAATTAATCTATTAATAAATTGAATTGGATAACCATTATTAATGAAAGTCTCTCTTGCTATCTGTAAATTATTTTGTCTAAAATTTTTATGTGACAATTTCATTGCTCTGTCAATGACACCTTTTAATGCTCCAATTTTGTTTCCGAATGGGTGGTGTGAATTAAAATCTAAAAAGCTACCTGACTAAGTAGGTTTTCTGTACCAATTAAGTTTCGCTTTATTATTACTACATCTAATGATATTAATGTCCAGAAAACTCAACTGATTATTAACTTCAGTCTACCTTGTAAATTTAATTCTGTCATGTACAGAATTAAAAACATCCACCATTTCATCCACAAAAACTTGTGGAACAATTGTAAAGATATCATCAACATATCTCTTAAATATCATTGGTTCAAAAAGCAATTTTGACAAGGCTGTACTTTCCAACTTTTCCATAACTAAATTAGCTATAACCGGTGACAAAGACGACCCCATTGGACATTCGTATTTTTATTCATAAAATTTATTATCAAGCGAAAAAATTGTGCTATTAAAAACTAAATTAATTGCTTTAATAAATTCATTCATTGTTAATTTTGTATGTAAATTAATATCATGCCATTTTCTTGTATAATATAATTTAACAATTCTCAAGGTACATTTGTAAACCAATATACCATATCCAATGAAATCATCTTGTAGTTTTTTGGAATAATAATATCTTTCACTTCATTGTAAAAACGCCAACTATCCTGAATTTAAGAACTAGTTTTTCCAACTATCTGAACCAATATATTAGATAAAAATCTAGCAATATTATAAGTTGGAAAACATATGGAAGATATTATTATTCTAAATGTCAGATTTTCTTTATGAATCTAAATGTCAGATTTTCTTTATGAATATGAATCAGATTTTCTTTATGACTATACTGTTCCGCAACCCAATCAACAACAGGACACCAAAAAATATCAAAAGTAATTGGAGGTCTATCGAAATCAAAGACAACAACATTAGTATACCACACAAAAGATCCGTAAGATATCTTGGCGTATACTTAGATGACTTAATACGATTTAATGCACATGTCAATATACAAATAAATAAATCAAACATTATTTTCAAAAAATTACACAACTTTTTCTTTTCCCCACTAAATCAAAAAGCCAAAATTATAACCTACCTAAGCTTATGAAGATCAATAATTACCTATTCCTGTCCTATCTGGTTTAATATTAATCCGAATTTAATGGAAAAAATAAGAATTTTTGAAAGAAAAATTTTAAGATGTTGCTTAAATTTATATAGAAGATACTCAGATCCACTTAAAAAAAGAATATCTAATATAACGCTGCAAAAAAAAACAAGAAATAATTAGAATAGATATTTTTATCATAAAACTAATCAGAAAATATGTAAAGTCAATAAATTTAGTAGATAACCAATTGATTAAGAACATACACAATACTAAAAAATTGTACTCGTTAGAAAGAATAAATAATGATTTCGCTACGGTAAATGATTTTAAGTTCCTATACTATATAATATTGCTAGGAGAAATAATAACAAAAAACTATATTAATATACAAACAGCACAGTATTAAGATTCAAAATAGACATCACAAAAAGAGATAGGAAAACTATGTTTCGATTCGAATACAACTAAATTCATATACAGTGAACTGGTAACTATTAATATAATTTAAGAGTATGATTAAGATAATAATTATTCTAAAGTTTTTATGATTTGTTTTGTCTCTGTTTTGATTTTTGTCTCCATTTGTTCTTTTACTTTTTTTTTTCTCTCCCTTCATCCCAAAATACCATGTTAGTAAAGTTAGTTTTTCTTCCTATGTCTATGCATTGATAAAATTTTTCTAACACTACATCACACTATAGGGTGTATCACAGGGGTCGCTACAATCCCGTATGTACACACCTATATTTAGAGCGATGGCTCATGGTGCGTTTTGTCCCGGGGTTACCGACTGGACTCATCAGTAAGGCATTGTCGGTAACCCCTGCCTTAGACGCGGTCATATGGACCGGATCAAGGGCTTATATATTAACCGGAGGCCTGTGTGGTTACTCACGGGTTAACTAAGGTGCCAAGCTGCCCTCTGCTGGCAGACTTGGCATGTGGGTACCCGACAACACTGAATAACTTGATCGTAAGATGCGAAAAGACTATGTAAATATCTAAACATGTAACAACTTTTGTACAAAAAACATTGCAACGAGCGTGGTTCTCACCACCATTTTGTAAAAAAAATATATATATATATTTAAATCCTGGTTTTGTTATGTTTTACCCACTCTGTAAATGTAAATAATTTTTGACATCAATAAAAGCATTTAAAAAAAAAAAAAAAAAAAAAAAAAACGAGGGCCTCTGGCGTCCAAAGCGAGGTACCGACTGTGGGATATTACAGATGTTGTTTTTCGAGCTCGTGCGATGGTGCGATCAACGGGGGAAGACGAATGTCTTTGGCGCGTGCAGAAGGAAAGCTTGTTGAGACAATAGGCTGGCAGCGGGGGTTGCAATAAAAGATGAGTTGCTTATACTGACCAAAAAGAAATTTTATTGCTACATGTACAAATATATATATATATATATATATATATATATATATATATATTCTCGCAGCAGTTAGCAAGCAGCTCGAAGTTTTGAAACCTACGGCAACTTTAAGGAAAACTGGCAAACATCAAAGCCGAGAAAATCTCTTATAGCCAAGAGCTACCAAATTTTTCAATTAGTCGACTAACGCGATTGTTATAATTTTTATATATACGTTTCTTAGAATTCTGATTATATATATGGTAGTAAAAATTGGTGATAACTTCAATTTTATAATAAATCACATTAAAAATTAGTCAAAATATTGTTTTCTAACTTATCTCGTAAAATACAAAAAATTCCATTAAACGATTTAACTAAAAGTTCAAAATCTCATCAAAATACATACTTTTTAATCTATATAGTTTTTCTTTAAATGTTTTTTTATTAACAATAATGTACTTCACCGCAATATTGTCATGACTATTCTATATCCTCCGTTAGTTTGAATATATTTTTTTGGGAACTCTTGGTACAGAATTTTAAGTCAGTTTGCTCTATACTGTTTCGTTTCTTTCTCTCACCTGCTCTCACTGTTTATTACCTGTCCATCTGCACGCACGTTGTACGAGGCCTAGCAGGCAGTTTACCGACATACATGCAAAAAATGTTGCCATCATTATGTTATTTTTTTTTTTTGTTAAATTTGCAGTAAAAAATATCCTATCATTTAATCCTGACCGTATAGAATACGTATTCAAAATTTGAAGGCGATCGAAATATTAACTTACATTCAGGAAAAACATGATTTTCTGAAACCAAGCGAATAGATTTTCTTAAGAACAAAAATTCAGTCAAGTACATATTTATTTAATTCCAATGTTCTAATTACTTAAATTTAGCTCATCGTAATCTAAAAATAAGTATTTTTATTTTCAAGAAAACGTTTCTTTCAAACAAGCTGATCAAAATTAAAATGGAAAACCTGAATTTCTTAAATTTAGTAATCATATACCTGAACACAATACTTTTGATTCTCTAAAAAAGGCTTTACAGAATCAAACTAATATTTTCTAGAAATTAGTATTTAATTGTTTTTATACAGTATATATAGAACAGAGTTACGCAATACATATATAAATAAATATGTTCTTAATCTAAGCAAACAAAATTTTGTTATCTAAAGAAAATCTTATCTGGAACCAATGATTTCAAATTTGAAATCAGGAAAATAAATTCTTAGATTAATTAAATATCTTCTAGATTTTTGTCAAGATTTTCTAGAAAATGGGTGAAAATATTTTCTTGAACCAATAACTGAAAATTTTGGAATCAGAAAATTTAGATATTTGATTCAAGCCGACAAAATTAAGTGAATACATACTTGGATTAAGATTTTCAATACTTCACTCAAGAAATTTAGTTTAAAATGAAGAACTTGATTCTTATCTTTAAAAAAATAATTACTTGAAATACGTTTTTATTTTCAAAAACATGAAAATTCAAGTATGTTAAATGTTTAAAAGTAGTTCATTGATTCAAAGCATTATTTTCTTGACTTTAAAAATCAAAAATTTAAACTAAGCGAATAATTTCTTATATTCTTTTACAATTTATACGTTAATTTACTTTTATTACATTTATTTCAAAACTTCGACCTAACCGTAATTCTATCCGCAGACCTTTGGATTCACAAGGTAACATCTTATTAATTACCCTATCCCAGTACACTGTGGGCAATCATAAAAATTTTATATATCAATTTTCGATCTCTTATAGTTATACATTATGAAATTTATTTATGGATTGCAATGAATAGTATATGCATTTATACATAATACTTATATTATAACAATTTATATAATGTTTTGGTTTTAATTCTTGATTTCCCACATCTAGATAATATTTTCTGAAATGTATTTTTCTTAGGTATATGAAACTGAAAAATAATTCTTTTTTGTATTACTCTATAGCACTGAAAAAATATTTGCTAAGATCAAATGTGGACCGATCACGAGCAATGCAACAATAAGACTAAAACAAAAGGTCGCTTGTGAAGTGTTCAGTAACGTATAGCTTGCTTAAAAACTTTGAAATATTTCTTAAAAATTGCGACGGCCAAAAACATGGCCGCGCAAATTCATTCCGAAGAAAGAATTTATTTTACATGTTAAAATTAAAATACTTATGATGGTGTTACATCTAATTTAGTGGATGTATTTTACATACATACGCGGACTTAGATGTATAAACACCAAAAGAAATAATTACGAATATCATTAGAAATAATATATTAAATATATTATTTCTACAATTAGAAAATTAAAACTCGCGTAAATACCGAAAACCGGGCAAAGGTCGCGACGACTACTGGAGAAGGTAGCCGTCGCAACTGCCGAAACTCGAACGAGTAGAGAGAGAACGCGATCTAGTCTCTCTCTCTACCACTAAGTTAAGTACAGTGTATGCCGTAGAGGGGATACACTGCGCGCGGCAAGAGAGAGCGCGTTCAATGTATTAGACCGTCGGCCGCTATCCCCTCTAATACGTGCCGCACGCACACTACTGCACGCTCTCACTAAGCAGCCTGAGCCGCAACGAATGTAGCGAACGCGCGAATACCAACATATACAACGGGTGTCCGAAAACGAATGCACCCGCTGTATTTAATTAAATTAACTAAAACAAACGATTTAATGTACGCATGATGTATAAATATATGTATATAAATATTTAAACTTGTGTACATGTATATTATTACTGTGCGCAGCACACCGGCTGCTAATAATAACGAAATATAAAATAATAATTGTTGTAATTATTATTGAGTATTATAATTATTATTGATTATTATTGTTATTATTGATTATTATTATTATTATAATTATTATTATAATTATTATAATTCGGCGCCTCGTCCGAAATTAAACGAGCGGCGACGGAATTATCCGATTATTTTATTAGAAAAGGGACTGCAACAGGCAAAATCGGCAGTTCGCCCGGTGAACCAACTGCCCCGAAGTTGTTTCACACGAACTCCTCCCGGAGCTAAAACCTTTCCAGAGCTCAAATTAATCCTGACTTGTAAAAATCCTCTCCGAAATTATTAATTTGATTTCTGTTGCGAGGCGCTCCTCAAAAGACAGACGGTTAATAATTTACCTTTCCTAAGTAAACGTGATCCTGGTTGCGAGGCGCTCCTCAAAAGACCAGCAGTTTACTTATCCTTACATTTACCTATTTCTCCGAAGTTATTAGCTTGATCTCTGTTGCGAGGCGCTCCTCAAAAGACAGACGGCTAATAACTTTACCTATCCTGAAGTAAACGTGATCTTGGTTGCGAGGCGCTCCTCAAAAGACCAGCAGTTTACTTATCCTGACTAAAAATTCTCCCCTTAACTCTTGATCCTGGTTGCGAGGCGCTCCTCAAAAGACCAGTGGAGTTAAGTTTTCCTTATTCTTTTATTCCTTAAAAATCTACCTGTCTCGGTTCATTAAATCCCCGCGTGGAAAATAACACCGGGTATTCGTGCGGTAACTAGCGCCGAATATTAGAGGCATTGCGGAAAATAGCGCAAAATTAACTATAATAATAATATAGATCTAGCGATAAATTACTATTATTAATTATTTTTTGTTTTATATTTATTTGTTTCAGAATCCTGTAAATAGAGGAATTGGACTTTTTTAGATAAATAAATTAATTTTTTGTTATAAAGAATTTATACTGTGTTCATGTAATATTATTTTCCTGAAACCGCCGTCCGATCCTGAAAAACTTCCACCCCTCTCAAAACTACCCTGGGAAGATACCGCGTAGGCTATTCCGAGGGGGATAGGAACGTTACAAAATAAACCATGATTTTAAAACTTCTTGATATTATATATATTATATTATATTAAACAAATCTAGATAATCTAGATAATCTTTTCTTAAATGTAATTTTCTTAGCTATATGAAGCTGAAAAATAATTATTTTTTGTATTATTCTATGTCACTGAAAAAATATCTGCCAATATCAAGTAAATATGTATGCGCCTTGTAGCGCATAAAGAATTATTTCTTAAATTAAAATTAAAACAAATATTTTCTTAGACTGCGAAAGAAGTTGCTTAAAATAGGAAAACCAGAATCTAAAAAATTCCTGCATCAAGAACTTATTCGCTTGAATTAAAACGATATAAACTAGATATTTTAGAACATCCGTTCAACTAAACCGAATGAGTTATGGATTTCTCGAGATTAGCTAAAAAGTAAGAAATTACTTACCTAGATTACCTCATTTTTTTTTTCTTACTGAATTTCACGCAAAAATTATTTTCTTAAATCTAAGGATTATTTGTCACCCTAAAAAATAAATTTCCTATTTTTTAGCTCATATAGTAAAATATCAATCTTATATCATTTTAATTCAAGCAAGCAAGTTTTTGATGAAAGAGCTTTTTAAATACTGGTTTTCTTATATGAAGCAACTTCTTTCACAATCTAAAAAGTATTTATTTAATATACAGTCACAAAAAATTTGTTGACTACATTTTAATCAATATTTATTAATATTTATGTAGTATTTTTTTTAGTTCAATGATTATTTGGATAAATAACTACTTTCATGATCTTAATTTCTTACCTTGAGATATTGGTTTCATAAATTAAGAAAATAATAACCTTGCTTTTATTACTGTAAAAAACAAATTTACCACTCTTCACTTTATAATGAAAAATATTAAATAAAATATAAAAGATCAATATAAATATAAAATACCACTTACATCTAAATATAAGAATATATTTATTTAATATTCGGACGCAGAGAATTTTATTAATTATCATTTACTCAATATTTACTAATTATATCTAATATTTTTAGATTGCAAGAAACTGATTGCTTATTAGTTAACTTCTCTCAAGAACTCAATTCCTTATATCAATACATTGATTTCAAAATTTCACAATATAATAAACTTGAGTTGTACACTATAGTACACAAATGGGTAATATTGAGAACTGGGTTCTCCTGTAATTTTGAATTGAAGCGAATAAGTTCTTCAATAAGGAATTTCTTTTATAATTTCTTTTAATATCTTCTAATCATGTATATAGTATGTGTAAGTATAATTGCTTTAATGTGTAAAGCATAATTAATTTCTAAATATACATGTTATATTTTAAGAAATTTTTTTAACTTAATTTTTTTAATTACACAGAAATATTGACTTGATATGACAACCATTTTTTTCTGTGATATAAATACAAAAATTAGTTATTTTTCGATTTCGTAAATTGTATTATGATTGAATTTAAAAAAATATTATCTGGATATGGAAAATCATATTTTAAAATCAATACGTTATAGAAATTGTTTTAATATAAATATATTATATATATAAATGCATATACTATTCATTGGAATCCATAAATTAATTGCATAATGTATAACTATAGGAGATCTAAAATTGATATAAAAGATTTTTATGATTGTCCACAGTGTACTGGGATAGGGTAATTAATAAGGTGTGAGCTTGCGAATCCAAAGGTTTGTGCATAGAATCCCGGTTAGGTCGAAGTTTTGAAATAATTGTAATAAAAGAAAATTAACGTATAAATTGTCAAAGAATTCAAGAAATTATTCGCTTAGTTTAAACTTTTGATTCTTAAACTCAAGAAAATAATGCTTTGAAGCAAGAAACTATGCACTTCTATAAACATTTAACATACTTGAATTTTCATGTTTCTAGAAAATAAAAACGTATTTCAAGTTATTATTGTTTTAAAGATAGCAATCGAATTCTTCATTTTAAATTCAATTTCTCGAGTGAAGTATTGAAAATCTTAATCCAAGTGTATGTTCACTTAATTTTGTCGGTTTGAATGAAATAACTAAATTTATTTATACAAAATCTTTAATTATTGGTTCAAGAAAATAGTTTCTTTAGATAAGAAAATATTTGTTTAATTTCCAATTTCAGCCACCCATTTTCTAGAAAATTTTGACAAAAATCTAGGAGATATTTAATTTATCCAAGAATTTATTTTCCTGATTTTAAATTTGAAATTATTGGTTCAAGAAAATATATTCTTTCGATAAGAAAATATTTATTTAATTTCCAATTTCAGCCACCCATTTTCTAGAAAATCTGGACTACAATCTAGAAGATATTTAATTAATCGAAGAATTTATTTTCCTGATATTAAATTCGAATCAATTGGTTTGAGGATATATTTTCTCAAAATAAGAAAATATTCTATTATTCCCAAAATTTGTGTTCTGCTGTTGAGAAAAAATAAGCTTGATATTAGAAATGATTTTTTTCAGTATATATATATACTAGCATTCCCCGTCTCAGCTTCGTCCGAGATAATTAATTTAACTGATTTCTTTAACAATTCAATAATATCTAATTAAAAAGTACTCTATATATAAAAATCTATATTATTATAAATAATTGACCGTAATTTACCTATCGTCGCTTCTGTCTATACAGTATGTATAAACAGAATGTACAACCGTATTTAATATACATATATATGCATATTACATACGGCTTCTATGGGGAAAATTGTACTTTTGAATTCTAGTGGTAGAAAAAGATGTCCAAATGTCTCGAGATGACGTTTTCAAGAGTATCATATTCGGATGATAGGACATGTCTCGAGACGACTGCTATAGAGAGTTTTGTGTTGGGGACATAGAATACGATGTCCAGGTATTCCGGAACGACTTTAACTGGAAGTGTATGTGTGTGTGTGTGTGTGTGTGTGTGTTTGAATGATAGAATACGAATCTATTCATGGAAGTCATCCTGACATACCTGGACATTGTTTCCCGCCAACTATACGCGACACTCCCCGTAGAAGCTGTTCTAAATTATCTGGAAATCGCATTCTATAATCCGAACACGAAACACCCTTAGAAGTTGACCCGATATACCTGAACTTCGTTTCCTATCAACTAAACACGACACTCCCCGTAGAACTCGTCTCGTCATAACGGACATTATCTTCTACCATCCGAATATGAAACTCCCTGTAGAAGTCGTTCCAAATCATTTGGAAATCGCATTCTATCATCCGAACATGAAACTCCCCGTAGAAGTTGTCCCGACATACCTAAACATCGTTTCCTACCAACTGAACACGATAGTCCCAGTAGAAGTCGGCATGAGAAAGCTAGCATAACTTCCTAACGACTAAACACAATTCTCCCCGTAGAAGTCGTTTGGGAAAATCTAGATACCGTATTTTACCGTCCCAACACGAATCTTCCCATAGAAGTTAATTTCCTCATATCTGGACGTCATTTTCTATCAACTAAATATAATATTCCCCGTAGATATCGCCCAAAGACACCTGGACATCTCATTCTATCATCCAAACACACAACTGCGTATATAAATCGTCTTGAGGCAACGAGACCGCCCGTACATGCCAATACAATATTTCTCAGTAGAAACCGTATTTAAAATGTATATATAATATGTACAATATAATATACATACAATATATATTACATATTAAATTTTCGTTTTTTCAATTAAATACCGTGAATATTTTTGTGGTGTTACCAACTGAAATTCAAGCAAAATGGTATGGCGAATAGCATATTTTTTAAGCAGACGATGAATATTTCCTTTTTATGCAGAAGTGACGATATATTATATATATATATATATATATATATATATATATATATATAGTTTCGAGGTTGTGGGTAAAAGAACCCTATTTTGCAATCATTTCTTTTATTCAAACTAAAAAAAAACACCTAAAAAAACTTAAATAAACGTAAATTAAATATAAATTCCCCCTCTACACAAAATGTTCAAAACCAATCAATTTAATAAGAAATGATAAATGTTGTCCAATTTACTAGACTCTAATATTAAATTAAAATTATGCCGATTCTTGGAAATGTAAATAGTTTCAACACGCTCTCTTTTCTACTTATTATTAATACCAAGTTCTAAAATATCCACATTCACAAAGTCAAAAGAATGTAAAAACTTTAAACAATGCTCTTTTAAACCAAAAGTAATATGTGAGCAACATAAACTATATTTATGTTCATAAATTCTCTTTTTTAAATATATATCTGTTTGTCCAATATAGTATTTATTACAATCCATGCAATTAATCTTGTAAACAACTCCTGATTTTAAGCATAAATCATCCTTATCTTTGCAATTATTAAACAATCTACTCAAATTATTGCTATTTTTTAAGAAAATTTGAATGTTATATTTCCGAAAATTTCTTTTTATTCTTTCAGACAATCCTCGAACATATGGCAAGACAATAATTTTGCCTCCGTTAACATCAATTCCTGCACTATGTCTATTTTCGGTATTATAAATGTCAAACAATCTCTTAGCAATTAATCTATTAATCAATTCAATTGGATATCCATTATTAATGAAAGTTTCTCTTACTATCTGTAAATTATTTTGCCTAAAATCTTTATGTGACAATTTTATTGCTCTATTAATGACACCCTTTAATGCTCCAATTTTGATTCCGAATGGGTGGTGTGAATTAAAATCTAAAAAGCTACCTGACTAAGTAGGTTTTCTGTACCAATTAAGTTTCGCTTTATTATTACTACATCTAATGATATTAATGTCCAGAAAACTCAACTGATTATTAACTTCAGTCTACCTTGTAAATTTAATTCTGTCATGTACAGAATTAAAAATATCCACCATTTCATCCACAAAAACTTGTGGAACAATTGTAAAGATATCATCAACATATCTCTTAAATATCATTGGTTCAAAAAGCAATGTTGACAAGGCTGTACTTTCCAACTTTTCCATAACTTAATTAGCTATAACCGGTGACAAAGGCGACCCCATTAGACATTCGTATTTTTATTCATAAAATTTATTATCAAACGAAAAATTGTGCTATTAAAAACTAAATTAATTGCTTTAATAAATTCATTCATTGTTAATTTTGTATGTAAATTAATATCATGCCATTTTCTTGTATAATATAATTTAACAATTCTCAAGGTACATTTGTAAACAAATATACCACATCCAATGAAATCATCTTGTAGTTTTTTGGAATAATAATATCTTTCACTTCATTGTAAAAACGCCAACTATCCTGAATTTAAGAACTAGTTTTTCCAACTATCTTAACCAATATATTAGATAAAAATCTGGCAATATTATAATTTGGGACATTTAGAGAAGATATTATTATTATTAATGTTAGTTTTTCTTTATCCATCTGGAGAAGCTCAAGAAATGTCTCGGGATGATTGCTCTAGAGAGTTGTGTTGGGGAGGTAGAATACAATGTCTAGATATTCCAGGACGACTCTTACTGGGAGTGGCGTATTCGAACGACAGAATACGAATTTCTTCATAGAAATCGTACTGACATACCTGAACACTGTTTCCCGCCAACTATACACGACACTCCCCGTAGAAGTCGTTCAAAAACACATCGAAATTGCATTCTATCATCCGAACATGAAACTCGCCCTAGAAGTTGTCCCGATATACCTAAGCATCGTTTCCTACCAACTAAACACTATAGTTCCAGTAAAAGTCGGCCCGAGAAAGCTAGCATCGCTTCCTAACGACTCAACACAATAGTCCCCGTAGAAGTCGTTTGGAAAAATCTAGATATCGTATTTTACCGTCCCAACACGAATCTTCCCATAAAAGCTGATTTCTTCATACCTGTACGTCGTTTTCTATCAACTAAATACAATGTTCCCAGTAAAAATCGTCCAGAGACACCTGGACATTGCATTCTATCATCCTAACACACAACTGCCTCTAGAAATCGTCTTGAGGCAACGAAATATCGTAATCAACCGCCCGTACACGCCCATACAATATTTATCAGCAGAAACCGTATTTCAAATGTGTATATATAATATATACAATATAAAATACATAGATTATATATATAAAATGTTTCCATTTTTTCAATTAAATACCGTGAATATTTTCGTAGCGATGCCAACTTAACTTCAAGCAAAATGTTAGTATACACACAGCATATTTTTTAAGCACACGATAGATATTACCTTTTTATGCAGAAGTGATCATATATTTTATTTATTTATACATAGTTTCGAGGTTGTTAATAAAGAAACCTATTTTGCCCTCATTTCTTATGATCGAACTACATAGTCTCCTGTCACGATTCTGAAGTTAATATAATGTATAAAAACAAAAATATAATTATCGTTACAAATTATATTCAGTATGATTTGGCATACAGAAACATTTTATAAGCGAAGGAGAAAGGAAGATAGAGAGACGGAGAGAGAGAGAGAGACGGAGAGAGAGAGAGAGAGAGAGAGAGAGAGAGAGAGAGATTTTCTCACGTAAGAAAAAATAAAATGTACAAAAATCAAAAGATACCCATAAGGTGTGAGAGTAGTGTCACGATTAACCTGAAGAACAAAAAAGGTAATACCGACTAACGTCACACCTTCTTTGCGATACGAATCCCAAAATTGGATATGAACATTCGTTTGAGCTGGCCTGGTATAAATACTTTAAGCGGACTACTTTGAGTGAATGTTCGTGATTGAAGACGCCACCTGTGGCTGCTGGTGAAATTGACTACTAAAACTGTTAGTTTAATTTATTATTAAAAGTAAAATGATTTTCAAGGAGAAACATAGTCAATCATCTGGCACTATCTCTTTGTCTTTCTTTCTCCTTCTCTTATAAAATGGTACTTTTGCCAAATCATATTGAATATAGTTTGTAACGACAAATTATATTTTTATTTTTATACATTCTATTAACTTCAGAATTTTGAAAAGAGGCTATGTTTATTTGCTCGAACAAAATAAATGATGGTAAAATTAGGTTTATTTACCAACAATCTCGAAACTATGTATATATAGATAAAATATATCGTCACTTCTGCATAAAAAGGTTATATCCATCGCCTATTTAAAAAGTATGCTATGCGTATATCAAAATTTTGCTTGAATTTCAGTTAACATCACTACGAAAATATTCACGGTACTTAATTGAAAAAACGGAAATATAAAAAGTATATATATATATTATATGTATATTATATTGTACATGTACATATTTTAAATACGGTTTCTACTGAGTAATATCGTATTCACGTGTACGGGCGGTTGATTACGATATTCCATTGCCTCAAGACGACTTCTATACGCAGTTGTGTGTTCGGATGAAAGCAAGCGATGTCCAGGTATCTCTGTGCGATTTCTACGGGGAATATTGTATTTAGTTGATGGAAAACGAGATCCAGGTATGAGGAAATCAACTTCTATGGGAAGATTCCTGTTGGGACAGTAAAATACGATATCTAGGTCTTTCCGAACGACTTCTACGGGGAGAATTGTGTTTAGTCGTGAGGAAGTTATGCTAACTTTCTCATGCCGACTTCTACTGGGACTATCGTGTTCAGTTGGTAGGAAACGATATTTAGGTATGTCGGGACAACTTCTACGGGGAGTTTCATGTTCGAATGATAGAATACGATTTCCTGGTGTTTTGGAACGACTTCTACGGGAAGTTCGTGTTCGGACGGTAAAAGATGATGTCCAGGTATGACGGGACCAATTCTACGGCGAGTATCGTGTTTAGTTGATAGGAAACGATGTTCAGGTATGTCGGGTCAACTTCTACGGGGAGTTTCGTGTTTGGATGATAGAATGCGATTTCTAGATGATTTGGCTTCTACGGGGAGTGTCATGTACAGTTAGTAGCAAACGATATCCAGGTATCTCATTACGACTTCTATGAAGAGATTAGTATTCTATCATTCGAACACGCACGCTCCCAGTAAGAGTCGTCCCGGGATAAGTAGACATTGTATTCTAGCTCACCAATACAAAACTCTCTATAGCAGTCGTCCCGAGACATTTCCTATAGTCCGAACATGATGCTGTCTGTAAACGTCATCTCGAGACACTTGCACACCTTTTTCTACCGCTCGAAGTCGAAACTACAATTTTCTTCATTGAAGGCGTATTTAATATGCATATATATTGTATAAAATGGTCGGTAAAATATCAACTTTTTGAAGTGGAGGCTACATTGAAACAGCTTTGTATACAGATGCAACGATAGGTAAATTACAGTCAATTATTTATAGAAACATAGATTTTTATATATAGATATAAATATATATATAAATCATTATATATTGAAAATAAAAATGCAGAATATAAAAAACCTCCCTCACAGATGCAAGTATTCTTCAGTAATTCGTTATATAATTATTATTCATTAAATTACAGGATTATTTAAGTTATTGCATGTAAAATAAAGATATAGTATTTTTTCAGAATATAATTAATATTTATATTTAAAATACTTACAAATGATATACTGATAATTTATATGATAACCTTAAAATATAAATATATATTACTTTTTTATATAAAATTATGGTTCGGAAAACAAAGTAAAAGTATAAATATCGGCAGTGATTTTTTAAAATTCTGTATTTAAATTTTTACTCAACATAAATTTGTTTATATATATATATTGTAACACATATAGGAATTTCTTCCTAGATTTGTTAGAGGGAAAATTAGAGGGAAAAATAAAATGAAGAAGGGAGATAGACTTATAGGTATATGATAATAATCTATATTATAATATTTAGAATTTTGAGAATTTTAATATTGTAATAGTGTTCTTGAAAAAGTAAATCGTAGGCAACTGTGCTCTGATATTTTTCAAAAAAAAAATAGAAATATAAAGATTGTTGAAGATCCCACTATTGGCTTTATTCTACGATTGTCATCGTTCGTTCGAACTAATATTTACATTCCAAGACCTGCCAGTATTCTCTTTAACGAAATCTCGGGAGAATTTTCATTGTCAAGAAAGACAATTTTTGGAGACCAAGTTTATCAACTTCGGTGATAAATTTTCAGCGTTGCTTTGTAAGGTTGGTGAATCGTCTTAATACTTACATTAATTTGGAATCCTTTGAATAACAGTTTTTATTGATTTAATTCAATATAGAGTGATTTGTTTTTGTAATTTAAATATTATATATATATTTAATTTATCAAATCAGAAGTGTGTGTGAGTCAGAGAGAGAGAAAGAGTGAGATATTCACATAGAGTAGTAGTTATAAGAACAACAAGCGCGCACACATCTTTCGATAGTCGTTATTCTTGTTCTCCGTAAGGCGGCGCCCTTGTTGCTTCATCTCTCTGATAGACTTGTAATTTTTCTCTCTCACACCCTGTGTGAACGAAAACATGCGTTAACATAACGCGAGTGCATAATAGGTAAGTATAGTATATTACTTATTATAATTTCATAGAATTTAATCAATTTTAAGATATTCATCTATTCAAATAAATAAATTTTTCTCTTTCTTTCTGTTTGTAATAGAAAATCTCATAATATCCCCCTGTACCTGATAATTGTCCCGTTCATTCCTGGATCATTAATAATCTATTTATATAATTTATTATGAATATAAATTAAAAATAAATAAATTCCAGGACAAAAAGGTAAGTCCGAGGAAAAATAATAGAAAAGAACCTACGGTCGACCTAAATTGTTTTTAAAACAATTTAATCTATTGGGGTTCTTGTAAGCTCTGTTAACGGTTACTTTTATTGGCTATCTATTAAATAAGTAGACCGTTACAATGTGTGTGTGTGTGTGTGTGTGCATGTGTGCGCGCGTGTAAAGCATACCAAAAGTGGGATGATGAATATAACTGTTTAATAATATAAGCAAAATACATCAAACGTACGTGCATTATATTAACTTCTATTGCATAAAAATTTTGAATTATTTCTCTTGCATATCTTCGGCAATAAGCCGAAGATTTTTACTAGTTCGTGGCAACTTATTGCGCTTATGTATTGCCGACAATAATTTGATTTTGTTGTCTCACAATGCACTTGCGCAAATTTGACGCAACTGGGCGGCAAACCACGGAGGTGTGCATACGCTTGAAACGCGCTGTTATCTGAGACTGCATATCAGATAGTTGACGAACTAGCAACAAACTTCAGCTTTTTTTTATGTTATTTAACGTCGCTCTATTTATGCTTCCAAATACCGGCGCTAATCAGCGATGGAGGTCTACGATGTGTTTGTGAACAAAGCACATGTAAATTATTACAGCAGTGCTTGTGTCAATCGGCCGAGACCGGGATTTGAACTCGGATCACCAAGTTACTAGTCCTTCGCTCTAGCAATCGAGCCATCGTAGGCCTCAATCTTTAGCTTATTAGCGAATTTATGCAGGAGAAATAATTCAAAATTTTTATGCCTTAGACGTTAATATAATGCACATGAGTTCGATGTATTTTAATGGACTTTCCTTCTTTCGTCAAACAATTATATTCATTATTCCACTTTCGGTATGCTTTACACACACACACACACACACACACACACACGCGCGCGCGCGCGCGTATATATATATATATATATCACATCACATCACATCACATCACATATCATATCATATCATATCATATCATATCTTATCCTATCCTATCCTACTAATTTATAATGACAAAGCATGTTTTTGTTTGTACATGAGAACCAAAAAAACTACTGAAACGATTGGTCTCAAATTCAAAATATAGATTCTATTTTATATTGGAAAGGACATAGGCTATGTTTTTTATTGAAAATCATTTTAATTTCAGCAATAAGTTTAGTTAACAGTTTTAGCAGCCAGTTTCACCAGCGGCTACTAGGTGGGGTCTTGAATCACGAACGTCAACGCCAATTAGTCCGTTGAAAGTATTAATACCAGGCCAGCTCAGATGAACGATTATATCCAATTTTGGGATTCGTATCCTGAAGAAGGTGCCAGTGTTACTCTTTTTGTTATTCAAGTTAATCTGACACTACTCTCATACCTTATGGATATATTATTTTTCTAAATTTTGTTTTTGATTATATATTTCTTTCTCTCTTTCTTTCTTTCTCTCTCTCTCTCTCTCTTTCTTTCTCTCTCTGTACTTTCTCTTTCTCCGTCTTCTGTTATAAAATGGTTGTGAATGCCATGCATACTGAACATAATTTGTGACGACAAATTATTTTTTTGTTTTTATACGTTATATTAAGTTGAAAAGTAACATAGACTACTTTTTAGTTTGAATAAAAGGCAAAATAGGGTTTGTTACCAATAAAATCGAAACTGTGATATTATTATTATATTATTATTATAAATGTATATACATTTTTAATACGGTTTATACGGAGAAATATTGTACTAGTGTATACGGACGGTTAAATACGATATCCCGGTGCGTAAGGACGATTTCTACTTGGAATTTTGTGTTCGAATGGTAGAACACGATGTCCAGATGTTTTGGAACAACTTTTAGAAAGAGTATCCTGTTTAGTTGGTGGGATACAATGACCAGGTATGTCGGGGCGACTTCTACGGGGATTGTTGTATTTGAACGGTAGAATATGATGTCCAGATGCTTCGAGATAATTTCTTCAGTTGCATGTTCGGACAGTAGAAAACGTTGTCCAAGTATCACGAAACGACTTCTATGAAGAGATTCGTATTCTATCATTCGAAAACTCAAATTCTCAGTAAAAGTGTCCCTGGATACCTAGACATCGTATTGTATCTCTCCAACACAAAACTCTTTATAGCAGTCGTCCTGAGACATGCCCTATCGTCCGAACATGATACTTTCCGTAAAATATTGTATAAAATAGTCGGTGAAAGATTAACTTTTTGAAGTGGATGCTGCTTTGAAGCAGCTTATTATACAGAAGTAACGATAAGTAAATTAAGACAGATTATTTATAGTAATATAAATTTTTATATATAGAGTACGTTTTACTTAGATATTATTAAAAATTTAAATACAGAATTTTAAAAAAACACTGCCGATATTTATACACTTACATTGTTTTCCGAACTACAATTTTATATAAATAAGTAATATATATTTATATTTTAAGGTTATAATATAAATTATAAATATCATTTGTAAATATTTTAATATAAATAATAATTATACTCTGAAAAAATATTATATCTTTAATTTATTTGCAATAACTTAAATAATCGATGAATTTAATTAATAATTATTATCTAACGAATTACTGAAGAATACCTTTATTTGTGAGGGAGGATTATATATATATATATATATATATATATATATATATATATATATATATATATATATATATATCTGTAAAAAATATAGAATTTATTGAATAAAAATTTTGTTTTGTGTAATCAGCATTTTTATTAAAAAAAATATAATAAATATGTATATATATTATGCAGCAAAATGCATGATATACCGCGTCAATTAGAATACAATTCAATGACATAGTTGTTTGAAATGGTTACGCCTCCTGTAGATCGGGGTAGTAACTCACCTCGGGGTTTAGACACTTTTTATATGGGCTTTACGCGTCTATCCATATCTATCTTCGTTGCTGGTGTACATGGTATGTCATCAATCTCTCTCTCTCTCTCTCTCTCTCTCTCTCTCTCTCTCTCTCTCTCTCTCTCTCTCGCTCACTCTCTCTCTTTCTCTCTCCTTCTCACTCCTCTCACTCCTTCTCTATTTGTGAATGTGTGTTCATGCATGCAAATATGATGTACCTTAACGTATTGTGAAATATTTTATAACTTATATAATAAATTTAGTTAGTGCATATATATGTTTATTAGCCAATCATGGCGCGCAGCTTTTAGCATTGAGAAAATATACAGGCATATAGGCAGTGTAGCTATGAGAACCCGTCATAATAAAGAACCGGGTTCGTCGGGAATGCTGAAAAGCAGGAAAAAAGATATCTACAAAAAATGAAAAGCTTTGTTCAAGCTCTTCCCTGATTATGTTATGAGGTTGCATATGCAGTATTATTTCAAGGAACTGCATCCAAATCTCCGTCTATTTTCTCGATGTATAAAATGCCCATGTGTAGTAATTAAATTTCACGGGATTGGTTGATGAAGATATAGACTGATCAATGCTAATGAGTCATGTTGCTGAAATTTTTTTAGAAACGCAGATTGTTTAGATATATATAGGAACTATATATATATGAGAATATATACAATTATGATTTTGTAATTTTGTAATTTTGTAATTTCTTTTTTTTAAATTAAATATAGTAGCATTAAATAAATTCTTATTTTATTGGTATTTTCGTAACTTTTAAATAGCTGATGATACAATAAATACATGTTATATGTTTTCTTAAAATATTTAAATAGTAGTATAATAAAATTTGAAAAAATCTAATAATAATTATAAACATCCAAGAATGTATACTTACAACAATGTCGTCGACTAACTGAAGAAGTTCTTCTTGAAGCTTCTTATCTTCATCGCTCTATATTAAAGATTAAATAAAGAATACAAAAATTAATAACATTTAAACGAGAAACTATTGAAGTTTTAAGAGTATTAATTGACCTAAGAAGAAAAGAAACTTATTTTTATTTTATTTGTTACTTTTAACACTGATCGAATTAATTGAGAAAGCATAACTAAAATGAAAGGTAAAGTAAACATTTACTTTGGTATTTTCTTATTATCTTACCAATTCGTTTTCTTTTTCATTGAGCATTTTTCTTTTTTTTGATTCTGTAGCCATGTTTAACCTTTAATATTTTACAAGATAAATTAGTAGAGCATACAGGATACAACTATATTCACACATCATTGTTTTATTAGTAACATTCAAAAAGATTATAAAATAAAACGAAATCACACTTTTTTTATAATTTTTGCAAGTCTTTATAATACACGAGCAAATGAACGTAACTAAACAAATTGAATAATAAATTATGGACCAGATCCAAATATAACACTTATTTTCCATGAAATTTTTTTCTAAAAGAAAAAAATAAAACCGAGTACAAAAAGATCGATTAAAAAATAAATTGCACAAAAAAATTTGTAAGATAAAAAAATTTGATAAAAATCAAACCAAATTAAAAAAACATAAGAGAAAAATCCCAGAAAAAATTAGTTAAAAAATTTTAAATATTGGTTAAATAAACCGATTTAAAAAAAATAGATTGAAATAATATTAGTTTTCAAAAATGTAAAAAAAGTAAGAAATATCGATAAACTGTTGCCGTATAATAAATATATATATTACCTGCGATAATTTTATGCATTAATAATTTATACTGTTTAAAATTCAGTAAATTTAGAATAGATAACAAATTGAAATTGTAGAACCATAGATAAAAAAGATGAAAATATAGATAAAATGATTGCAAATAAAAAAAATATTAGATATGCACTTAAGATATAAAACAAAGATAAAAAATATATATTTAAAAATTTTTATAACATTTCTGTAAAAAGCGATTTTCATTCTTTTAGAACGTAATCAATAATATTTATTGAATTGTTAATTACTATAACATACTGTATAAAATACAAATTAGATAAACTCATCTTTGATTAAAATTATAAATTAATTAAGCAAAAATAAATTTTTTGTTTTTATAATTCCTAGATTTGTTTCTCTAATTAAACAGAGCTATCTTTAATTTTATTGTTTAGCATTTAATTATTATGCATTTATCTTAAGTTTTCAATCTCGTTCGAATTGAGAACAAGCGCCATCTTCTTTATAAGTTCGAAAATATAAGTTCGTGTATAGAGACTATACGCTATAAACTACTGATGTAAGTAACTGAATATACCCGTGAAAGCGGTGGTCGAGTTGATAGAGTAACTGCTTTGAATTGAACTGATTTGAGTTCGATTCAAGTTTGTAGCAGTTTTTATAAAAGACGTTTTTATTGATCAAGTTACGTTTTTAACACGTTTTGTTAACAATGCATGCTCCTTAGATCCATCTCTGATATTCTTAAGAGATGCTTGAGTCATAAGTGTGCTAGAATATACAATAACTTCTACTTTGATCTAATAAATTCTCTACCTTACATCTATGAAGAGAAAAGATCGAAAAGAGGACAATTTTTTTTATTTTGTTTTTTAAAAACTTTTAACTTCTATATTAATTTTCAATGATAAGAATTAGAAAAAAGAGAATTATTTTGCTTAAAAGAGACTTCGCTTGCAAAATTTTTTTATTAAAATATTATATTAAATAATTATATCAATAATTCTATAACTGATTTTCATATTTTTAATGTTTCTAAATTTGTATATTTTTGTTAAAAATAATTTTTTTAAATTTATTAGGACAGTTTAAAATTTTTTTTACATGCAAAACGGCGTAGAAGATGGCTAAAGCTGTATGATTTAAGATTTTACCTTTTTATTTCACTATCAGCAATAAAAATATAATAGAAAATAAAATATTTATAAATGTTATGTTAGTTATATCAATTAAAAAATGCTAAATATTTATAATATTTTTATTTTTAATTCGTGGTGTATATTTGAAGTTAAATTTAAATTTCCAAGAATTAAGATTTTATATATAATATAGTATATGAAAAATACTAAATTTTACGAACTGTGACATAAAAAGAGTCCAAAATTTGGGTCACACATTCGTTTAGTGAAGTTTATTTCTGTACTCGTCAAATATATGACTAGATGGATCTACATGCATCCAAACGCTTAAAAGGAATCTTTTACTTTTTCTAATTCTATTTTTAAACGATTATTAGAAAATAATCAAATTTAAGTTGACAGTTTTTTTTATTATATCCAGTTTTAAATGTAACTTTGCGAACCATAAGCTTACCGACGAAAATGAAAGTGCGCTCAAGTTATGAAATATTTTTGGTTCATGTTTTCGAGATTATTATTTATAAATCGAATGTCGAGACTGGTGTATAATTCTCAAAATATAAAAAAATGCTTATTATATTACTATCGTTATGCTATGGACTTATGCAAATTACTATATCTATATACATTAACTTTAGCGTCATATATTATAACATTAATGTCACAGGCGGAATATTGATTTGAAAGTACGATAAATTTTTATTTAAAAATTTAATTTTTTTTCAATATTACATAATGACATAAGTTTATATCTATGTGATCGACAATATAATATGTGTTAATGTTCTATATAATAGATGTATTAATTTTTAACTTAAAAAAAATATCTCTGAAGAAATATGGAAAGATTGAAGAAATAATTAAAAACACACGCAGCTTGCACGTATATAGTTTTAAATTTCTTTAATTTATTTTAGATAAATTGCAAGAATATTTATAATAACGTTAAAACTATAGTATATAATAATGATTTTGTAGTATAAATAAAATTCAAACAGTCTCTGTTAATAATTTTATTAAAACATATTTATTACAAGTATATTCAAGGAACAATAAATTTTTTTAATTTATCAGAAATACTTCTAGAAATTAAAAACCTATAATACGAGGACGTTTCAATAAGTACCCGTGTTGATCTACTACGTTAACATTAAAATCTAGGTCATACTCGTATTTTTTGAAAATATGTTAAAACCTCATGTCATTACTTATAATTATTTAAAATACTTATATATTTTTTGATTGAAAATGCATATTGTAGAGAATACAAAACTTAAAATTCTATCCTATTGTAAAACGTTATACAATGTAAATCTTATATCTCGTAGTTATAATTTAGAAAACGGATAACTGTTAAAAATTAAAAAGTTAAATTTTTGGTTTATATTATTATTTATATTTTTAATATTTGAAACAATAAAAAGAAAATAAAAGTATTGAAAAAATTTTGAGAGAACAACAGAACAATAGAAAGAGAAAATTCATGAATTTCCTGTTAAACAATGTAATAATTAATAACAACTCCATTCTGAGTTTGACATATGATCAAAAAAACAATTTTTATACTTTATTGATTCAATGATATTAAAACTACAACAGAATCTTTATCTTTTTGGAAAAAACTACGGCCGCATACATAACGTAACACAAAATATGTACATGTAATTTATATATTTATTATTAAATATCTCTTTGAGTAGCAGCTAGTAGTAGATGAAATTTTTTGCAGATTATTGTTTATACTCATTGCTTCAAATTAGTGCAAAATTGGAAGTTAACCCTCGTGTACGTTTTTTCTTATGCAATTGTTAATGTAAAATATTTTTAATTAAAAAAAATTGTTTATATATAAATAGTCTTAATTTTTGCATATGCAGCGTATTCTTTAAAAAAAATGAAATAATTTTCAAAAGCTAAATTTTTCATTTTATTATTGATTGTTTTTGACTTAAGGGACTTTAAATAAATGAACAATAATGAAATTCGAAAAATTTTTATTTTTATTATAGTTACAATTCTCTTGATAGAAGTCCAGTGGAAAAAAGAGTCCTATGGCTGTCTTTAATATCCTGGACATTTAATTTCGCTATCGCAATCAATATTTATTTCAATGGTATATTCTTTTGTTTTAGAACTTAGTGTTTTATCAATAAATAAAATAGTAATAACAAATTAATAATAATTAATGAATAAATGTCTCCGTAACATTAACCATTAAAATATATTTCTTATAAAAATTTTATTGATTCCCGATTCTTGAGATCCTACTTAACAAAAACATATGAACAGTTTATTAAAAATCAAAAAAAAATTTTTAGCCTCGTGCGCGCGTTTTGATCCATTTTGTACCATAGTTTAACATAAACACGTGCGTACATATGGATACTAATGCGACTGTGGCAAGTGCCTAGGAAAAGGGCTCTGACAGACATAATGAGAGAGACAGAGAGAGAGAGAGAGAAAGTATATCTCTTTTTCCGTCTACCTCCCACGGACACCACAGAAAGGAAGAATAGCAGCCACGCCGTACAATCTCAAGTATGCTATAAGCTAAGCCGCCTATTCCTCTTTTATGCAACGGGCAGTATAGGGAAAGAGAAAGCTATATACTTTTCTGCCTCTCTAACACGCAACAGATATTGATAACCATCAATGGAAGTAATGTAAAGAATCTTCTTTCTTTATCTATTATAATATAGGGGGAGTGGAAACGTTTTTGGAGGGGGAGGGCTCTTTCTCTATATATTACAACTAGCATCCCCCGTCTCGGCTTCGTCCGAGATAATAATTTAACTGATTTCATAAATAATTCAATAATATCTAAGTAAAAAGTACTCTATATATAAAAATCTATGTTTCTATAAATAACTGACCACATCAGCCTCCACATCAAAAAGTTGATATTTTACCGACCATTTGATACAATATATATATATATATATACTTTTTATATTTCCGTTTTTTCGATTAAATACCGTGAATATTTTCGTAGTGATGATAACTGAAATTCAAGCAAAATGTTGATATGTGCATAGCATATTTTTTAAATAGGCGATGTATATTGCCTTTTTATGCAGAAGTGACGATATACTTTATTTATATATATAGTTTTGAGATTGTTGGTAAAGAACCCTATTTTGCCGTCATTTCTTTTGTTCGAACTAAAAAAAACATAGTCACTTGTCACAATTTTGAAGTTAACAGAATGTATCAAAATAAAAATATAATTTGTCGGCACAAACTATATTCAGTATGATTTGGCATACAGAACCATTTTATAAGAGAAGGAGAAAGAAAGACAAAGAGATAGTAACAGAGAAAAAGAGGAAAGAGAGAGAGAGAGTGAGAGAGAGAGAGAAAGAAAGAGAGAGAGAGAGAGAAGAGAGAGAGAGAGAGAGAGAGAGAGAGAGAGAGAGAGAGAGAGAGAGATTTCCACGTAAGAGAAAATAAAATTTACATAAATCAAAAGATATCCATAAGGTGTGAGAGTACTGTCAGATTAACCTGAAGAACAAAAAAGGCAATACCGACTAACATCACACCTTTAGGATATCAATCCCAAAGTTGGATATGAACATTCACTTGACCTGGCCTGGTATTAATACTTTAAGCCGACTACATTGAGTTGATGTTCGTGATTTAAGGAGCCACCTAGTGGCCGCGGGTGAAACTGAATACTAAAACCATTAATTTAATTTATTGTTAAAAGTAAAATGATTTTCAAAAAAAATCATAGCTTATGTCCTTCCCAAAATAATATATAATCTATATGTCAACTTTCAGAACAATCGGTTGAGTAATTTTTTCGATTATCGCGTACAAACAGAAACATGCTTTGTCTGTATAAATTAGTATGATATGATATGATATGATATGATATGATATGGTATGATATGATATGCTGGGAGCATAGCACACTTTCAAAGGTGAGGAGGTGTGATAGAATTCCTATATGCTAGAATGCTTACAGCTTATCTACTTATGCATTCATCTATATATATATATATATATATATATATATATATATATATATATATATATATATATATATATATATATATTATATCATATCATACTCATACTAATTTATAAAGACAAAGCGTGTTTTTGTTTGTACGTGATAAGCGTAAAAACTACTGAACCGATTGTTCTGAAATTTGACATATAGATTCTATATTATCTTGGGAAGGACATGTTTTTTTTTTTTTGAAACTAAGTTAATAGTTTTAGTAGTCAGTTTCACCAGCGACCACTAGGTGGCGTGAAAAATTCTTTCTCTCTGTCTGTCTCTCTCTCTCTCTCTCTCTCTCTCTCTCTCTCTCTCTCTCTCTCTCTCTCTCTCTCCCTCACTCGCTGTCGTCTTTTATAAGATGGTTGTATTCCAAATCATACTAAAAATAATTTGTGAAAACAAATGATAAGATTAATTTGATATTTTTTTGAATATTCTATTTTTTTCTATGCAAGAAGAAAATTGTATAATTATTTTGAAACATGAATTATACAGAATGTTCAAATAAAAGCATTAGAATAACCAAATAATTTTTGAAAAGGGTTTAAAGTATATTGTTTTCAGACATTTGCCTTGCAAATTATTTTAATATTATAAGGGGTTTTCAGTATATATGTAGAGTTGTGGTCTTATCGATTTTTATTTAAAAAAAATTAATTTTAAAAAATAATTAAAATTATTTCAATTAACATATATCTATATATACCATTTCATATAGCCAAAAATGTAAATTTCAACATAAATTGTTAGAAGTGGTATCCAATATAAATTGTGTTTTGTTTTTTTACTAATATACATTTGTGAATTACTAATTATTTAAACAAACAAATTGAAGTTAATTTCTATTGGGTCCCCTCTTTGATACATCAACAAGTACAACCTACTTAAAACTATTATTTATTTAACCTATTTAAATCATGACAAAATTTAGAAATTTCAAATTCAAATTTTAATGATAATTTATAATTAGAAAAATTGATATATTTATTTTGGCCTTTAATTCCATCAGCGATTCTACTACTTCTATATGAATTTATACTTTTTTTTATATAAATTACATTTTCTACTACATTAGTTTGAACAATGTTGTAGTTCTTTTTTAACGAATCTAAAACAAACTTATTTCTTTGGTTTTTTAAAATTATCCGATGGGTTTTGGCAGTACAGGATGTAATTGAAAATTTTCTTTTAAAAAAGTGATACGTGTCAAAAAATGACATTTCGCTTTTAAATATTGTTTTCAATTATATTAAGCTGGTGACCCCAATAATTTTTTCTACCATTCAAAAATGGATTTCAACTTGCAATTTCAAGATTTTTCAATTCTGATGGATTTGGCAAACTGTACAACTAGGTGAATTTTAATTTTTGAAACCGAACGTAGATTTTCTTACAATCATATTGATTAAATTGTTATAGTTAAATATATCATATATCATAGCATATTATATCATATCATATAATACTTCATAACACATCATCATATTATATAATATCATATTTCATATCACATCATCATATCACATCATACTTCATATCATATCATCATATAATATCATACTTCATATCATATCAGCATATCATATCATACTTCATACTAATTTATAAAGACAAAGCGTGTTTTTTTTTGTACACAATAACCGAAAAAACTATTGAACCGATTGTTCTGAAATTTGACATAGATTCTATATTGTCTTGACAAGGGCATCAGCTATGTTTTTTATTGAAAATCATTTTACTTTTAACAATAAATTAAATTAATGGTTTTAGTAATCAGTTTCACCAGCGGCCACTAGGTGGCTCCTTAAATCACGAACATCAACTCAATGTAGTCGGCTTAAAGTATTAATACCAGGCCAGGTCAAGTGAATGTTCATATCCAACTTTGGGATTCGTATCCTAAAGGTGTGATGTTAGTCGGTATTGCCTTTTTTGTTCTTCAGGTTAATCTGATAGTACTCTCACACCTTATGAATATCTTTTGATTTTTGTAAATTTTATTTTCTCTTCTGTGGAAATCTCTCTCTCTCTCTTTCTCTCTCTCTCTCACTCTCTCTCTCTCTCTCTTTCCTCTTTATCTCTGTTACTATCTCTTTGTCGTTCTTTCTCCTTCTCTTATAAAATGGTTCTGTATGCCAAATCATACTGAATATAGTTTGTGCCGACAAATTATATTTTTATTTTGATACATTCTGTTAACTTCAAAATTGTGACAAGTGACTATGTTTTTTTTAGTTCGAACAAAAAAAATGACGGCAAAATAGGGTTCTTTACCAACAATAACTATATATATAAATAAAGTATATCGTCACTTCTGCATAAAAAGGCAATATACATCGCCTATTTAAAAAATATGCTATGCACATATCAACATTTTGCTTGAATTTCAGTTATCATCACTTCGAAAATATTCACGGTATTGAATTGAAAAAACGAAAACATAAAAGAAATATATATATATATATATTGTATGTATATTATATTGTACATGATATATATACACATTTTAAATACGGTTTGTACTGAGTTTCTACAAGCGGTTGTATACGATATCTCGTTGCCTCAGGACAATTTCTATTGGGAGTTTTGTTTTCAGATGATAGAATGCGATGTCCAGGTGTCTCTGTGCGATTTCGATCGGGAATATTGTATTGAGTTAATAGAAAATCTCGTCCAGGTATGAGGAAATCAACTTCTATGGTAAGATTCGTGTTGGGACGGTAAAATACGATATCTAGGTCTTTCCGAACGACTTCTACGGGGAGTATTGTATTTAGTCGTTAGAAAGCGATGCTAGTTTTCTCGGGCCGACTTCTACGGGGAGTATTGTGTTTAGTCGTTAGAAAGCGATGCTAGCTTTCTCGGGCCGACTTCTACTGGGACTATCGTGTTTAGTTGGTAGGAAATGATGTTTAAGTATGTTGGGACAACTTCTAGGGGGAGTTTTATGTTCGGATAATAGATTGCGATTTCCAGGTGTTTTGAAACGACTTCTACGGGTAATTTCATGTTCGGGCGGTAGAAAACGATGTCCAAGTATGACGGGACGATTTCTACCTTGAGTATCGCATTTAGTTGATAGGAAACGATGTTTAGGTATGTCGGGACAACTTCTACGAGGAGTTTCGGGTTTCGATGATAGAATGCGATTTCCAGGTGTTTTTAAACGACTTTTACGGGGAATTCCGCGTATAGTTAGTCGAAAACGATGTCCAGGTAGGTGCATAATATATATACATATTTATTATATTTTTTTTAATAAAAATGCTGATTACACAAAATAAAATTTTTATTCAATAAATTATATATTTTTTACAGATATATATATATATATATATATCTATATATATATATATATATATAATATATATATAATATAATCCTCCCTCACAAATAAAGGTATTCTTCAGTAATTCGTTAGATAATAATTATTAATTAAATTAATCGATTATTTAAGTTATTGCAAATAAATTAAAGATATAATATTTTTTCAGAGTATAATTAATATTTATATTAAAATACTTACAAATGATATTTATAATTTATATTATAACCTTAAAATATAAATATATATTACTTATTTATATAAAATTGTAGTTCGGAAAACAATGTAAGTGTATAAATATCGGCAGTGTTTTTTTAAAATTCTGTATTTAAATTTTTAATAATATCTAAGTAAAACGTACTCTATATATAAAAATTTATATTACTATAAATAATCTGTCTTAATTTACTTATCGTTACTTCTGTATAATAAGCTGCTTCAAAGCAGCATCCACTTCAAAAAGTTAATCTTTCACCGACTATTTTATACAATATTTTACGGAAAGTATCATGTTCGGACGATAGGGCATGTCTCAGGACGACTGCTATAAAGAGTTTTGTGTTGGAGAGATACAATACGATGTCTAGGTATCCAGGGACACTTTTACTGAGAATTTGAGTTTTCGAATGATAGAATACGAATCTCTTCATAGAAGTCGTTTCGTGATACTTGGACAACGTTTTCTACTGTCCGAACATGCAACTGAAGAAATTATCTCGAAGCATCTGGACATCATATTCTACCGTTCAAATACAACAATCCCCGTAGAAGTCGCCCCGACATACCTGGTCATTGTATCCCACCAACTAAACAGGATACTCTTTCTAAAAGTTGTTCCAAAACATCTGGACATCGTGTTCTACCATTCGAACACAAAATTCCAAGTAGAAATCGTCCTTACGCACCGGGATATCGTATTTAACCGCCCGTATACACTAATACAATATTTCTCCGTATAAACCGTATTAAAAATGTATATACATTTATAATAATAATATAATCATAATATCACAGTTTCGATTTTATTGGTAACAAACCCTATTTTGCCTTTTATTCAAACTAAAAAGTAGTCTATGTTACTTTTCAACTTAATATAACGTATAAAAACAAAAAAATAATTTGTCGTCACAAATTATGTTCAGTATGCATGGCATTCACAACCATTTTATAACAGAAGACGGAGAAAGAGAAAGTACAGAGAGAGAAAGAAAGAGAGAGAGAGAGAAAGAAAGAAAGAGAGAAAGAAATATATAATCAAAAACAAAATTTAGAAAAATAATATATCCATAAGGTATGAGAGTAGTGTCAGATTAACTTGAATAACAAAAAGAGTAACACTGGCACCTTCTTCAGGATACGAATCCCAAAATTGGATATAATCGTTCATCTGAGCTGGCCTGGTATATATACTTTCAACGGACTAATTTGCGTTGATGTTCGTGATTCAAGACCCCACCTAGTAGCCGCTGGTGAAACTGACTGCTAAAACTGTTAACTGAACTTATTGCTGAAATTAAAATGATTTTCAATAAAAAACATAGCCTATGTCCTTTCCAATATAAAATAGAATCTATATTTTGAATTTGAGACCAATCGTTTCAGTAGTTTTTTTGGTTCTCGTGTACAAACAAAAACATGCTTTGTCATTATAAATTAGTAGGATAGGATAGGATAAGATATGATATAATATGATATGATATGATATGATATGATATGTGATGTGATGTGATGTGATGTGATGTGATATATATATATATATATATATATATATATATATATATATGCGCGCGCGCGCGTGTGTGTGTATGTGTATGTGTGTAAAGCATACCGAAAGTGGAATAATGAATATAATTGTTTGACGAAAGAAGGAAAGTCCATTAAAATACATCGAACTCATGTGCATTATATTAACGTCTAATGCATAAAAATTTTGAATTATTTCTCCTGCATAAATTCGCCAATAAGCTAAAGATTGAGGCCTACGATGGCTCGATTGTTAGAGCGAAGGACTAGTAACTTGGTGATCACAAACACATCGTAGACCTCCATCGCTGATTAGCGCCGGTATTTGGAAGCATAAATAGAGCGACGTTAAATAACATAAAAAAAAGCTGAAGTTTGTTGCTAGTTCGTCAACTATCTGATATGCAGTCCCAGATAACAGCGCGTTCCAAGCGTACGCACACCTCCGTGGTTTGCCGCCCAGTTGCGTCAAATTTGCGCAAGTGCATTGTGAGACAACAAAATCAAATTATTGTCGGCAATACATAAGCGCAATAAGTTGCCACGAACTAGTAAAAATCTTCGGCTTATTGCCGAAGATATGCAAGAGAAATAATTCAAAATTTTTATGCAATAGAAGTTAATATAATGCACGTACGTTTGATGTATTTTGATTATATTATTAAACAGTTATATTCATCATCCCACTTTTGGTATGCTTTACACGCGCGCACACATGCACACACACACACATATTGTAACCGTCTACTTATTTAATAAATAGCCAATAAAAGTAACCGTTAACAGAGCTTACAAGAACCCCAATAGATTAAATTGTTTTAAAAACAATTTAGGTCGACCGTAGGTTCTTTACTATTATTTTTCCTCGGACTTACCTTTTTATCCTGGAATTTATTTATTTTTAATTTATATTCATAATAAATTATATAAATAGATTATTAATGATCCAGGAATGAACGGTACAATTATCAGGTACAGGGGGGTATTATGAGATTTTCTATTACAAACAAAAAGAAAGAGAAAAATTTATTTGTTTGAATAGATGAATATCTTAAAATTGATTAAATTCTATGAAATTGTGAACATGCTTTGTCATTATAAATTAGTAGGATAGGATAGGATAAGATATGATATGATATGATATGTTATAATATATACATATATATATAATATTTATGTACATTTAAATTTAATAATTAATAAAATTTTTATAATTTTAACAAATGTTATATGTATATATATATATATATATATATATATATATATATATATATATATATATATATGAACTATATAGACTGTTCAATATTACTAAAATTCTATAAATGTAACAAAGATTTTACTATTTATATAGTAAATATGATAAATAATATTGTAAACATTTTCATCATCTTATTTTCTTATGTAATTACAAGAGACTATTTGAATAATATTCTTAAAATATGTAATTTGTTAGATTATTTCAGCTGAAGTAATTTTTGAGGGGGCGTGTTAGATTATTTTAGCCTTCTATAAGTAATAAAGCAAAAAATACTTTAAACTAAATATTGTACGGTATCGTAAAAGGATGTAAACAAATGAGTCTACTGGATCCTGTTACGATCTGTATCTTTGCAGCCCTGCGCGGAAAATGACTTATGAGTTTATTGTTTAGATGTCTGATGTTTTTTATAGGTTTGAAGCTTCTCACAAAGACTTGCAGAGTTTTCTTTATCGAGTACTGTGGTGAGTTTTGAGAGTTTTGAATCTGAGAAAAATGAATCAGATGAACCAGATTCGAAAATAGACAGAAATTCAAATGAAAATTTAAACAAGTCTAATAAACTTATAATAGAAATAGATAATTGTAATCAGTCAGAATTTCAAAATGATAGATATAATATAAAGAATATAATTACAAATCTAAGAAGGAGTGATAAAGTCAAAGATAAACTAAGAATTTCTTATGAGAAAATAAATTACGTTTTGTGTGCACAAACGGTAAATTTTGAAATTCCCAATAATTTTAATGATATTCAAAATAATATTCATAAAGAAAATGGGAACAAGATATTCATATTATTTTAATAAAACTTGGATACTAGTATCAAAGCCACAAAACAAAAATATTCTAGAATTCAAGTGGGTATTCGCTATTAAAAATGATGAACATGGAAATCCATCTAAATATGAAACGCGTCTTGTTGCTCGTTGCTACAATTAAAAATATTTAATTGATTATAACGAGACATTTGCTCCTGTAGCAAGAATTACAAGCTTTAGATTAATTATAGCGTTTACAAATCAATATCATTTGCTTATTCACCATATGAATGTAAAAATTGCATTTTTAAATGGTTCATTGCAGAAAGAAATTTACATGAAAATTCCTGAAGGTATATATGGATTGAAACAAGCAGTAAGATTTTGGTTTGAAACTTTTGATAAAACATTAGTAGAAAATTGTTTTAAAAATTCATTAGTTGATCGTTGCATATATATTTTAAATAATGGAGAAATATCTAAGAATATATATGTTGTACTCTATGTAGATGACTTAGTAATCGTTACAGCCGATATTCAAACAATGAATAATTTTAAAAATTATTTAATGAATAAATTCAGAATGATAGATTTAAAGGAAATTAAACTATTTCTTGGAATAAAAATTATAATATAATGTAATTACGATGTATATAATGAAATAATGAAAAAATAATGTAGTTATTCTTAATTAGAGTTTATGAATAAAAACGATTTTAAATAAATTTAACACGAGTGATTGTGATGCTATAAGCATACCACTTGAAAATCATATAAATTATATTGATTTAAATTCAGATAACAACTACGACGCCATTTGCAAAATCTCTTCGGATGCTTAATGTATGTAATGATTTGTACGCGTCCAGATTTGAGTACAGCAATAAATATTCTATGTAGATATTCAAATAGAAATAATACAGAACCATGGAAATGTCGATCGATAAATTTAAAATTAACTTCTACAAAAGGCAACAGTGAAAATATTGTAAGCGGTTATGTTTATTCTGATTGGGGTGGTCATGTGCTACTGATATAAAAAGTACTAACGGCTACTTATTTAAGTTGTTTGAAAAATGCACGATTTGCTAGATTACTAAAAGACAAGTATCTGTAGCAGCTTCTTCAACAGAGGCAGAATATATAGCTTTATTTGAAGGTGTTAAAGAAGCTTTATGGCTAAAGTCTTTAATAAATAGTATAGAAATTAAAATGATGAAACCGATTATAATTTATGAAGACAATAACGGTTATAGAAGTATGGCGAATAACCCAAGTAATCATAAGTGATCAAAACATATAGATATTAAACATCATTTCTCGAGAGAGCAAATAGAGAAAAATGTAATAATATTGAAACATATTTCCACAGGGGAGCATATTGCTGATGCACTAACAAAGCCATTGCCAACTGTGAAATTGCTTGAACTCAGAAAAGGAACGAGCATGGAGAAATAATAAAATATAATTCATATTGTTTTCATAAATATATTTTATACTAATAATAGAGACGGCTTAAATAGGTTTTGCTGGGTTTCCCTATTCTTTGCAACAAAAGTTGGACCGTGTGTAATTTCCCAGAAAAAACGAGGAAAGAATATAGACTGACAGGAACTATCGTATATCTAATATTAAGTTTTATTTTATTATATATTATTGTATTTACTCAAGTAATTTTTGAGGGGGCGTGTTAGATTATTTTAGCCTTCTACAAATAATAAAGCAAAAAATACTTGAAACTAAATATTGGAGAGTATCGTAAAAGAATGTAAACATATGTGTCCACTGTGTCTTATTACGATCTGCGTCTTGGCTGCCCTGCGCGGCAAATGATTTATGAGTTTATTGCCTAGATGCCTGATGAGTTTTTATATAGGTTTTAAGTTTCTCACAAGGGCTTGCAGAATTTTCAATTTCGAGTACTGTAGTGAGTCTTGCGTTGTCCTTTCGTTTGAACAGACGTCTTTTCTTTCCTCGTTTGAAATAAAGTTCATGTTAAAAGATTACTTCGTGTATCTTTATTTTAACATTCCATCTACTATATTTAATAAAAATTCAATAGGTTATCGGCCCAGATTTCGCGAGTAAACTTTCCGTGATTTGGTGTATAGTGTAATCTAGTAATAAAATAAAAAACTGTCTCAAATACAGAACAAAAAAACAGTTTTTTTCTAGTAAGTGAAAAATGGAATCCATTAAAACAAAAAGGAAAATTAAGCCTTTTAACGGTGATAAATATAGTGTGTGGAAGTTAAAAATTCGATCTCTTCTACTGAACTTCATCTATTGCACGTTCTTGATGAGCAAGTCCCTGCAATAATGACAGAAGAATGGAAAAAGTGTGAACGAATTGCAAAAGGTGTAATAGTGGAGTATCTGTCGGATTCTTTTTTGGGTTTCGTGAAAGCCAATGATACGGCGTAAACAGTTTTGCAGTCTTGATATGGTTTTCCAATATGGCAGAGAAAATCATCGTATAAAGGATCGCAGATTCTATACGAAAAATGAACAGCAATATTCAGGAGATAATAAAACTTGACAGTTTCACTTAAAAGAAGTATCCTGAATATTACCAGCAAGGAAGGATTAAAGATGTTCTGAAGGACGGCTTATGTTGTTCGGAGGTGCCGCAAAATTTACTATCTGTCAGCAACATGCAGAAAGCACAGATGAGTATTCATTCTCTTCAATCCAAATGGGATTGAAGTTACTAAAAATGATAAAATAATTTTTGTCGGTAAGCCCATAAATAATTTGATTCCTATAGGATTCATTATTAATAAATTATATAATAAAAAGTCTCTAATTCGATCAACAGTAATTGTAGTTGATGGCATCAAAGACTTGGATATATGGGCAAATCGAAAATTATTCAAATGAAAAATAATAAGATGGTCGATGGTATTAAATTAATTAATAATATTCAACTAAATGATTATATGTGTGAAGCTTGTATTTTTGGCAAACAAGCAAGAGTACCTTTTTCAGAAAAGATAAAAATAAAAATCATATAAAAAGACCATTTTTTTATTATTCATTTAGATGTTTGCGGACCAATCACTCCTTCGCCATTAGATGGTAAAAATTATTTTGTATTGTTCGTAGATGAATTAACGCACTACTGCATTACATATTTAATAGTATTAAAGTCAGATGTATTTTCTATTTGAAAGACTCTATAAAAAAAAGTCAAACTCATTTTAATTTAAAAATAGTAAATTTATATTGTGATTATGGTGGAAAGTATTTATCGAATGAAATGAAGGACTATTGCAAATATAATTAAACCAGCTATCATATAACAGTTCCTTATACTCTATTATTAAATGGAGAAAGAATGATTAGAACAATTACTGAAAAAGTGCTACCTTAATAAATGAGATAAACTGAAGGAAGTAATTTCGGGAGAAGCAGTTTTAACTGCTACCTATTTAATAAATTGAACCCGTACTAATACTTTAAAACAGTATAAAATACCATATCAATTATGGCATGGTAAAAACCCTCAAGTAAAATATTTAAAAGTTTTCGTTAGTACAATATATGTGAATAATAAAATAAGAAAAACAAAAAGTAAAATTTTGAAGATAAATCTTGGAAACGTATTTTAGTTGGTTACGTTTTAATTTTAATTTTACTATAAAATATGGGATGTAGAATCAGAAAAATTTATGGTAGCAAGGGATGTGATAGCTGATGAAATACATTTTTGAATTCGTGACCAGAAATGAGGCTTCAAGGAATTGTAATGAAAATTCCAAGAAAACTGATGAACGGAATGTTCGTAGCAAATCAGTAGAGCCTACGAAATCTGATAATGAAAAATCAGAAAAATTTCTGGAAGGAATTGTGATAGAAAATTCCAAGAAAACTGATGAACGTGATGTTCGTAATAAATGAGTAGAGCTTCAGAAATCTGATAATGAAAAATCAGAAAAATTTCTGGAAGACCAATCTGAGAAAAATGAATCAGATAAACAAGATTTGAAAAAAGACAGAAATTCAAATGAGAATTTGAACAAGTCTAATAAATCTATAATAGAAATAGATCATTTCAATCAGTCAGAATTTCAAAATGAGAAATATAATACAAAGAAAATAAATACAAATCTAAGAAGGAGTAATAGAGTCAAAAAAATAGACCAAGAATTTCTTATGAAGAAATAAATTACGTTTTGTGTGCACAATCAGTAAATTGTGAAATTCCCAATAATTTCAATGATATTCAAAATAATATCCATAATGAAAAATAGGAACAAGCAATTCAAGATGAATTAAATTCGTATTATTTTAATAAAACTTGGATACTAGTATCAAAGCCACAAAACAAAAATATTATAGATTGCAAATGGGTATTCGCTATTAAAAATGATGAACATGAAAAGCCTTTAAAATATAAAGCGCGTCTTGTTGCTCGTAGTTTTAATCAAAAATATTTAATTGATTATGAGACTTTTGCTTCAGTAGCAAGAATTACAAACTTTAGATTAATTATAACGTTTGCAAAGCAATATAATTTGCTTATTCACCATATGAATGTAAAAACTGCATTTTTAAATGGTTCTTTGCAGAAAGAAATTTACATGAAAATTCTGAAGGAATTAAATACAAAACAAATCAAGTTTTTAAATTAAATAAAGCTATGTATATATATATATATATATATATATATATATATATATATATATATATATGGATTGAAACGAGCAGTAAGATGTTGGTTTGAAACTTTTAATAAAACATTAATAGCAAATGGTTTTAAAAATTCATTAATCGATCGTTGCATATATATTTAAATAAAGGAGAAATATCTAAGAATATATAGGTTGTACTCTACGTACATGATTTAGTAATCGTTACAACCGATATTCACACAATGAATAATTTTAAAAAATTATTTAATGAATAAATTCAGAATGACAGATTTAAAAGAAATTAAACTATTTCATGGAATAAAAAAATTATAATAAGATGTAATTATGATGTATATAATGAAATAATAAAATAATTAAATTATGAAATAATGAAATAATAACATTATAAAATTATGAAATAATGAAATAATGAAATTATAACATTATGAAATAATGAAATAATGAAATTATAAAATTATGAAATAATGAAATAATGAAATTATGAAGTAATGAAATTATGAAATAATGAAATTCTGAAATAATGAAATTATGAAATAATGACATAATGATGTACTTATTCTTAATTAGAGTTCATATATAAAAACGATTTTAAATTCATTTAACATCAGTGATTGTGATGCTGTAAACACACCAATTGAAAATAATATAAATTATAATGATTTAAATTCAGATAACAAATATGACGCCCTTTTCAAAATCATATCGGATGCTTAATGTATGTAATGATTTGTAGGCGTCCAGATTTGAGTACAGCAAAACATTTTCTAAGTAGATATTCAAATAAAAATAATACAGAACTATGGAAATACCTAGAAAGAGTTTTAAGATATTTGAAAGATTTGATGAATTTAAAATTAACTTATACAAAAGGCAACAGTGAAAATGTTTTAAGCTGTTATCTTAAATCTTATTAGGGTGGTCATGAAGGTACTGATAGAAAAAGTACAACAGGCTACGTATTTGAAAGCTATTTGAAAGTTATTTGAAAAATGCACGATTTTCTGGAATACTAAAAGACAAACATCTGTAGCAGCTTCTTCAACAGAAACAGAATATATGACTTAACTTGAAGGTATTATGGCTATAGTCTTTAATAAATTGTATAGAAATTAAAATCATGAAACCGATTGTAATTTGTGAAGACAATAACGGTTGCATAAGTATAACGAATAACCCAAGTAATCATAAGCGATCAAACATATAGATATTAAATATCATTTCTCGAGAGAGCAAATAGAGAAAAATGTAATAATATTGAAACATATTTCCTCAGGGGAACAGATTGCTGATGCACCAACAAAGTCATTGCCAACTGTGAAATTCCTTGAACTCAGAAAAGGAATGAGCATGGAGGAATAATAAAATATAATTCATATTGTTTTCATTAATATATATTTTATATTAGTAATAGAGACGGTTTGAATAGGTTTTACTGGGTTTCCCTATTCCTTGCAACAAATGTTGGACCGTATGTAATTTCCCAGAACAAACGAGGAAAGAATATAGACTGAAAGGAACTATCGTATATCTAATATTAAGTTTTATTTTATTATATATTATTGTATTTACTCAAGTAATTTTTGAGGGGGCGTGTTAGATTATTTTAGCCTTCTATAAATAATAAAGCAAAAAATACTTGAAACTAAATATTGGAGAGTATCGTAAAAGAATGTAAACATGTGTCCACTGTGTCTTATTACAATCTGCGTCTTTGCTGCCCTGCGCGGCAAATGATTTATGAGTTTATTGCCTAGATGCCTGATGAGTTTTTATATAGGTTTTAAGTTTCTCACAAGGGCTTGCAGAATTTTCAATTTCGAGTACTGTAGTGAGTCTTGCGTTGTCTTTTCGTTTGAACAGACGTCTTTTCTTTCCTCGTTTGAAATAAAGTTCATGTTAAAAGATTATTTCGTGTATCTTTATTTTAACATTCCACCTACTATATTTAATAAAAATTCAATATATGAGTTTATTGTTTAGATGTCTGATGTTTTTTATAGGTTTTAAGCTTCTCATAAAGGCTTGCAGAATTTTCTTTATCGAGTACTGTGATGAGTTTTCTTTCCTCGTTTGAAATAAAGTTCATGTTTAAAGATTATTTCGTGTATCTTTATTTGAACATTCCACCTACTATATTTAATAAAAGTTCGATATAATTAATTATTATGTGATGTGAAAGAATGTGAAGCAATGATGTATTTTGGTTATAATTTGTAAAAAAAATCTTGATAATGACTATAGCTATATATATAATCCAATGATATATAAGTATTATCACCTATAGAAAGTTTATTTGAATTTTATTCTATCTTCGGTTAATCGTATTAAAATGAATAAATATCTTGTTTGTAAATAAATTTTGTACAAATTAATAAAAATTTTGATTTTTGTGATATTTAAATATTTCTATTCTGATTTATATTTTAATTCATAAAAAACCTTTTAACAAAAGTAAAAAAGTTAGGCGAGTTTTATGTGTTCTTATCATAGTAACAATTTTAAATACATTTCTCACGTATTTTATAAAAAAATTATATAAAATACTTCCGAAATTTCAAAATATATTAACACAAAATTTTATAATGAAATTGAAAATTTAATTTAATCAGTTCACTGATAGTCAGATTTGCTACTGATCCTGATAAACGGAAACATAATAATATATGTTCTTAGCATATTAAGAAATTTACAACTTATAAATCTTACATGCATTTTATAAAAATTTTTATATAAAATATTTTTCTAAATTCAATAATATATTAAGTCAAAAATAAAAACATAATAATATATCTCTAAAAAACTTTTAATATAAGTATAAAAAAAGAAATGAGACTTTGATGTTTTTTGCATATTCTGAACTTGTAAACTTATAAATATAATCATGTGTTTTATAAAACATGCATATAAAAATTTGTTTTTCTAAAATGTTCCGACAATCTGGTTCCGAAATATATTTAAAAAAATATATTATATAATGACATTAAAAAACAGATTATTGAACCTTCAGATGTCCTGATCATGATGAAAGAAAATATAATAATACTAGCATCCCCCGTCTCGGCTTCGCTCGAGATAATAATTTAATCGATTTCTTAAATAGTTCAACAATATCTAAGTAAAAAGTACTCTATATATAAAAATCAATAATTAATTCAAGACTCGCTATACACTTGGTGAAATATATTTTAATAATATAAGCTAAATTATAAATGTAAACAATTGGATAGTTTCACAATTTTAAGAATATTTATTCTAACAACGTTGTTTCGGCTATGATGTCATTATTAAAGATCGATACAAAGTGTGAAGATTTAATGCAAATTCAAAAATATATAAATGTACATAACGGTAACTTAAATGTAACACTTGCAGTGGTCAAATCTAAAGAAAACAAAAGGTATGCAGGTGTACAGCCTCAAATTTGAAGCAATGGGTTCGATACTTTATCTAACGGTATAATATAACGGTATTTGCACCAAATGATATTATAATATATAGTTAAAATATAATTTATGTAATTACAATATAATCTATGTATTATTGATATATTAGACATACTTAATACAGGAATGATTAAATTTTGGAGGCTATTTGTAAAGGATGAGATACATCAAACTTAATCATGTCATTAGTCACATTTTTATTATTATTTACAGCTTTTAAGATTTCAACTATTTCTAAACTATTTAATTTTTTGTTTTTACACATGTTATATAATAATTTACAATTATTTTTGTCAATATTATGTAGACGATTTAAACAATGTTCTGCTAGACCTGTCATTTTTTAATTATTTTTTTATAGATGTTACATGTTCATTAAAACGTATATTTAATGAGCGACCAATTTCTCCTATATAAATTGCATTACAATCTGCACAATTGATTTGATAAACACCACTATTATATTTAAAATCTGTCTTTTCTTTATTATTTTAATGATTTTAAATTTGATTTATTAACATTTATTGTATTAATATTTAGATCTTTTAAGTAATAACAAATTTTATCGCTTCATGTAGGTACATAATTAATGAGATGGTAGACAACATCTTTTGTTTGTGTAACTGTATAAAATTGCTTTTGTAATATGTTGAAACGTTTTTTATAAATCAATTTATCAATAATAGAGCTATCGTAACCGTTATATAAAGCTAGAGTTTTTAATAAATTTACTTCATTGTTATAAGAGGCATTGTTTAAAGGGAAGGTAATTAGTCTATATATAAATGAATGAAATGCACTAAGTTTTATGTGCCTTGACATTTGGTACTTCTTTACGTTTAAAATAATGCGGTTTTAGATAAATAAAACTTCAAAATATTATCAGAAACTAAAACACCAACGATAAAAACGATAGATACTCTCCAGCTCTCACGCATGCCTATACACAGATGCAATCTGTATCGACTGTATCATATGTTTAGATATTGTGCAATCAACTGGAGGTACATTAACGCCATGCGTGTATTTTTGCGTGATCCTGATCTGGGTATTTTCTGCATCTCAAATCACTTCATTCTAGCGACAGATTACCGTAACGCGTGAACCTCCATGGTCTGCTCGCACGCGCTGCAGCCTGGATATCTGGGATCTTACATATCGTGCAATAAACTGGAGGTATATTCATGCCATGCGTTTCCATTATTTTCTATTATTTTCCATTTTCATAATATATAATTTTTTATAATATATAATTATTTATATTATAAAAATATTTTTTGTAAAATGTTATATATTAAAAAATATTGTATTTAAATAATTATAATATAAGGCATAATATGCTATTATATTTAGCAGCTGTAATCGCCCCTTATGTAAAATTTAATCCTATTAAATACATGACTATACGGTTCAGGTTACTTTTGGAGATAATGGTGATTATTTACTTTTTATTTAAAGTAAAAATTGTATATTCTTTCCATGCTAATTTTGTACTATTTTGCACATTAGAAACATTCGAACTAAAAAAATAGCCACCTTGTTTGCACCAACATCAATTTACATATATTATATAATAGAATAGCATCACTTATGATTAATTTGACTGGCACCTGCACAACTCCAATTAATTATTATTTTTATAATTTATTTATACTTTAATTAATCCTTTAAAATTAAATGTTAGATTATATTAGCCTTCTATAAATAATAAAGCAAAAAATACTTGAAACTAAATATTGGAGAGTATCGTAAAAGGATGTAAACATATGTGTCCACTGGGTCTTATTACGATCTGCGTCTTTGCTGCCCTGCGCGGCAAATGCTTTATGAGTTTATTGCTTAGATGCCTGATGTGTTTTTATAAGTTTTAAGTTTCTCACAAGGGCTTGCAGAGTTTTCAATTTCGAGTACTGCAGTTCAGTCTTGCGTTGTCCTTTCGTTTAAACAGACGTCTTTTCTTTCCTCGTTTGAAATAAAGTTCATGTTAAAAGATTCTTTCGTGTATCTTTATTTTAAAATTCCACCTACTATATTTAATACAAATTCAATAGGTTATCGGCCCAGATTTCGCGAGTAAACTTTCCGTGATTATGTGTATAGTGTCATCTAGTAATAAAATAAAACTGTCTCAAATACAGAACAAAAAACAGTTGTTTTTCTAGTAAGTGAAAAATGAAATCTGTCAAAACGAAAAGGAATATTAAACATTCTAACAGTGAGAAACATAGTGTATGGAAGTTTAAAATTCGGTCTCTTCTATCTGAACTTGATCTGTTGTACGTTCTTGATGAGCAAGTCCCTGCAGTAATGATAGAAGAATGGAAAAAGTGTGAACGAATTGCAAAAGGTGTAATAGTGGAGTATCTGTCGGATTCTTTTTTGGGTTTCGTGAAAGCCAATGATACGGCGTAAACAGTTTTGCAGTCTTCATATGGTTTTACAATATGGCAGAGAAAATCATCGTATAAAGGATTCTATGCGAAAAATGAACAGCAATATTCAAGAGATAATAAAACTTGTCAGTTGCACTTAAAAGAAGTATCCTGAATATTACCAGCAAGGAAGGATTCAAGGTGTTCTGGAGGACGTCTTATGTTGTTCGGAGGTACCGCAAAATTTACTATCTGTCAGCAACATGCAGAAAGCACAGATAAGTATTCATTCACTTCAATCCAAATGGGATTGAAATTACTAAAAATGATAAAATAATTTTTGTCGGTAAGCCCATAAATAATTTGATTCCTATAGGATTCATTATTAATAAATTATATAATAAAAAGTCTCTAATGCGATAAACAGTAATTATAGTTGATGGCATCAAAGACTTGGACATATGGGCAAATCGAAAATTATTCAAATGAAAAATAATAAGATGGTCGATGGTATTAAATTAATTAATAATATTCAACTAAATGATTATATGTGTGAAGCTTGTATTTTTGGCAAACAAGCAAGAGTACCTTTTTCAGAAAAGATAAAAATAAAAATCATATAAAAAGACCATTTTTTTATTATTCATTTAGATGTTTGCGGACCAATCACTCCTTCGCCATTAGATGGTAAAAATTATTTTGTATTGTTTGTAGATGAATTAACGCACTACTGCATTACATATTTAATAGTATTAAAGTCAGATGTATTTTCTATTTGAAAGACTCTATAAAAAAAAGTCAAACTCATTTTAATTTAAAAATAGTAAATTTATATTGTGATTATGGTGGAAAGTATTTATCGAATGAAATGAAGGACTATTGCAAATATAATTAAACCAGCTATCATATAACAGTTCCTTATACTCTATTATTAAATGGAGAAAGAATGATTAGAACAATTACTGAAAAAGTGCTACCTTAATAAATGAGATAAACTGAAGGAAGTAATTTCGGGAGAAGCAGGTTTAACTGCTATGTATTTAATAAATTGAACCCTTACTAATGCTTTAAAATAGTATAAAATACCATATCAATTATGGTATGGTAAAAATCCTATAGTAAAATATTTACAAGTTTTCGATAGTACAATATATGTGAATAATAAAATAAGAAAAACAAAAAGTAAAAATTTGATGATAAATCTTGGAAAGGTATTTTAGTTGGTTATGTTTTCATTTTAATTTTACTATAAAATATGGGATGTAGACTCAGAAAAATTTATTGTAGCAAGGGATTTGATAGCTGATGAAATAAATTTTTGAATTCGAGACCAGAAATGAGGCTTCAAGGAATTGTAATGAAAATTCCAAGAAAACTGATGAACGTAATGTTCGTAACAAATCAGTAGAGCCTCAGAAATCTGATAATGGAAAATCAGAAAAAATTCTGGAAGGAATTGTTAAAAAAAAAAAAATTCCAAGAAAACTGATGAACGTGATCTTCGTCACAAATCAGTAGAACTTCAGAAATCTGATAATGAAAAATCAGAAAAATTTCTGGAAGGAATTGTTATAGAAAATTCCAAGAAAACTGATGAACGTGATGTTCGTGACAAATCAGTAGAACTTCAGAATCTGATAATGAAAAATCAGAAAAATTTCTGGAAGACCAATCTGAGAAAAATGAATCAGAGAAACAAGATTTGAAAAAAGACAGAAATTCAAATGAGAATTTGAACAAGTCTAATAAATCTATAATAGAAATAGATCATTTCAATCAGTCAGAATTTCAAAATGAGAAATATAATACAAAGAAAATAAATACAAATCTAAGAAGGAGTAATAGAGTCAAAAAAAAAAAAATGGACCAAGAATTTCTTATAAAAAAATAAATTACGTTTTGTGTGCACAATCAGTAAATTGTGAAATTCCCAATAATTTCAATGATATTCAAAATAATATCCATAATGAAAAAACGGGAACAAGCAATTAAAGATGAATTAAATTCGTATTATTTTAATAAAACTTGGATACTAGTATCAAAGCCACAAAACAAAAATATTATAGATTGCAAATGGGTATTCGCTATTAAAAATGATGAACATGAAAAGCCATTAAAATATAAAGCGCGTCTTGTTGCTCGTAGTTTTAATCAAAAATATTTAATTGATTATGAGACTTTTGCTTCAGTAGCAAGAATTACAAACTTTAGATTAATTATAACGTTTGCAAAGCAATATAATTTGCTTATTCACCATATGAATGTAAAAACTGCATTTTTAAATGGTTCTTTGCAGAAAGAAATTTACATGAAAATTCTGAAGGAATTAAATACAAAACAAATCAAGTTTTTAAATTAAATAAAGCTATGTATATATATATATATATATATATATATATATATATATATATATATATATATGGATTGAAACGAGCAGTAAGATGTTGGTTTGAAACTTTTAATAAAACATTAATAGCAAATGGTTTTAAAAATTCATTAATCGATCGTTGCATATATATTTAAATAAAGGAGAAATATCTAAGAATATATAGGTTGTACTCTACGTACATGATTTAGTAATCGTTACAACCGATATTCACACAATGAATAATTTTAAAAAATTATTTAATGAATAAATTCAGAATGACAGATTTAAAAGAAATTAAACTATTTCATGGAATAAAAAAATTATAATAAGATGTAATTATGATGTATATAATGAAATAATAAAATAATTAAATTATGAAATAATGAAATAATAACATTATAAAATTATGAAATAATGAAATAATGAAATTATAAAATTATGAAATAATGAAATAATGAAATTATAAAATTATGAAATAATGAAATAATGAAATTATGAAGTAATGAAATTATGAAATAATGAAATAATGAAATTATAAAATTATGAAATAATGAAATAATTAAATTATGAAATAATGAAAAATAATGAAATTATCAAATTATGGAAATTTATAAAATAATGGAATAAGCAAATATGAATTAATGACATTTATAAAAATAATAAATTAGAAGTAATTGAAATTAGGAAGAATGAAATTATGAAGTAAGAAATTATGAAATAATGAAGTTATGAAATAATTAAATTATCAAATAATTAAATTATGAAATCCAATGAAATTAGAATTAATGAAATTATGAAAATAATGAAATTATGAATTATGAATATGAAATAATGAAATTATGAATTATGGAAATATAAATATGAACTAATGAAATTATATAAATAATGAAATAATGACATATGATGTACTTATCTTAATTAGAGTTCATATATAAAAACGATTTGAAATTAATTTAACATCAGTGATCGTGATGCTGTAAACACACCAGTTGAAAATAATATAAATTATAATGATTTAAATTCAGATAACAAATATGACGCCCTTTTCAAAATCATATCGGATGCTTAATGTATGTAATGTATGTAATGATTTATACGCGTCCAGATTTGAGTACAGCAAAACATTTTCTAAGTAGATATTCAAATAAAAATAATACAGAACTATGGAAATACCTAGAAAGAGTTTTAAGATATTTGAAAGATTTGATGAATTTAAAATTAACTTATACAAAAGGCAACAGTGAAAATGTTTTAAGCTGTTATCTTAAATCTTATTAGGGTGGTCATGAAGGTACTGATAGAAAAAGTACAACAGGCTACGTATTTGAAAGCTATTTGAAAGTTATTTGAAAAATGCACGATTTTCTGGAATACTAAAAGACAAACATCTGTAGCAGCTTCTTCAACAGAAACAGAATATATGACTTAACTTGAAGGTATTATGGCTATAGTCTTTAATAAATTGTATAGAAATTAAAATCATGAAACCGATTGTAATTTGTGAAGACAATAACGGTTGCATAAGTATAACGAATAACCCAAGTAATCATAAGCGATCAAACATATAGATATTAAATATCATTTCTCGAGAGAGCAAATAGAGAAAAATGTAATAATATTGAAACATATTTCCTCAGGGGAACAGATTGCTGATGCACCAACAAAGTCATTGCCAACTGTGAAATTCCTTGAACTCAGAAAAGGAATGAGCATGGAGGAATAATAAAATATAATTCATATTGTTTTCATTAATATATATTTTATATTAGTAATAGAGACGGTTTGAATAGGTTTTGCTGGGTTTCCCTATTCCTTGCAACAAATGTTGGACCATGTGTAATTTCCCAGAACAAACGAGGAAAGAAAAAGACTGAAAGGAACTATCGTATATCTAATATTGAGTTTTATTTTATTATATATATAATTGTATTTACTCAAGTAATTTTTGAGGGGGCGTGTTAGATTATATTAACCTTCTATAAATAATAAAGCAAAAAATACTTGAAACTAAATATTGGAGAGTATCGTAAAAGGATGTAAACATATGTGTCCACTGGGTCTTATTACGATCTGCGTCTTTGCTGCCCTGCGCGGCAAATGCTTTATGAGTTTATTGCTTAGATGCCTGATGTGTTTTTATAAGTTTTAAGTTTCTCACAAGGGCTTGCAGAGTTTTCAATTTCGAGTACTGCAGTTCAGTCTTGCGTTGTCCTTTCGTTTAAACAGACGTCTTTTCTTTCCTCGTTTGAAATAAATTTCATGTTAAAAGATTCTTTCGTGTATCTTTATTTTAACATTCCACCTACTATATTTAATAAAAATTCAATATTAAAAATAAAGAAATTCATACTTATTATACGACCTGTTTAATTATAAATGTTTAATAAAGTAATATGTTTGTTGTATTTTCTTAATTTTTAATTACTTTAATATAAGAATTTTATATAGATACATAATGATTTTGTAATTTCTTACGTTCATTGAGCCCCACCCTTCGGACCCGTATGTCCTATGCTGGGGAAAGGGAGATGCATGGGGTAATCATCTTTTGGAAGAGTTTACAATTCATTTAATAAATTTTATTTCATTATTTTTTTGTAAAAAAAATGGCAGCTTAAATTATATATAATTATTAATTGAAAAAAATTCACCGTATTTAATTAAAAAAACGGAAATATACGATATATATATATATATATATATATATATATATATATATATATATATAGTATGTACATTATATTTTACATATTATATATACACATTTTAAATACGGTTTCTACTGAGAAATATTGTATTGGCATGTACGGGCGGTTGATTACGATACCCCGATGCCTCAAGACGATTTTTATAAGCAGTTGTGTGTTCGGATGATAAAATGCGATGTCCAGGTGTCTCTGGGCAATTTCTACGGGGAATATTGTATTTAGTTGATAGAAAACGTCGTCCAGGTATGAGGAAATCAACTTCTATGGGAAGATTCGTGTTGGGACGGTAAAATACGATATCTAGGTCTTTCGAACGACTTCTACGGGGAGTATTGTGTTTAGTCATTAGGAAACGATGCTAGCTTTCTCGGGGCGAGTTCTACTGGGACTATCGTGTTTAGTCGATCGTCAACTTCTACGGGGAGTTTCGTGTTCGGATAATAGAATGCGATTTCCAGGTGTTTTAGAACGACTTCTACGGGGAATTTCGTTTTCGGACGGACGATAGAAGACAATGTCCAGATATGGCGGGACGATTTATAGGGGGAGTATTGTCTTTAGTTGGTTGTTTTCTATCGCTCGAACTCGAAAGTATAATTTTCTCCATCGAAGCCGTATTGAATATGCATATATATATATATATATATATATATATATATATATATATATATATATATATATATATATATATATATTGTATAAAATGGTCGACAAAATATCAACTTTTTGAAGTGGACGCTATATTAAAACAGTTTTTTATATAGAAGCGACGATAGGTTAATTACGGTTCATTATTTATAGAAATATAGATTTTTATATATAGAGTACTTTTTTACTTAGATATTATTGAATTGTTTATGATATCGGTTAAATTATTATCTCGGGCGAAGCCGAGACGGGGGATGCTAGTATATATATATACAAATCAGGGTTCAGATATTTTTTAATTTCCCACTAATAATTAATAATTTCTTTTGAATTTTTATTTACTTATTTATTTCATTAATTATTATTTGCAATTCTTAATTAAATGAAATTTTACTTAGCTATTAAATTTTTGTGGATGATTTAGATTATAGTAAATCGAAGGATAACCTGTACGTATTAGCCAAGAACTGTATCATAGCCTAGCACCTCGGAGCAGATATTGCACTGATGATACAAACATATATATATACGAATATATAAGTCGTCATTTCTAATTTATAATTCATAATCCCCCATGAAATACTGATCGACGTATTCAAAAGTAAAGGCCTTACGATTGTTTCTGAAATGAACCATATTAGAACTGGTCTTATAAACCAGGGCGTGCTCATATTATTTCTTTTCGACGGCAAGTATATATTAAAGAGGATGATGCTCACCTACTACCAGAAAATTTAAAAATAAGCTATGATAATATAACTTATTGAGTATATTTCAGCGCAGACTCAACGAGTTGCTTTATATGCAAACAAATCGGACATTTAGCGAAAACTTTTCCAGAACAGCGCAATAATACAATAGAAAGTTTTCCGACTATACAGGATAAGGAAAAAAGCTTACTTTTCACTTATGAAATTAATTCAAATGCATTTACAGAGGAAAGAGGTAAAGCTAAAATAGACCATCTCCTGCTTCGACCAATTCAGACAACTTTACAAATACTGAAAGATCGGAAGTTAATATAAATTAATAACCTGAGAATATGAATAAGTAAGCAATATTTAAAAATAACAAAAACGAAAAAAACTAATAAAGAATCCATAAATGAGCTCAATAGAACAAACAAAAATGAAAAAAATATTGAATTATTATTATTACCAATAAAATCGCTAATAGAAAACAGCCAACAAAAGTGTATCTTAAATTACAAACAATTTCAATCGTTGATTATAACAAGTATTGGTAACTCTAACGTATTGGACATAGCATAAGAATATACTGAGGACATCGACAATGAAATCAAAATGATCGACAAAGTTTACAACCATATTGAAGATCGTAGCTTAAAAGGAAGATTAACAAGACTGAAAAACAAACTGCTTCAAAATGTGAAATCAGAAACATATACAGATTCATCTCAAAAAATAGACGAAGAATAAAATAAAAAAGAATAGATTTAATTTGTTACAAGATGGCAAATAAAATTAATAAAAATTTGAAAATAATATTTTGGAATGCTCGTAGCATTCTGGAAAGAAAAAGTGAACTTCCAAAATTACTAGAAAATATAGATGTATTTGTATGCGTGGAATCTTGGTTATCGAGTAAAATAGAAACAGCAAGAGAACTTAACTTTGCGGGTTTCAAGACGTTAAGGAAAAACCGACAACACATCCGAGGATGCAGAATTCTTATTCTAATGCGTAATAATATAGCATACTTTGAGCCCGATAATGTAAAATGTTCCGAGAATTCAGTCGCATTAGCAGATATAAGAATTACAAATACGCAGCCTTCTATTGATATTATTGATTGCTACAGAGATCCCGATTGTAATCTAGCACAAGAAAAATGATATGAGATATTTAATAATATCAAAAAGTCGCAAACATCGATTTCAATGGGTGACTTTAACGCACACCACAGAAATTTGAATTGCGAAAAAAGTGATATTAACGGAGAAAAACTTCTACATAGCTATAATAAATCCGACTAATTTTTACATAATACTAAAACTACAACTTATACTCAGTTTCAAAATAATTCAAAATCAAATATTGATTTAATTTTCTCATCTACAAAAATCGCAACTTGAATTAATTTTCAATTAATTTTCTCATCTTCAAAAAGTCGAAAACGAAATATGGGGCTCTGATCACTTTGCAATATTTATAGAGGTTAATATCAAAAGAAGTATTTATCACAAGAAAACTTTTAACTTAAGCTCGGTAAGAACTAAATGGGAAGAGGTAAATGAAACACTGGAAGAAAATTATGATCAATTCTTATATAGTAAATATGATTCATTACGCGCTTGTGATAAATATTCCTTTTTTGTTGAAATACTATCAAAATCTATCTTGTTAAGTACACCGAAAAAACGAATTATTGAAAACGAAATTCATAGAAATCCGGTTTCATGGTGGGATTCAGATTGTGATAAGGTGAAAAGATTAAGATGAGCAGTTTTCAAAAAATATCAATTCACAAAATACAACATACGACTATATGGAATATAAAAAAGCTGTAGCCGTAGTAATACAAACCTTTAAATTAAAAGAACAAATCTTTTTCTGAAAATTCACTGAATCTATTAATTTTAAAACTGGCAAGGATTACGTCTGGAATATTAGCAAAATACTTAAAAATAAATGGACTAAAATCATTCCTAATCACACGTCTGAAAATCACCAAACAGAACATAAAACAAAAGAAGCTTTAGATAAAATTAGTTCTTCGTATGTGCCTACTAATCCGAATCTGTTCCCCGCGTGCAAAGAAATGAGTTTCTCAATACGAGCTTCAACTTTACAGAATTTAATTAACTCTAGAGAGTAAAAATCTTCGCTCATTGCCCGGTATGGATGCAATGGAAAGAAAAAAAACATACGTACATTTTATTAAAAAGACCGATGACAAAAATGTGCGGCCTGTTTCATTATCATCTTGCATGTGCAAATTGCTCGAAACAATGATCAAAAACAAGCTTCAGTTCAACAAGTGGGTTGAACGAAATAACTTACTACCAAAAAATCCATCAGGTTTCGAAAAGGGCAAAGCACAATAGATAACCTTACTAATATTACACTTAAGATAGAAGAAGCCTTCAGTTGAAATAGAGGCCTTTTTGCAGCATTTTTAGACGTAAGTAGCGCATTTGACAACGTCATCATACCTATACTAGAAAAATTAACCGGCATAGGGTGTCCGAGCAACATAGTTAAATTTGTCCAATTTATTACTTTTTCAAGAACAATATATACAGGCTCAATAGACAAATCGCCTAGGTTAGTATTTAAAGGAGTTCCACAAGGCGGAGTATTAAGCCCTCATCTTAGTAGTAGTCAAATAACAGAAAGCCTCCAAAAACAGTCTCAGTGTCTCAGTTTGCAGATGATATAGCGACTTACTGTAATAGAAGTCCAATTCTCACATGTAAAAGATTAATGGTAATATCTATATCGATAATATGTCAAAATTTATACAAATTAGGATTAGAAATATCTGCTGAAAAAACAGCATTCATACACTTCAACAATAAAAACATTCGTCCCGGGCATACTGTAATTAAATCAAAAGAATTCGTGCGCTTCCTTGGTATAAACTTCGATTATAAACTTACATTTAAGTATCAAATCGAACAAACTCAAAGAAAAACTTTTCGAGCGATGAATATAATTAAGTATCTTAGACGCATGTGGTGGGAATCAAACCCAACTTATATTGAAACCTTACTTATATTATAGAACAGTCTTATTCGATTTAATATAGATTATGGTAGCTTTATTTATTTTCCATATCAATCAACTCAAATAGAAAAATTAAAACGAATTCAAAATGCGGCAATAAGACTAGCTTTAGGGTATAGAATTAGCACACCAATAAATATTCTCTTTGCAAAATCTCTGTGCAATAGTTACCTTTTAAAAATTTATTCCAATAAACAACTGATGGTTAATGAAAATTTAATTCGTTTTAAAAAGAGCCTAGAAAAAAACAAACATAAACGAAAATATAGAAACTGGCTTTTACTTCATTGTATATATAGCATGGGAGATATTTGTATGGAAATTATCTCTAGAGACTATTATAATCACTATTTCTATGATTATACAATACCTTTACATAATATCAATGTAAACTTCGAGAACGGACAAGGTTTAAAAAACAATAGCAATCCCAATGCAATTATACAACAGTTGACTCTAAATGAAGACTCCTATGCCATTTATACAGACGGCGACAAATCTAATAACTTCCTTTTAGTTGATAGTGCATGTGTAATAGAAAATAAAAATATAAACATTGTTAAGAGCCTGACTAAAAACGCGTCAATTTTCACAGGTGAATGAGCTATAAACGATGCAGTCGATTTTGTGCTAACTCAACCTGAAAGCAGCGTTATTATTTTTTCTGATTCTTTTAGCGTTTTGTCAAGCTTACAGAATTCTACTACTAGTATAAAAACAAATCGTATGTACTCGAAATAAAAAAGAAAATTCCTGGAATTTTCTATAAAAACGTCGAACTGTAGTTACATTAAATTCTTTTGGATTCCAGCTCACTCTAGTATACGAGGTAATGAAAAAACAGATAAAGCTGCAAAAATTGCCGCAAGCAAACCAAAAAGTAGTAGCCTACAAATTCCATATACTGATTTTAAACAGATGCTAAATGAAAATGCCAAAACAAACACAAAAAACGCGATACTAAAGGACGGGCTTTTTAAAGGTAAAGAATATTTTGCAAACCTCTATAATGACTCGAAAAATCCATGGTTTTAAGGCTAGAATATGCTTAGAGAAATTACAGCTACAATCAATCGTTGTAGATCTGAGCACTATAAATTAGGCGCTTCCTTAGCCAATATACATATTAAAAATATCGCACAATGCCAGTGTGGATACGACAATGAAGACATCAATCACATTTTTTGGCAATGTCCTTTATTCGATCAATAGCGTTATAAACCGTTATGCAACTTACAAAAAATTTCCATTCAGGCACTGTTTTCTTGCAGCGTTTTACTATATCAACCCACCGCTTATAAATGTAAGATTATGTACAATTTTTTAAAAGAATGTAGTTTAAACATATAAATTATAAAGCGATCCGCTTTTAAGTTTGTAATATTAGGCTATGATCAATGAAGCGAAAATATGCAATATTTATATTTTGTACGAATATCCGTGTAGCAAAATAGTCTCGCACAGAAATTCAAATTGCTTTAATAAAAAAAAAATATCTGTTCTGTTAACTTTCCATGTCAGCTCAGGAGCAACGTAATGAAGATTTTAAGAGTTTTAAAAGCAAATTGTCTAAAAGATATTCACTAAAAAATAATCTGTAGAAAATTTTTAATAAATTTTTTTTTTATAATGTAAGATCTATTTATTTCTTTTAGGAAAAAAAAATTCAAATTTAAAAAATGAAAAATGTCAGAGGAAGAAAAAAGTTAATTATACAGAATTTTCAGTCCAAAAATACATTTAAAATGGAGGATTTTTATAGCTATGATGAACGAATTTTAAAAAAAGATATAATTTATAAAAATTTTTATTGAAAAAACATAATAGACTATATTATTTGAAATTAAAAGTTTGTTTCCGGAATGATTATTTATTTATTTATTTAAGAGTGAAAATTTTTATCTTTAGCTATATAATTAAAAAGCTTTAAGTTTCACGATTAATTTTTATTTTTATTTTTTAATACACGAGCAATATTTCGAAAGATACGAGGGTAGTTCCAGAAGTACCTCACCCAACAAATGAAACTCCAAAATTTTGGAAAAAAATATATTTATTTTTCAACATAATTCCCTTTCAACCCTATACACTTTTCACAACGATGTTCAATAAGTTAAATACCCTTTTTATAATAAGAATCGTCAAGCTCCTCATAATAGCCATTAATTGTCGAAATCACCTCTTCGTTGTTGGAAAATCATTGACCAGCGAGACATTTTTTCAAGTCTGGGAACAGAAAATATTCCGTGAGAGCTAAATCTGGCAAATAGGGTGCATGAGGTAGCAATTCAAACTTTAATTCATTAATTTTTGCGATTGCAATAATGGATATATGAGATGGTGTATTGTCTTGATGGAACAACACATTCTTCTTAGCCAAATGCGTCCGTTTTTACTTGATTTTTTCATTTTCGCTCAATCATTGCAATAAGTTCGCATAATACTCGCGGTTGATAGTTTTTCCTTTTTCAACATAGTCCATGAAAATTATCCTACTCGCAACCCAAAAACCCGACGTCATAACCTTGCCTGTTCCTTCTTTGGAGTCACTTCTCCTTTTTAAGTCCATTGTTTTGATTGTTCTTTTGTTTCGGAAGTGAAGTCGTCGACCCATGTTTCATCCATGGTTATGAAATGGCGCAAAAATTCGGCTTTATTTTTGCGAAACATTGCCAAAAACACTCAACTGAAACATCTTCACAACGCTGTTTTTGTTCCATTGTGAGCGAAACGCGGCACTCATCTTCTCACGTGCCACAGCTTTGTCATCTCCAAATTTTCAGTTAATATGCGATGTACCGCACTTTTTGAAATGCCTACCATGTCTGCAACCTCACGCACTTTCAGTCGACGCTCATTCAGTACCGGTTCGTGGATTTTCTTCAATATTTCTGGAGTCGTCACCTCGTTTGGTCGACCACTGCGATGCTTGTCTTGGCAGCTCGTACGGCCTCGCTTAAACTCTGCTACTCAATATTTTACTGTTTTAAACTAAGGAGCAGTCTCAAATAGAGTAGAGTCTAGTTCAACTTTTATATTGGTTGGGCTGAGGCCTTTCAAATAACAGTATTGTATCACATAACGATGACCAATTTTTTCCATGTTTACAAATTCACTCAAAACGTTCACTATTGATGGCTGTCAAACAAATACTAAACATCATGGCGTCTTCAAACTTGAGATATATGCTTTATATTAGGTTGTCAAATATCTCCCTTCCGCTTTTTTGCTTTTCCTTCAATCTTTTATAAAAAGCGTTACAGTGGTCGGATTTACTTCAAATATGCGCCTTTTTGTTCGACAATCTGTTTCCATTTAGACAGCAACTTCATAATACCCCTCTCGTAGAAACCCCTCTCCTTATCTGCAAAGAACTCGGGCAGCCACTTTTCACAAGTCTCTTTTGAGTCCAACTTTACACCACTAAGAGCGTTCGATATGGACAGGAACAGGTGGTAATCACTTGGCGATATGTCTGAGCTATATGGTGGATGCGATAAATCCTCCCATTCGAACTCCCGTAGCTTCTGACGACTCATCAACGAAGTGTGTGGTCTGGCGTTGTCCTGATGGAACACTACACCCTTCCTGTTGGCCAATTGTGGACGCTTCTGGTTGATAGCCTGCTTCAAGCGGTGCAGTTGTTCACAGTAGATGGTAGAATTAAGCATCTGGTCATATTGTAGCAGCTCATAGTTGATGATTCCCTTAAAAATCCCACCAAACACACAGAAAAACCTTCCTGGTCATCAATCCCGGCTTGACCACTGTTTGGGACGGTACATCGGCCTTGGACCACGACCGTTTTCGCTTGATATTTTCGTATGTGATGCATTTTTCGTCGCCATTCACCATTCGCTTCACAAATGGGTAGAGTTCGTTCCGTTTCAGCAGCACATCGCAGGCGTTGATTCGGTCCAGAAGGTTTTTTTGCGTGAAATCATGTGACACCCAAACATTAGGCTTTTTTCTATCCAGCCTTCTGCAGATGGTTTAAAATGGTTTGATGACTAACTCTCATCTCCTGGGCGATGTCACGAGATGCCACATGCCGGTCTAACTCAAAAAATTCCATGATTTGATCAGTATTCGTCGTCACAGGTCTTCTGCCGGCTGGCTTATCCATAGTGTCGTTTTCACCGGCTCTGAATCGTCGAAACCATTCCTCTGCTGTTCGAAGTGATAATGTGCCATCCCCCTCAAAATACCATTAATCTTACGAAACGTTTCGCTAGCGGATTTGCCTTTGACGAAGGAAAATTTTAAAATAGCACAAATTTTGGGCGTTAGGGAACTCCATTTTACACGTCTATAACTTTTGAACGCAATACCTAAACTAATCATGCATAGCGTCGTTTAATACGTTATGTCAAGACCTTTCAAATGATGTATAGTATTGCCAGATACGAGCTCTGTAGCGCTTTGTACATAGCCGCGAAATTCATAAGACAAAAAGGCGGAAGGGAGATATTTGACAACCTAATAGATTGTGTACTTTCTAATACAGTGGCATTTTTTGAGCAACTACCGCCACCTCTAGGTCAGGGCAGGTACTTATGGGACTACCCTCATATAAGTAACTATTGTGTCATGCGTGCCTTTTAACCTATTTTGTACCATAATGGGTCAGTTCGTGGAGGATGATTTTGTAATCATGTTCATTGCCATCGGCTGCAGGCAGGAAAATCAGTCGAAATTTGTATTTTTAAAATATAATGCGTGTCTGTACGTGTGTATGGTACTGATAACTTTTCCTAATTAGATTTCACAGTTACACGTATATTCTTAGTAGCTATAATTCTTAATAGTTACAAGTAATATTCTTCATTCATAAAAAAAGTTATAGTTTAAGATAGTAATAAAATAACATTTCAGGATTATGTATATATAGGATTATATACATTATTATTCAATTATTTATAATTTAAACAAAAGAAAGTATTCCAATCAATTTTTATTAGTCAAGTATATGAAAAGTATCCCTATGCATTCACTTACTTATAACGTGGGAATACAGTACTATGAAAATATAATTAAAATATTATTTTACATGTAGGTCTGTGGTCACCACGTGCAGGAAAAGGAAGAGCTTCGACTTCGTTTAAATTTGAGAGAAAGCTTCACTGTAAAGGCCCTTTAAAAGCCACTATCGAAATAAGTATCAAATAGTAGCCTCTTACTCACGGCTTTTGTACTGGGGTTGTAGTTGGCTCCACCATACTTTGTGTAGTTGTCCCGAATATTCGGGAAACGTGAAAAAGGGCGAATAAGCGAGGTCCAACTCGTCTCTACGCTTTGTGAGACCTATGTTAATCGTCATGTAGATACGAGGACATTGGATAATGACGATTGCTCTCTTATTTCTAAAAAGATTGAACCGTGCTTATTCAAACAATTGATGGCGTGGAACGCGTGCTACTTTACGCCCGTCGTAATAGGGCTGCTGGGCGAAATTATTCAATCATTGAACGTAAGCGCTTCACTGTACTATGGGTGGCATGTAAGATTTTATTCTAACATTGAAGACTACAATTTTTAGGTGATAGCTGTCACAACAGCCACCGTTGGCCACACTCAGTGCGAAATACCACAAATAGACTCCTCCGTTAGGCTTTAGAATTACAAGGTTATGATTATGAATTCATCTTGATGAAGGAAAGATACCTTGAATCGCGTACTGGACACCCTTTCTCATTTGTATGAAGACGAGTCGTCCTGCGAAGTCGCATCACTGGACGTCACCGATATGCACCGATATAAAAAGGCCCTGAGTGGTCCCACCAACCACCCATAGTGGAAAGTTGGCCAAAGACTATACCACTATCGCCCCGACTTTGATGTTGAAGATCTAGTAGATAAATAAGACGCTTGAATCACCTCGCTGTTCTTCGAGAATAATATAAAGAGCCGATAGTCGATCATTTCGGACGCCACTAGATATGTTACCATGTAGCACAATTATGCTATTGACCCTCGTTACATGAAGACGTAACCTAATTTATCCGTGATTGCACTGTTTGTCAACAATGTAACGTACAAGTTGTACCAGATGATGCGATGGATCATCGCACGGTCACCCGCCTTTGGGCAGTAGTAGCTGGTAACGTAATGTATCCGTTTCCACGATCTACTCGAGGATATGAGTATTTACATGTCTTCATGGATCTGAGGCAAATGCGTAGACGATTTGCTGCGAATTGAAAGATCGCGTCTTTTTACTTTGTGGTACGCTCAAAGTTTTCTTATTGATTAACAGTACCGAATTTTGGAATAAATTTATCGATAAATTCCTTTTAGAGCGTGGAGTGATTCATTCAATGATACCCCCTAATCGCATTCAAGCCAATCCAGTAGATAAGGTCAACCGTACCGTAAATCCACGATAATCGAGAAGTCACATAACAAGTAGAATATTCATACCACTGAGATGATGTTTGCAAATAATAAGTCTGTGCAAAACTTCACTGGTATAAACCCGACCTTTCTCCAAATGGGACATCACTTTTCAGCCTCTAGCATACATTCGCCCGCTTTGCAATCCAGACTTGGCACCATCTAACTACCACTGGTTTCGATCAATGCAGAATGCTCTTACGGGAATACGCTTTAGCTCAGTAGAGGGAATCAAAAATGTGTTCAATACGTTCTTGGCTTCGAAAGACGATAAATTTTTTTTGGTCAGGACTTCATTAACTGTCATAAAGATGGGAAAATAAATTTTTATGGTATTGATTATTTCCTGCAGTGCTATCTTTTTAACGACGCAGAAACTAAAATACTATATTTTTTATTTGCATTAGTGTAAAGTTTCTTGGTTTTTAACTAACTTAGAAAAAATATTGTAAGGTTAATGAGGATTATATACGGTCGTAGCATTTTACAAAGATTCGGACAAAATGCGTTTCAGCTGCATAAAAGGAAAAAGAGAACGAAAAATGAAATATTTCCGATCTTTGCATTTTTCTTTTTAATATTGGTTTTCATAGTTTATTTTACACTGCTGTCGTTCTGTGAGTACTCTTAAAGCAAATTTTAAAACTAAGAAAAAGATTTATACACTTTTATTCATTTTCAAATTATCATTTTGTAAAAGAACGCATTCAAGACTAAATTATTTCAGATATGTACTAAATTATTTGCTTCATTTGTTTTCTAACTTTTTATATAAAATTTATACAATAACTTAATATATACACGGAGAGAAATTTCCAAGTAAATATTACAAATACTTCAATAAATTATTCCTAAAAGTATAGTAATTGTGTAACATGACTCACAAAATGAATTTTTGAAATACTGCAGAATCTAATATCGAACCTAATATCGAATCTAATATCGAAATATATATATATATATATATATATATATATATATATATATATATATATATATAATTCAATGTGTATACGTAAGCAGATGTTTATTATTATAAATTACTAATATATTCACATTTTATGTTCCAGGACTTAATTCATTATTTACGAATAAATACTAGGGGTAAAGAATTTTTAAAAGAATATAATTTATATATTTATATATTTCTTTTTGCCAAAAAATACTAGAAACAAGTTAGTCAGACTAGTAATTCAAAGAATGCAATGAGCAAAGGATTGGCTTTTTAAGAATACTTCACGTGACGAACAACTACAAAAATTCCAGTCAGTGAATAATTTATAAAAATTATTTAATGTTTTTAAACAATAATGAATAGAAATTTTTGATAATCTGTTAAAGAATTTCTAAGGCTAAATTTACGACGCTCTCAAATGAAATAGCAAATATTTTTGCAAATGAAACGGTAACAACTTACTATACGTTCTTTAAAACAATGCAAAATTATCGAATTCCTGCAGGATGTAAATTATGGGACCATTATAATTATGAAAAGGATCGTTTAAGAAGAGTTAGATTGTTGGCTAAGAGTAATAACGAAGATGCTGAATTTGATTTAACTACCGTTGAAGGCAAGTCAGCGTGTTTTAATCAATGATATATGCGCATAAATTTTAAACTTTTTAAACATTATAAGCATTCTCTATTTTTATTTTTCTTAATTCATAATTCTCATTGCTCTTACTTTAGATTTAAATAAGTTGGAATGACTGCAATCAAGTGACAGACTATTAGAGAGACATGCATGAAATCCGTTGACAGCAGTTTATAGTGGAGAGTGTCAACAATTAGTTATATAGACAAGTATCTCTGTTTACAAGTACAAGAAGGTTATAAGCTGGTACTAGTTATAGTAAAACTGTTTCAAATTTGAATTAAAAAAAATTAAATATTAAATGCCATTTGTAATAATTTTAAATATATAATAATAATAAAAATATCATAAAAATGATTGAAATAAACGAATTAACAATAATATTAACAATGATATACATTGAAATTACTAAAATAAATTCTCTTTCAGATTAAAAGTGATTTTTCACGATTACATCCTGGTACATAGATCGTTAGTGAAGATGAATCGAAAAAAATAACAGTGTATATGTTTACATTTGCAGAAAGTAAATTTACTTTATATTTTAAAATTAAATACACTGAGTGATGGTATGTTAATAAAAAGTGATAATTATTATTAAATATAAATTTATTCTGTTTTTATAGATCAAGAAGATTTTATAATTTTTTACTTACTTCCATACATCATCGGTTCTCAACGCCCACAAAACCAGAGCAAAATAAGTATAAATAATGATATCAATAACGATGACATCATTCGTCGACCATTTAAATTGTCAATGTAGGAAAAGCGTGAAACTTTCATTTTGCATTTTAACGTAAGAATAATAATGAATAAACATGTTGGAATTTCTTGTAATATTAATCATTGAAAATAATTGTAGACTATAGCGGATTTCGAACCATCTGTGACACAATTGCAAGAAAAGTTAAAACAAAATAATCAAACCTTCTAACCACTGATTGTTACTATTTTTGAGCAATTTTCTATTTTTGAACATATAGTAATCATAAATCGTCAACAATATAAAAGAAAAAAATCCTTAGAAGCAATAGCGTTAGCTTTCTAAGTCTTTTTTGCTTTCAACTGCCATTATCCAACCAATTCTATAACGATATGGTATTTGATTCAAAAGATCTTTTTTCAACTCCATTTTCCTAATGATATAAATAACGTTTCATTAAATGTATTATTAGGAAATCAGCATTTATTGCAAGAAACATCAACTTAAAATTAAAAAATGTTCATTTTGTTTCTCTAATTATAAGGATAAATACACTTTACTGAGTCATATATAAAATGTTCATCAAGAGGCTCATAATTATAAATGTATTTTTAAAAATTGTGACAGATCGTATTCGATATTGCATTCTTTTCTACAAAATGTAAAATCAAAGCACGATATTTTTGAGAATATGGTAATTACAAAAATTAACTTGCTACCTACTCAGCAAAATTCTACGTTGAGCAGAGATTCAGAGTATTCTAAATCAAATAATTTTTGTATTTCTGATTTTTATGAAAAACAACAAAGTCCGTCAGAAAATTCAATTGACGATAGTTATTATATACAAGAATTAAGTTATGGAAGCGATTCTAATGATTTGAATTATAATATTTTATTCGAAAATAATTCAGAATGCAATGTAGGAAATGATAACAGTGACTTACTTAGGTAACTTAAGTCTTTCTTATATGAGCAAGATATACCGATATAGTATTATTAACTGAAATAGATTACAATCTTTAGTAAATGATACAAAAGATATTTGTAAAGCATTAACAAAAATAATTGCGGCTTTTTTGATACCGAATATAAAAGCTTAAAGCATTTTACAAAACAAAAAACATTTGTAGAACCAATAAGTATTGAAATTGGTGAAAGACGAGAATTTCTCAGGGAAGGAACTTCTTATGCCATGAAATTTGTACCAGTAAATATTCAGGTAATTCCTTTGCTAACAGTATGAAAGAATTTCTTTGAACTAGATAATATTCTTTACGAAACTGTAGAATTCGTTAATTTCTAAAAAAATGATTTATAAATTATAGCAAATTTAATACAAGGAAAATACTGGAAAAGTAATTATTTTGATATAGATAAAATCATTTTTCAATTAGTATTATATTTCGACAATTACGAAAATAAGAACCCTTTAGAAACATACAAAGTAATTGCTAAAATAGGAGCTTTGTATATAAGTATTTCTTGTTTACCAGAAAGATTTCAGTCAAAGTTGAACAATATATTTGTTTTTGCATTTTTTAATACACTTGGTAGAGAGTTTTTTAAAAATGAAATAGTTTTTAATCGAATAATAGATGAATTATGTTATTTGCAAAAAGTTTGAATTAAGCTCCAACTTAATGATAATACAGAAAAACAATTGTATTTTGAAATGGTAATAAGTGTAGGAGATGATCTCGGTCAGCACTCAATTTTAGATTTTCTAGAGAGCTTTAAAGCGAATTATTTTTGTCCCTTTTGCTTAATTCATAGAAACGAAATAAATAGCATTTTCAATGAAAATCAATGCATAGTCAGGGATAAAAGAAAATTATATAAATAACTATCAGTTTGTGGAAATTCTAAATTGTCGGGTTTAAAAAACTGCGTTTTTCACAAATGAAAAAGATTTCATGTCTCAAGTCATGTTGGCGTTGATGCTATGCACGATATACTTGAGGGTATAGCTCGATATGCTCTGGCACTTATTATTAAACAATTTATTTAAAAAGATAAATTTTTCAATTTAGACGAATTAAACTATAGAATTATATCTTTTGATTATGGCTATAAATATAGCATTATTAAGCTCGTTGAAATTCAAGAGTCTCGTTGATAAAATAATTACATTATTATGTCCTCGTCTGAAATGCGATGCTTCATTAATAATTTTTCCTTAATAATTGGTCATAAAATACCAGAAGGTAATGAAATTTGGCAGCTAAATTTACACTTGAAAAAAATTACAAATATTGTATTTAGTATGCATATTCTTTGCAACATACATAAATATTTAACCGCATGAATTGAAGAATACTTGTCATTCCTTGAAGAAATATTCCCGAATTCCGTGAATCGACGCATAATTTTTTACATCATTATTCTCGTATAATGAAATCCTTGGACCTCTGTCAAGAATATGTTGTCTAAGATTTGAGGCAAAGCATAAAAAGATATTATTAGGACAAGATATTTCTAAATCAACTGCAAATAGATTAAATATCAACAAGACTGTGGCTATTAAATATCAAATTGAACAGTATTGCAGATTTTTTAAATCACAAATTAGATTATACTTCTCGTGAAATGGGTAAAAAAAGAAATGTCTATTTTCCATATAAAAAATTATGAAATATTCTTGACTAAAATTAAAATCAAAGTAACCAACTGGATAAAAGTTAATGGAAATAGAATAAATAAACATATTATTTTAGTTCAATTTTCAGAAGAAGGCCCTGAATTTTTTATAGTGTCTGAAATTAAATACAATAAAATAATTTTTTTATTTTCTGTAACCAATTTTTAGACTGTTTTTATGATATGCATTTTGCAACATTTAAAATGTACGACTACAATAAAATAAGATACAATGTCTTAAAGAAATTAGAAGTAGAAAGTTGTTCTGTTTCTACTAAAAAACTTTATAACGGTTTACTCATAACAATTGGTATGGAATTTATCTACATAATAAAAATTCATGACTTTTAAATATTGATGTAACGTTTCCTTTTCCCTGATGCATGTGTAGCAAGATCAAATTTAAGGAAAGGAATTTTGACAAAATCGGGAAAAAATCACGGTTACTCGGTTTTTAAAAATAACAAATATATATATCAAAGATGTACAAAAATTTACAAAGAAAAGGCTCTCGGCTCGCCCTACTTTGTAACAAAAGAAAGAATTTTATATTAAACCTTATACTATATCTTTTACAGCTATTTTCGAACGATGCTTATTTTACACGATATTGACATCTTAAATTGATTCGCACATAATATACTAATCTCGCACACACTATATATATATATATATATATATATATATATATATATATATATATATATATATATATCAGTCGCATAGATTTAACAGCCATAGAGAACATGACATTTTCCAGTCACAGCACTGGGTATTACAAAACCTCTCGAGATGTTACATATATCGCATATTAAATAATATTTAATAAAATTCAAATAATTATTTATTGATGGTATAAATCTAGAAATAAAAATTACTACTAAATTATATTATATGCATTCCGCTGACTTCCTTTACAATAATCGTACAAATATTCCTATTTTATTCATTTGTATCATAATGTTTAATTTAATATAATAAAACATTATTTTGCGATTAATATTAATTAACATATAAAATTCATATTTAAAACATATACAATAAAGTTTATTATTAATAAGCTTGTGAATGAAACATTAAAATTATTTCGTTACTCTATATATGAATATTTTATAAATTTTCCATCGTTTTCTTTCTATTAATTTTAATCGCAACGAGTAATGTTATCCGAAGATCAACAAATCTTTTAACTGACCCGATTACAGCTTAAATTCTTTGAATTGATTATATAATAATAAATAAGTCTTAAAACTATATACTTCTTTATTTACGTTTTGTCTCCTATTACATGAATACGCACTTAACTTAAGCATGCATAATAAGCCATTTACAAATCTTATTTTATTTAATAATTATAAATACATCAGCTAAATTATTTCGAAATTGTCTAATACTATGAAAGTTAAACGAAATCTTATTTATATTATTACACATTAACAATTTATTATTATTATAATACGCTGAACTCTTAAGTGAAACTCGAAAGTATTCTAAATCTTACTTTTAAAAATGCTAATTATTATAAATAATATTATAAAATAATGAGTCCGTAAATATATATATATATATATATATATATATATATATATATATATATATATGTTGTATACAAGTACATGAATTTCTAAAAAATTCTGCAAGAAATATAGAATGTAGAATATCTATCCTGAACTTATAAAATTTTAATATAAACCAGTAATCTTATCGCAGTAAAAACATAATTTTTCTTATTAATTAATAAATATTTTTTTATTGATCTTACAGTCCAATCAATTCAATCTAAAAATAAAAAAAAATAAAAATAAAAATAAATAAAAATAAAATAAAAATTAATAAATATTTTTTTATTGGTCTTACAGTCCAATCAATTCAATCTAAAAATAAAATAAAAATAAAAATAAAAAATAAAAATAAAAAGAAACAAAAAATGAAATAAAAATTAAAAATAAAAATTAAATTAAAATTATAATGACAGTCAGACTGTCCTTGTTTATATTCACCCCCGTAGACTAATCTGAAAATAAAATATTAGCTGAAAAAATTCTTTGTTAGTAAAGTGCAGTCTGACTGTCCCAACACCGTTACCTAATTGAAGACTTGTCCACTACCGGTTTGTACGCTCTCGTACAAGTCATTACAATTTAATTTAATTTTAATTTAATTTTTATTTTTAATTTTTATTTTATTTTTATTTATTTTTATTTTTTATTATTTTTATTTTTTTATTATTTTTATTTTTTTATTATTTTTATTATTTTAAAATTTTTATTCATATAATAACAATCAATAAAATTATTCAAAAATTCATTCGTTTATACATTTGTTTAAAAAATACAATTGTACTGCCCGGAATGAATTGATAGAGAAAGTTAAAAGACAGCATATCATTGAAGCTTATAGGATGAACAATTATTGTTACCAATGATTAAGAAGAAAGTTTAGCTAAATCACGAACAATATATAGTGCATTAGTGGCTAAGGCTTTTAGTCCAGGCGAATTAGGTCCAAAATGAAGAGAGAGTTGAGAGAATGTTTGTTTAAACTATTATTTATTACTTGTCATTTAATTAATATTTTAACTTGAAATTTGGCAAGGTGCAAGTATAAAGGTTAATCTATCTTTCCATTTATTAATACATTCTAAATTATTAGTAATTATGTTTAAATGTAACATTTATAAAAAGTTTTTACGCGTGGCATCAGCGACGGCTGGCGGCAGCTTATCTAATTTTTCATAAGAATTAAATATTTTCGAAACCAAAAAGTTGATATTTGCTTTTTGGTTCTCACTGGTTCACTTTGGCTCTTACTGAGCCCTCACCGGTTCTCAGAGCTTTCCCTGGCTCTCTTCTATTTTCAAAGTGATTCAGTTCCGTTCTCTTCTTCTCTTTAGAAATGAGTAGTACGTGGTTTAGAGATAATAACAAGTGAATAAGAATCACATTTTTTATTTTCTATTTCATTACACATTTTCTAGTCATTTTTATGCTATTTAAATGGACAGTTCAATTACAATCTATGTTTGACTATAAAAATGTCACATTTATGGTTTCATTCACTTCATAAAATGCTAAAAAGCTGTTTGAAAAAGTTTTTCATCACAGGCCAAGAAATAGACAATAGTCATTGACATTTTCTACCACTTGCACAATAATAATCGGTTCAAACAAGATAATGTGATGCATTCCCACTAGGGACAATGTTTATCTATTCATTTATGTAATCATTTTGAAGACTATAACAATCTGGAAAATTTATGTTTCTACCTTTCGCGCGCACTTGAAATTACAATTTGTACATCACGTAGCTTACTTGTAGTATGTAATTTTCACATGGTCATAGTCCTGAAAATTATTTAACATGAAAATACATATATTATAGAACTATTAAATAAGATTTTCTATATCATTTTTCTAATTTTAATATTTTTATAATAACAATTTATCTAAGACTTACAGAAATAAAGTAAGTCTATCGATTTAGATTTATCATACTTTCGTATAACATATTTCCTTTACCGTTGCTTTTTTGTACTATTTTTATTTTATTAGTAATGAAAAATTCATAACAATTACGGCAAGGTAATATAAATAATATCATTTATTATTGTTTGAATTCGTGATGTAGTATTGAATGTCATATTTATTTTATAATATAATATAATATAATGTTAATTATAATATCAGATCGTAATAGTGAAAATAGTTTGAAATTTACTTTCAGTACTTTTTGCTTATAAAAAAACACAATTATTACGATATTATTTACAAATTCATTTTTTTGAACCTCTATTAATTTTGAATACTACATTTTTATTTCTTTGAAAAATACGCTGAAAATTATGAAATTTTATTGATTATTATTATATGAATAAAATTTTTAAAATAATACAGATATATACTCAGTCGTTCATTACAAATACCACGCAAAATCTTGCGGCACGAACAATTTAATCACGAAATCCATGAAGAATTCGTATCTTTTGTTTTCAACAGAATATATCAAATAAATAATGTAGATTTTACTAATGTTAATTGTAACATTTTTCTACTTTTACTATTATACATACTTTATTAATTGCACATTTTTTTTATGAAAATTTTATTTGCCGATGCTAAATGATAAATAAAAAAAATTATTTTTTTTTACTGCGATAAGATTACTGGTTTATATTAAAATTTTATAAGCTCAGTATAGAGATTCTACATTCTATATTTCTTGCAGAATTTTTTAGATTTATCCATTTTAGTTGCCATTTTCTACGGTTTAAACCATTTTTCATTGATCTTAATTCTACCAGAGGTACTACCATGTCAAAAGATTTTGATACAAAAGTGAATGACAACTACATTGTAATGGCTGCTAACAAAGTGCGCACGTTCGGGAAACTGTAACACATTGAATATGTCGCATAGTGCACTCTCGTCTGGTCAGGAGCTGTATTTTTCATTCGAATTTTGTTAGAAAATGTTTTATTAATCTATTATTTGACAGAGTCCGATCCGAACTTATGTAATTTTCAAAGCACAAATGCTTCGCATCCAAAGACACTGTAACATCATAAGAATATCTAAGTATTTTTAGTTACTCAACTTTCAAGCTGTATTTTGTTTATCTAAAAAATTATCTAGAATTTTTTAAATGTGAATGAAAAAAGGGTATCCAACATGCCCCACATTCCCCTATTGAGTTAATCCTCTCACCCTATTTTTCAGAAAACTTTTATACCTACATTTTTTGGACCGCGACTTACGAATATCACAAAAATTGTAAACAGAAATGAAATATTTATTCCTAAATCCATAAAAACTCTATAAAAATTGTGGTTTTCGAATTTATTTTAGAAAATAAAAAAAGTTGTAAAAAATTAAAAGCAAAATCATAAAGCATATCAAAATACATATTTTTTTGTTCTAGGAATTTTTCCGGTACAAACTATATTTTTGCAGAAAACTTTAAAAAGTTCCATCTCGTGATCCTCTGAACAATTCTACGTTTATACGAAATACAAATTCCTTCGAATACATTATTCTCGAGAAATGTTGATTGTAGAACAAAAACGTATGGTATAATAAAATATATTTTAATAAGATATACAACTATTGTCTGAAACATTTTTTGTAATTTTAAGTACACTGAAACAAAATTTGATAATTGTAGATAAATATATTTTTTCAAATCCATAGAACGAAATCTTTCTTTAATATAAACAACTGTTTTTCATTATAAAAATATAAATTTAAATGCATTAACTGATTTAGTTCATAAGAAATTTTTTTAATTAAAAAAAAAACTTATTAATTGTCTAATAAAAAATTATTTAAATTCACTAAAGGAACATTTACAAAACTGGCAGTCCATAATTAAATCACTATAACTTCTCGTAAAATTTTCTGAAGTATTTATAAAATTTACTAGGAACTTTCTCTCCGTATATTAATGTTTTGAAATGTTCACTTACATATTATGTATTAAAAGATATAATGATATAACTATATACCTATCAATAATTATAAAAGAAATTAGCATCTCCCGTCTCGGCTTTACTCGAAATAATACTTTAACCGATTTATGAAACAATTTAATAATATTTATATGTAAATTATTTTATGTATAAATGTATATTCCTGTAGATAATTTTACCTATTGCCATTACTGTATAAGAAGGTGCTATGTTAGCGGTCCGCGTCAAGCAATACTATTTTGCAGACCATTTTTTGCTTCATTTTTGTTTATTTTCGTATTTAAAATTAAATATCACGAATATTTAGTTAGTGGTGCAAACTTGAAATTTTTTAAATGTAGGTCATTGAAACATCTTGAAAAAAATAGTTTTTTGTCAAAAAGTAGATTTATTTGCAAATTCTATGATATTTTGGTTCTCCGAAAATTTTTGTTGTTAAATCTAACGTTATTTTTGATAGAAAAATAAGTATAACCTTTAATCAACTTTAAGAAACGAAAATTTGCTCTTCGATATATATATATATATATATATATATATATATATTTTTTTTTAAATTTATTCACGGATAATCGTGATAATTTAAAATTTAAACATTGCGATACCTTGATGTTCATATAGACCTTTGGCTTCTACAAGAATGTGTAAAGGAAAAGAAAATTCATTCTTTTTGATTATTTGATGTAAAACTGTTTTAATAGCAGTTTTATTACACCTATAAAAAAAGATAGGAAATAATGGCATATACCTATTTTTTGTTTGAATTTATCTTGTAATAATTCAAACTTTAATAATATCGAAATTGTGTCTTGTGAACGTTAATGAGTTTAGAGGACTAAATTAATTGACAAGCATAATATGATAATCTGTTCCTAATTTAATTATTTTATAAATGTTCACAAAATATGGTGTACTTATATACTTTATGATTACAAAAATTATACAAATACTTTTTACGAAAGTTGTTTCTTTGTTTCCATTGATATAATTAATTAAGCGATAACTTACAACATAATATCTCTGAACTTATTATAGTATGAAAGGTTTCACGTAATAATATATTATTTTCATTAGAAAATAAATAAACAACTACATTTCTAATTTAATATACTTAAAGCAAATTTTATATTTAATTACAATTTTGAGTTTTTATTTTATTTGAAATGCCAGAAATATATACTTGTCTATTACTTCTTCATTTCAAATAGAAATATGCAATAATAAAAATGAAAGAACAATTGAAAAATCAACAAGAATGCAATAGAAATGAAAAATTTTAATTAATTCCTTTTTGTATGAATATCATGCGTAATGTATAATCGTTAAATTAGAACTGGCAACGTTGAAAACGCAAGTATCGCGCCACTGGCATATAAACTCAATAACGCATGAGTCGCCGATCCGCTGTTTAAGCAGGTTTAAAGCTGTATGGACTGGTTTTGGCTGGCATTGGTGAGACGTACGTAACGTGAATGACGTGACGTGATCCCTTCTCACTGTATAGGATTAGGAATTGGGTTGGCCTTCGGATTCGGACACAGGGAACGTGGTCTGTCGTATCGTGACCGTGTCGTATCTTCGTATCAGTTCGTATTATTTTGTCTTATTCTATATCTATACTTGTATTTGTATCGTAGTCCGACGGTCCGTTGTCCGTCGTGATCTGGCTTCTATAGCTGGTGGCAGCTACACAAGGCTAGCAAAGGCTGGCTGGGTAACGCCGCTCTTTTAACCGCCATATTTGCTTGTAGCAAGTACCTATAGTACCTGCAGCTGCTCTCACAGGAGTGAACGGACGTTTCCTCGACCTTGCCACGCAATTTTGTATTTCAATCTCTCCAATTCGCATTGTAAAAGCTTGCTTCATCGTTACTGCAATACACCTATCAGGAGTAATAAGAAGTACTTAACAGAGTAGTTTATCATACTCTGTAATTTTAGTGACTATCACAACTTCTTCAGTTTTACAATTGTCCATCAGTCTACAAAATAAAAGATTTTAGAAGTAACAAGGACAACGTGAGTGTGCTTTCTTCTCAGTGCAGTGCAGAGTGTCATTTCCACCGTGCTGTGATCTAAATTAAAGGTGGCCTGAGAATAGCGTTGATGATTGGGATTCCAAGGGACGACAGGCACAAAATCACGGTGAAGATACGCAACAATATGAAGCGCAGTTCGAGTCGGGACTCACCGCCTCCGCGCGTCAAGCGAGGCAGATCATCGATTGGACGGTGAGTGTGTGCTTTTGTGAGTCTCACACAACGAGAAAAAGGAAAGAATTAAAATTGAATCTAGTGAAAGGATTTTGTTCGGCATAAAAAAACGTCTTTTCAATCTCGTTTATTTCGCTGGCTTCGACTTTAAAGTGTCAATTTTGTAGCTTACACGCAGCGTCATTTTTTCTACTATTACGCGGTTATGTACATAAATGCATGCTAGGGTGTAAGTGCGTGATATTTTGAAGAGATGCTTGTCTGAATTCATTTTCTTCGGCTTATGAGAATGATACTTATGATCTCTTCTATTTATCGCTATTTTTAATATCATGACGCGTCTAGTACTTCAACACATTGTCCTATACGATAAATATGTATTTATATATTTTAATGAAATGTAGAGTCGAGATTCAAGCCAGCGGAATTTTCGAGAATTAGATTGTTAAACACTTTCATTGAAGAAATGGTTTAAGGGTGTGCTCGATGATTATTTATGCTTATGTGAAGGTTTTATCTTATTATTTTGTTACACTTAAGTGAAAGAAATGTGTATGAAAAGAAAGAAAATTCGTTAGTTTAATGTAAATTGTGTATAGAAAAAGTGTAAATATATGATTAATAGTTATCAACAAAGCGATTATGCATTAATGCATATGATAAGTTTTTATTCTAATTGTGCAACGCGTTAAGTTCTTAAAATTGAGTGATGATAGAGTGAGCGAAATTTTTATGTGTTTAATAGAAAAGTTTGTGTTACAAGTAAAAGAGTGATGAGGAAGAGCAAACTTGACCATCATTGTTTTATATAATTGACGTGAATACACTCAGAATTTAGACGAGTATTTTGAAATAAAATCAAATACAGTTTTTCACATTGTGAATGTTAAGACAAAAAGGATAATTAAAATTTCTTGTGTTCAAAATTAATTTTTTTTTTTGATGAAGTATGTATACAACTAATTTTTTTGTCAACAAGTTTATACAAAAAAGTTTAGAATTCAATTAAATTAATTAAAAATTTACTATTTTACAATAATATTTATGAGTAAATGTTATTTTGATTAAGATTATAAATTTTAAATTATATTACTAGTTCAGTTTTATTATTATTTTTCAAGCATTTATATTTTATGCTTTTGCTATGTCATTGAAATTTTTATTAAAACATAACTTATTTCATAATTTATAATCAATTATACTCCTCTAATTTGTGTATAGGTTTATATATGTTTTAATTTTTACTTCTGGGACAAATATAACATTTTACAAAGTTTTGAAACAATCTATTAAAACATTAAATATCAGTAGTATGTACTTTAAATTAATAATAGTATGTACTTTAATTAATTTAATAATTTTATATAATTTTTTACTATAAAGCCTTTAGCGTTTTATTTAATTGTATAAATTCAAAGATATTTTTAATTCTATAATCTTTTTACTTATAGTTTTATTGTGATTGTACATGCTTTCCTTAATTCAAAATACAAATTTTTGTAGCCATAACTTTCAATTATTTTTTTATTCACTTTTTTTACTAAATTTGGAAAACATGGTTAATAAGTAGTAAAGAATAATTAATTAATAATAATTAAACTTTTAAATAATCAAGTTTTTATAATCGTATGAAATTACTTATAAAATATTTCTAACCTTATATTATTTGAATAATTTAAAATATAAAGAAAGTTAATTTAAAATTATACATCTAAAGAAGAGTTATTGATTAATGTAATATTCTGTAAAAGCATATAATTCATTTTATTAATATTATTAAATTTCTTTAAAAAACAATTTAACTAAAATCTATTGCAATATATTGCTTTAATTATATATGTATTGACAAAGAATTGTGGAATCAAAACTATTTTCAAAATTTGCCAAGAGAAATGATTTAAAACTTATGTAATATATTTTTAAAAGTCCTTGTATTATTTGTAAATATTAAGGTGGTCCAAATTTTAGAATCAAAGAAGTGTAATAAATGGGATAAAATATTAATTGTTTTATTTCTTTAAAATACATTTAAAGAATATAAAAATTAACTTCTTAATATGTGTTTATTATTTTCAATTCCATTTAAAGTAAGCCTTTTGAAATAAGCAAGATTGTGTAAATTGGTAGTACAAATTAAAAGCTTAAAGTTTATAAATTGAAAAAAATGTTTGGTTATATTACTTAAATCAGTCAAATAAATATGTTTTGCATTGCCAGTTTAGCAATAGAAGACTTGGCCTATTTTAATCATACATGTACAATATATCCATTGTATTTTGTAAAAATTGAAAAAGTTTCGCACAAACAACCGAACTCTCAAGAAAAAGTAACCCAAAACATTTGAAAAGTACATTACCAAAAAAGCCAAGTAGAGAACTACTTGACTTGAGTTGATATAATTTAACATTTCTCTCAGTGTACTTTATTGTATAGTTTTTGTCTGGTTTTAGAATTTTTATATATAAAACTATTAAATAAAAGTATAACATCTTGCATATAACTATATTAGTTATGCAAAAGGTACTATTTTTAAAACTGTTTTTTTTTTTCAAAAATCCAATCTGTAAGTTAGATTAATTTTTTTCTTAAAATTTACAATTTGTTTTTATAAAATAACTCTAGTTTTCTGAAATTTTTCAGTTATTAACCTTGTAAAAATGCTTTAATTTAGTATTTTTGATGATATTAGCTATGGAATTAAAATATATAGTCATGTTCTTTATCATACTTTCTTTCATGTTATATTTATTAGATTGCTGGAACTGTAAAATTTTTTTTTTTAAAGTATTTCTATTAAGCAGTTTTATTTTGTATAACTTTCTATCTGGTTATTAAAAAAATTAATTAAAATAATTTATATCATTTGATTTTTGTTATCAAAAAAATACTTATCTAAGTACTTAAAAATATTATTTGTAGAAATATTTTTATATAAATAATTAAATATTTTATAATGTATATGTATAACTGTAATAATACTATTTTTTAACAATATTTTTATAATATCTTTACATTCTTAGATATGAAGACTCAAGTGACGAGCGTCTAACACCAGAACGGATTCGTCGGAGAAGCCGTGGTGCTAGGAGTCCTTCTCCACCACCCCGATCCCGTTACATTGAATCTAGCTCTCATCGTGATGAGTATCCTAGAGCACCTCGTGGAATACCCGCAGAGCGTCCTTACAGCTATAAGGTTTTATGTGTTAGTGGTATTCATCCTAAAGCAAGTGATGAAGCAGTGAAGGAAACCATTTATAGAGAATATAAAAAATTTGGTGAATTTTCCATTAGAATAACGCACGAGCTTGATGAAAGAGTAGCTTATGTATGTTTCCGTAGTCATGAAGATGCCAGGGATGCTAAATATGCAAAACCAAGTATTCCTATTTATGATAAATTAGCTTTAGTTGAATCTGTATATGAAAGACCTGAAGCATATAGGCGTCCAAGATCAATAACTCCTCCAGAATATGATCGTTATTATGCCAGATCTCCAGGTCCAACTGATAGACATAGACCCCTTGAAAGGTATGATAGAGTCTATGGTCCTCCTGTTGGGATACCTCCTCGAGATCTGCGAAGGGATGCTATTCCTCCTCCACACCACGACTTTGTTAGACCACCATTACACCATGGTCCTCCACACGTCCATCCAGGACCTCCGCATTATGTACCTCCAAGACATATGATGGTCCGACATCCTGTACATGGTTTTGAACGTGTTGAAAATAAAAAAGATAAATTTCCGAATTATCTTCATCATGTCTCGCCTGAAGATGATCCTTTAGCTACTCGTACTTTATTTGCTGGTAATTTGGAAATTAATATAACTGAGGATGAATTGCGAAGAATTTTCAGTAAATATGGAATTGTTGATGATATTGACATTAAACGACCTCCACCTGGAACTGGTAATGCTTATGCCTTTGTTCGTTTTCAAACTTTGGATATGGCTCATCGTTGTAAAGTTGAACTTTCTGGTCAGTATATTGGTAAATTCCAATGTAAAATAGGGTATGGAAAAGTAACTCCAACTACACGAATTTGGGTTGGCGGTTTGGGACCATGGACATCTGTAGCTCAACTAGAGCGAGAATTTGATCGATTTGGCGCTATTAAGAAAATTGATTACATTAAGGGCGATAGTAATGCCTATATTCTTTATGATTCAATTGATGCAGCACAAGCAGCTGTTAAAGAGATGCGAGGCTTCCCTCTTGGAGGACCAGATCGTCGTTTGCGTGTTGATTTTGCCGACGTGACTCCTGGTTTTGGTTTTAAGCCTCGACCATATCCTGAGGATAGTGCTGAATTCAGAGCACGGCCTGCTGATTACGAAGCTGGTTATGATCCTTATGGACCAGATGGTGAGTTCAATTATAATTCTTCGCGTGGATTTCGAGGTAGAGGTTCAGCATCCTGGCATGAAACACGTGGTGGAACTCGCAGAGGAGGTTACCGGGGAACATATCCTGAAGGTTATTCAAGAGAAGATGGTGACTGGCCTAGCGGACGAAGACCGCCACCAGAGGCTGACTATGAAGCTGCTCCGAGAGGACTCAGGAGATCATTATCACGTGAACCAGGTGCTGATAGATCTAGGTCAAGATCTCCTAGAAGAAGACCTGTAGATTCTGACTCAGACTCTGAAAATACAAGGACGGGAATTTTAGCAACTTCAAGAACTTTATCTGATGTAGCCAGAAGATCTATTGCTGTATGGCAAGGAACTTTAATTCTAAAAAATTCTTTATATCCAGCCAAATTTCACTTGACAGATGGCGATACAGATATAATAGACTCCTTGATGAAAGATGAGGATGGGAAACACATGCTTAGAATTACACAGAGATTACGACTAGATCAGCCTAAATTAGATGATGTTTCCAAAAGAATTCAAACTTCTAGTTCCCATGCCATATTTCTAGGGCTTACCGGCTCTAGCGCAAATATAAGCAATGATGATGCAAATGTACAAACACGGCCATTGGACCCCGTAACTTATTTAAAACAGAAAGAAGCTGCTGGTATAATCTCGCTACTCAATAAAGAAACTGAAGGGACAGGAGTGCTTTATGCATTTCCACCTTGCCCCTTCTCCACAGAATTACTAAAACGCACTTGCCCAAACCTTAGTGAAGAAGGTTTGAAGGAAGATCATCTGGTCATTGTCGTGGTTAAAGGTGGTAGTGCTTAAAGATTCAAATGTTGTTTACTTTTTTTAAAAGTGCGATTCTTCGTTTTATAATAAAAAAAAAAAGTAAGAGGATGCATAAGTTAGGCTTCTGAACACTGAATGATTGCGTAATTAAGAAACTGAAAGTGTTGACTGACATTCTTAAGAATTTTATCGTGTTTCGAATTTTATTTTATTTTTTAAATAGGTATTTGAAACCAATTTCTTAAGGAGTTCAATAAAATTTTAGTTAATTACAGCAAAATTTACTTTTTTATCAATAGGGAAGTAAAAAGCATTAAACAATGATAGAATTTTATTTAACATTTCATAAATATGCAACAATATTCAGGATGTAATAATTCTCTCTAACTAAACTATTGTTATAAAATTTTGAAACTAATTATTCCAATCTATTAAAAATTAATTTAGGAAATTGTAATGAAAAATGTCACTATAAATTTTTAATATTTTTGGATAATCATGCTATCCATATTTAAGTGAGATTCAAACAAAGGATATCTGCTAAAATTATTTAAATGTTACAAATTTTTAATATTTTCTAATATAAATATTTGTTCACAAAATATAAATTCTAATTAGAAAAAAATATGTCAATATATTTATTCTATTAAATATTGATAATTACAAGTTTTTCATAACATAGAATCTACTATATTGTGTTCAATTTTTTATATTTTGAAAATTACTTCTGTATTTATTATATTAATTATGATCAAAAAAAAAGAACAATTCTATTTTAAGCTATAAAAATAGAAAGGATCATGTTGAAAATCATAATATAAATATAACTGATAATTTGTTGCAAAATATATTATAAATATTTACGAATAAATCCATATTAAAATAATTATATTATATTTTGTATAAATATCAACACTAAAGTAATTTATTACATATAATAGTTCATAAACTGTCGCTGCATTATTATTAAATCATTTTTAATTAATTCCTTTTATAAATTTAAGGAATTCTACTTCCGTCAACTGATGTAAATTAAATTAATAAATATTTTTAAAGGTCTTATAATATGGTTTAACTACCCTTGTTTATAATTACCTCTGTAGAACCTAAAATAGAAAATCTTAAATTATTAAAATTAAAATAAATTTTGTTAGCAAAGGACAATCTAACTGCTATTCTTTTCGTCAAAAATTGTTTTCCGCATCTATAATGTCCAACGTTTGGAGCTGCTTTGGCTCCTCGTCTGGGAAATTATTAAATAAACATAAATTGGGTTATATCTAGTAAACTGAAAACAACAGGTGACAAAATTGATAGTTGATATCAATTATATTAAGAATGAATTATTTTTGATTGGTAAAGTCAGAAAAACGTAGGTAACTAAGAAATCAAAATAGTACAAGACTGCAACTATAATTAATTAAAATAATTTTGACTGTGAATGTTTCATTTTAAAGCATCTATGTAAAATGCAGAAATTAAAATTATAAATCCTTTAATGTCTTTATGTAAGTTTATACAGCTATGTATGAATATCAACATCCCAAAAAATTTAAAGTAATTAGAAAAGGCCCACCTAGATAATGAATTGGAATACTGATTGTTTACCACGCACATTTCGAAGTGACTTAACTCAAAATGCATGTAATTTCAATATACAACTCTTCCAAATATTATTGCTGTAATAAGATTTTAGATGGTTCAGAATCACGTTTAATGAATTAAAGATATCGTCTATTATTAAGCTCCAATCAAACTTTAAAAGATTGTCGTTTTATTCCATCTCTGACAATGCACAGAAATTTCTCTGTTGAACCTGAATTATATAATGCTAATTTATTAATTTTCTTAACAAGAGACATGTTTTTCTGTAAAAAAGTACTTAAAAAATTAAGAATACAGTTTAGGTAATCAAAAAATTAAACAATAATAAGCAACAAGATAAATATAAACATAAAAGCAAATAAAAATAAACTTACAGCAGCTTGTTTCGCCAAGTAAGACCTTTCTTACAGGCATCGTCAAGCACAACGTACAGTGAGTATGTCGTCACAATGTTAACTTCCTCTGTAAGATAAATAAGAAAAAAAATTTTTAAACTAATATGAATACACAGTTTAATTATTTTTTTTTTGGAAGTCCTTGAAGAGTTGAAGCGGCTTGAATGTTGAATGTTGTGGATGCGGAAAGCAATTTTTTGTTAATGACGCTGCCTGATTGTCCCTGATTGACAAAATTCATTTTAATTTTAATATTTTAGGTTTGAACTTTCAGATTCTACAGGAGTAATTATAAATAAAGACAGTCTGACTGCTATCATAATTATATTATATCAGTTTATTAAAAAGACTATAAGACCAATAAAAATCTATTAGTTTTCCTTTTACAAATTTTTATTTGTTTTTTTCCAAATAAAAATATCACTCATCTTGCTTATATATTAACTATTTTAGATCAGTAATGCAAATACTTATTTCACAATAAAATGTTACTTTTACTAACCAAAATAGGTTTATTTTAACAGATATCCTTAGATTTACTAGAAATATATGAGGCCTAAATTTAATTATTTGACATTTTGTACTATTTATTCAACAGTTTGGATTGTCAATAATGAAAAGAATGTAAGAGTGAATTTGATTAAAAATATATCTTTACTTTCCTTAAGATTATATTAACAGTTAAAACAAAATATTTATAAATAATTGTGACAAGAACATTTTCTTATTAAGAATCAGTTATTTTATATCAAAATTATGTTTTAACTATTATTTTTTTTAAATAAAAAAATATATATAGCTACAGATTTATATGATCAGGTTATATTCACTTTCTGTGGATCAAATGTAAATTCTTCCAAGTTTAATTATATTAATTTAATATAAATACTTATTCATTTTGAGAGAAAAAATGTATCTATTAATATAACACAGTTCAAACATTATTAAAAACAATATCTTTTGTAAAGGGAATTAAAAATCAATTGTTTCTATGTTTCTTTAATGAAATTTCATATTAAAATGAATAAATTTTATTCACATAGAGATAAAGAAAACTTGAATTTTTGCAATAAACAAATTGATTTTTAAAAACTATTTAATAGTAAAAAATTTATTCATTTCATTCTGAAGTGATTGAATATAATTAATAAAAAATGAAAATAATAACATAGCTCTTAATTAGATTAACTAGACTGTAATTGAAAAGTGTATATCATAAGCAAAAAACCATTTATACAAAACTTTTAAGGTCAGTTGTATACAGTTCTTTCACATTTGTCTTTTAACATTGATGTTTTAAAATATAATAAAATATAGAATTTAAATTTAAAAAATGTTTGCATATGATTTTTACCATCTTACATATGACCAATTTATTAATTTTTCTTTTGTAATCAATGATTAATATTGTTTTTAAAATATTAATTCTCTTAATACCAAATTTAACTATCAGTACTTTTTTATACACATTTTGTTAAAAGAAAACTTGCACGCCCGCGTGTGTGCGTGCATGCATATATGTGTGTATGTATGTACGTACGTATGTGTATATATATATATATATATATATATATATATATATATATATATATATATATATATCAACTCATTTAGTTTTCATGTGTTATTTAAAGTTACTATTGATTATAATACAGTGCCCATAATAAATGAATGCTACATGAAATCATTAAAATAATGTGAAAGATCTGGCTTAATAATAGAAATTGTAAAACCATTATCTTTTATAATCTTTTTAAATTTTATACAGTTACTCTAAAGAAATGTAGATTTAATTGTACAACACATTAGAATATTGTATTAGAGAATTTATCATTTTCTCTGTTTTATATTTTTTGTTAATTGAATGGAGTACTGAATAGAAATTGAGAAGCCAATGATAAAAAGGCTTGAACTATCAGTTAAAAAGATTGAATGAAATTTTTAATTAAATATTAAGATTATGGATTAATTTTGAAAATTTAGGAGATAAAATTAAAAATTATTTTGCAGGTGTGAAAATCACAAAAGTTTGAGTTTAGTGCAAATGAGACTAAAAGGACAGTGATGTGGTAATTTTAAAAGTATAAATATTTACTTAAAATTTCAAAAATTGTGTATAGTGATGTAAAAAAGTGATTGTGTCCTTGCTTCTGAGTATGTAGCGATTTCTTGAATCTCAGCTGCCTAATTCTTGTACTCATGTATTTGAGATTTATGGAAATATTAGCCGAAATCATGCTCAGCTGCAATTGAAGGTGCAGTGATTATAAGTGTATCTGGTGATCTAAAAAATAATAGATGCCATTATGCAGAAAAAATCTGATGTGTTTGTTTTTTTTTCTTAATATTTAGTACCTAAAAAATTCAAAATTTTGTTAAAATTAAAATTATTACTTGAATACAAGATATAACAAAGAAAGTTGATTAAACATTTTATTAATAATTGGTATCCTCATACAATTTTTTCTGTTGTCAAAGTTTTTTAATTAGCTTATTTCAGTTAAGTGATATCAAAGGTGTTGTGAAAAATTAATTTTAATAATTATTAAGTCATAATATTATTTGATTCTTACTAGTGCCTGTGGCTTATGCATTATTTTTTAAATTATAAAGTCATAATTTCAGCTGTTTCAAATTTTAAATGTTTGGTGGACTGTGGTTTGTGTTGCTTGTTCTAACCAGTGTCCCAAGCTATACATCAAATAAATTTTGAAAAAATATTAAAAACAATTTTTAAAGGCAATATTTAAAGTTAATTGTATTAAATTCTTTTATTTAATATTGAACTATTTCTATATTACAATGACTGAAAGTTAAAATATTTAAATAGATTCTTGTGAAAGTGAGGATTTTTGTGATACTGTCAATTAATTATAGTATCAATATATATTGCGGAACTTGGCCATCTTCATTTGGTAAGTAAAATTGAAGATGAAAATTACTTCTTTCAGATTTTTAATTTGATACAATATACAAATCAAAAATAATTTTTAACATGTAATGTCTTATAATAAAAACAAAAAATGTTTAATATAATACTGTGTATTTTCATTACTATTCCTTAAATGTACTCCTAACTTAGATCAATAATTTATTATTATTTTTATAAACTCAAATAATTAAGTAAGCACAGTTCCATCGGTCTTACTATCTTTATAATATAATATATTAGCTAAAATAATGACAGTCAGACTGTCCTTGTTTATATTCACCCCCCCCCCCTCAAAGAATCTGAAATAGAACTTATTACTACAACAAATGATATTAAAAATTAAGAATTAAAAATAAAAATGGGTTCGGCTATGGACACATCTTATTGGGATATGGGTAGATAAGATGGTGGGGAGGGCTGTGAACTTGTCATTTATTAATAGTATTATTCTTGTAGGGTAGTAATAGTCATAATAATATTTCAGATTCTTAGATTCTTTGGGGGTAATTGTAAACAAAGCAATCTGACTCTCATCATAATAAGTCTCTAAGACCAATAAGAATATATTTATTAGTTTGTTAAAAAATAGTCAATCCAAGAATTTTTAAACTTTAATAGTTTTTGTTTTAATTTTCTTATTCATTATCTGCATTTTAAGTAAAATATGAATAAAAAATTTTTTAAGTTTAGGTTGTAAATGACTCAAATATTTTATTATATTATATTATAGTTTGACAAGATTCAAAATTAAAGTATAGTATATTACTCTGTATGTGCGGAAAGTAGGCTATTACCGATTACCTCCTGAGCCAAAAATTACCACATGATCACAGTGATTACGGTAACGCGCGTGTGCGATCTGTAATGTAACTGAATCAAAGCAAAAATGGCAGTCATAGGCGTTAAAATAGTACAAAATGTATATGTATGGAGTAAATTAGTTTTTTAAATTAAAAAATAGGTATTTATAATTAAAATATTTATTTCAATGTTATACTATATTTTATAATCCAAAAGCATATTAAAAAATAGAATAAATGAGATATAATTATTTTCTTTACATTTTAATGAAACACATAGTGTAAATATTTACTAACAAATATTTACATTGGCCTTACAGTCGTATAAAATAATATATTTATAATTAAATAATTAAATAAGGATGACATCGACTTGGTAATGGTGGTGGGCCAGTCAGATTATCTTTTAATAATAGTATTGTTTAGACTAATTTTTATTAATATTTCAAATTCTACGGGTGTGACTATAAACAAGGACAATCTGACTGTCACTACTTAATCATTTATTTATAAATATATAATTTTATACAAGTGTAAGACTGATGAAAATATTTCTTAGTTTAATCGACCTAAGTACAGTGTTCAATTTTCAAACATATAATGTAACAAATAAATAAATTAAATAAAAATAATTTTCTAAATATATTTATTTCTCTGAATAATTGCTTGAAACATTTGGCATGTTACATAGAATTTCCTCAGGTAGTTTTGTAATATTTACTTCCAATATGCATCCTAGTCTTTGTATGGTATCATCGTTTCCTACAGTGACAAGAATAAAATTATGGAAAAAGACTGCTAGTGCTGCAAAACTGATATCTAATTTTAACTTTACTGTGGTTAACAGTACACAATCACGAGTGGTTAATAGTACATTGTGACACAAGGGAGCAAAATATTACACACTCCCGTGTGTCACATACTATTTTCCCATACTAGGGCGCTTTGTTTTTCTCAAAGAAATGTACAAAAAATTCATCTACAAACAATACAAAATAATTTTTACCATCTAATGGCGAAGGAGTGATTGGTCCGCAAACGTCTGAATGAATAATAAAAATGGTCTTTTTATATGATTTTTATTTTTTTTTCTTTTCTGAAAAGGCACTCTTGCTTGTTTGCCAAAAATACAAGCTTCACAAATATAATCATTTAGTAGAATATTATTAATTAATTTAATACCATCGACCATCTTATTATTTTTCATTTCAATAATTTTCGATTTGCCCATATGTCCAAGTCTTTGATGCCATCAACTGTAATTACTGTTTATCGCATTAGAGACTTTTTATTATATAATTTATTAATAATGAATCCTATAGGAATCAAATTATTTATGGGCTTACCGACGAAAATTATTTTATCATTTTTAGTAACTTCAATCCCATTTGGATTGAAGTGAATACTCATCTGTGCTTTCTGCATATTGCTGACAGATAGTAAATTTTGCGGCACCTCCGAACAACATAAGACGTCCTCTAGAACACCTTTAATCCTTCCTTGCTGGTAATATTCAGGATATTTCTTTTAGGTGCAACAGACAAGTTTTATTATCTCCTGAATATTGCTGTTCATTTTTCGCATAGAATCCTTTATACGATGATTTTATCTGCCATATTGGAAAACCATATGAAGACTGCAAAACTGTTTTTGCTGTATTGGTTTTTGCAAAACCCAAAAAAGAATCCAACAGATACTCCACTATTACACCTTTTGCAATTCGTTCACACTTTTTCCATTCTTCTGTCATTACTGCAGAGACTTGCACATCAAGAACGTGCAATAGATTAAGTTCAGATAGAAGAGATCGGATTCTAAACTTCCACACACTATATTTTTCACCGTTAGAATGTTTAATATTCCTTTTTGTTTAAACAGATTTCATTTTTCACTTACTAGAAAAAAACTATTTTTTTTGTGCGTATTTAACACAGTTTTATTTTATTACTAGATTACACTATACACAAAATCACGGAAAGTTGACTCGCGAAATCTAGGCCCATAACCTATTGAATTTTTATTAAATATAGTAGGTGGAATGTTAAAATAAAGATACACGAAATAATCTTTTAACATGAACTTTATTTCAAACAAGGAAAGAAAAGACGTCTGTTCAAACGAAAGGACAATGCAAGACTAACTACAGTACTCGAAATTGAAAACTCTGCAAGCCTTTATGAGAAACTTAAAACCTATAAAAACACATCAGGCATCTAAACAATAAACTCATAAATCATTTACCGCGCAGGGCAGCAAAGACGCAGATCGTAATAAGACCCAGTGGACACATATGTTTACATCCCTTTACGATACTGTCCAATATTTAGTTTCAAGTATTTTTTGCTTTATTATTTATAGAAGGCTAAAATAATCTAACAGAAATAAACAATACATTTAATACCTTTTACAATCATCACAATTTTTTCATCATTTTCATTAAATTTTTTCATCATTTTCATAAAGTTTTTTTCTTTTATTCTATAGAAGTAAATGGTGCTTTACTAAAAGACAGCTTAACATAAAGAAATTAATTTTCTGTTTATGTTACTCAGATTTACTGAAAATGTTCAAATTATATCTCATTTAATATATATGAAATTTAAACTCAAAATGTTCCTACTATTGTAGGTACAAAAAGCTGATGAACTACCAAAAATGATGTGCAAAAAGTGAATATTTCATATAGATTCCTTATTCTGTTTTAAAAATCAATATAAAATGGCAGAAATCAAATTAAGGAAAACTATAATAGGTTTACAGTTTAATGATGTTAATACTATTCAGACTACGGAACATTTGCAACGCATCGACGACGAGCATGCATCTGAGAGGGATTATGCAGGCTCGTTGCCCCTCCCCTTTCCATTCCCCCATCACACTCTCTCTACCTGTCGCGCTCTTTCGCTGTCTCTCTTTCTCGCTCTCTCTCTCTCTCTCTCCCTCTATCTGTCTCGCTCTTTCGCTATCTCTTTCTCGCTCTCTCTCTCTCTCTCTCTCTCTCTCTCTCTCTCTCTTTCTTGCTTCAATGAAACTATTGGCCCATTAATAGTTTTGGACGGTAGAGCGCACAATTTTACGAATATGACCGGCATAAACCTTTTGTACTGTGAACGGGTGCCCCGATGTTGAGCATGTGCGATCGCCGACTTTTTGTAAAGGGACGCTCCGTTTTAAAATTGGTTTATAGCGTGAGAAAGAGGTTTCCTGAGGATGAACCCTATCTCTAGCCCAGGTGGACTTCTTCCCCTCCCTCATCGCGTCGCTTTTCCGAAGTATCAAATATAACTGAAACCGTTACTTCGCTTTTGACCTTCAGCCGAATCGCTTCTATTAGATTTCGTTCCGCCTTAGTAGTCGTTGTCGTTTTTTAAGTATATATTTTAGTTTATAATTGTCTTTGTTTATATCCACGTGTAGAGTGTTTTGGAATGCGTTGTGCGTGACTTGCGTTTTATATGTATGGATTGCGTGTAGATTGTGTGTAGGAGTTTTATTATGTAAATTGGCGCATCAGCGGGACGAGGGACATTGCCTTTGTGGATATTAGTTCGACACGAATATCCGAGAGTGTTTCCGGCGGCATTTATGCTCGTTGGCTGCCGTTGCGGTTAGTAGAAGACTGTGCCCGAGACGTCGGGGCCGCAGTACAGAGTAGGAGGTAATCGCGGAACATATCTTCCCTGAACGTTCCTCTATGAGCAACGTGAACGCTAGTGCTAACGGCCGCTCAACCCTTGCGCAGGTGTACTCCGTATATTGTATAAGATTGTGTGGTAAGAGCGCTTAAGATTTAGCAGTACTCGAGTACACGCGTGTTTATTGTTTGGCGTTATTAATAGACTGTAAGATTCTAATTTAATCTTTGTTTATTGCTTATTTGGTATTTTTCCTCTACTCATCGAGTGGAGGTTTTTTATGCCATTAGTGTTAAATAAATATATTAAGAAGTAACATTAAAAGTAATTTCTAGACTTTCATTAATCATTCCTGAACACATATTCCCCCGACGTAAGTACGAACTCATTTCTTTTTTTTGTAATTGTTAAAAACAAATACAATGACAGATATATCTAATTATATTGATAAAACTTATGAAAAATATATCTTAAGTAAAAATAATATTTAAATATTTTAACCGAATGAATTAAAAATAATTTATTTTATGCTACTATTTCTATATTAAATTCTTTTATTATTACTTCAAATAAATATTACAGTTTAATATCAAATTTAATATTTTTATTTAGTCAAAAGGTAATAAAAATTAATATAGGAGAAAGTATGATATATTTAAATTTCATGCGAGGTTCCTTAATCTGTTCAAAATTTGTTTTAAATAACTACTTTACAAAGTATTTTGTAAAAAGTAACTTTATTTTGTTTATTTAGCTGGAAATAATTCCGATGCACTTACATCAAATGAAGACAATTATGATGTTGAGTATGCATCAGAAGAAGCTAGTTTAGAAGTTTAAAATACTAGAAGACATAGTCGTAATGGTAAAGAGAAACGTAGTAAAAATATTGGAGTTAAAGTGAAATCTGTGGAAATTGTACCAATGCAGATGAATGATGACAATTGTAAAAACTGAAGTTCAATGTATATATATATATATATGATATTACAGAAATTACTGTAGTATATATTATTTATCAAATATAATTTTACTACATGAATTTATAAGAAACAATGAACTTATAGTTTTTATAGGAGTGAGTTGTATCTGAAAGTGATGATAAATCATCATTCTATTGATCAGAAGGAGCAAAAAGTTTCAGAAGCTATTCTGAAGATAAAAAAAATTATGATAGATCTTCTAAGTCGATAGACTAAGTTCTAAATTGAATTGTAATTAAAAACTGTTTTGTATAAAATATAATATAATTGTTTATTTATTTCACAAAAAAATATATAACAAAATTTCGGCAATATACGCACAATATAGACGCAGATATTCACATATACGTGAACAACATATATGTACACATTAGCTCCACGCAGGTAGGATACTGTAAGCAAGGTCCGAATAGAAAAATACGTGTGCAGTCAGTGCAAGCTGCGATAAGTGTGCTGGCTAGTAAGGGGGAAGGGGGCGGACAATCGTAATGTAGTAATTAGTGCAGCTGCAGCAGGCTGCAGTGTCATAAAAGGGTGAGGAGGGAACATTAAAGAAATGTAGGAGAGGCGACTGGCAATACCTAACGATACCAAGCAAATTCAAGACGGGATATTTGGAAATATTGAGGTAGATGAAATTAATTTAAGATAGAAGTTTGTGTAAAAGAAAATATAATAGAATGTAATTCGAATAATACAGTGTTTCCAATAAACTCGGTGCGACGTTTCTCTTATGAGGTGCATAAACGAACTGAGCTTTGTTATAATATAGCAAAGCTCATTAATTAAAGATGCAGTACAAGTTACTACAAATATCGACGGGTTAGTAGAAGTAAGGTTTAACGGTGGGAGTGCCTGGAGCGCATTAGATCAGACATGTATTTAATTATGGGAATCACAGAACACTTAGAGAGAGATGTCGAGTTTTACGCAGGTATCCTTTAACACCCTCCCTAAAACTGTACATCCGTACACAAGCGCAATATTCATGCTTTATACATTGACATTTTATATTTTACTGAGACGTTTAAAAATAATAAAAGTTTAAAAAAGTATTAACTAAATTGATTTTTAATATATAATAAATGAAAAACAAATACAAATGAAAATCACCTTAGTATAGACGAGACATGAATAATTTTTCTGCGCTTACACAGCGCCCTTGATAGACTTGCAGTCCTTCTTATCGCGGGTCAAATTTCGACCGAGAAGTCCCATTCGTCGATCGGAGCCTAAACACTTCGCGCAGCCGGACGGTCGGAGAACCCGAGGTGGTAATCCGACACCGTCCATATTTCTTTCAAAATTTTCGAAATTTTCTTAAAGCTAAAATACAGTCACCTTATTTGTGAATCTGTAGAAGAGCTATTAGAAAGAAAATTTCTGAAGCACGAATCAGTTGCTTTTATGGGAGCATAATCAGTTAAACCTCTATCATAAAATCTCAAGATTTTCCTCCGACTAATATTTGATTACCTTAGTTGTAAATCATATAAAAGTCAGTCTTCAGGAAAATCTTCGGTTTTACCCGTCATGGTACGGATCAAGCATATACCTTAGTTGTATACAATTTTGTGGCCTTTAACGAAGGTTTTCTCTCGATCCTGACTTCAATAATTAATTAACTTTAAACTCAATTAAATTAAATCATATCATTCAAAGTTCAATTCAAAATTTCAAATTCTAAATTATTGAATAAGATTTAAAATTTCCGACGATGATTTCGTTGAGAATTACTGCATATCTCGTATATACTTACATATCAGTTATAAACAGTTTTTCTTTTTTTTTGTTTTAATTTTTGTGGCGCCGTTTTGTCCGAGGAGATCGCATATACCTTCCTTATATTATTATCTCGCGAATATCATATTATGTTAATCTCTTATTTATATTATTCTTCAATCTTAAAACAAAATAATTTCCGCAGTATAATTTATAACTATATATAATTATATAAAGAAATATTACACCTATATATATATATATATATATAATGTTAACGCAATATTATAAAACTTCTTAGAAACTATTATACATTATTTTTAATATAATATCAGACTAAATAATTCTAACATTGAAAATCATAAAATTAAATTTAAATTTATAGCTCTACTTTCTTAAACTATAAACATACATAAATCTATCAGTGATAATGAAAATATCGTATATTTCAATTTTAATGCAAACAATATAGAGACGTTTTACGTCAAGTTAATTACTATATAATAATAACCAGAATTTTAATCGATAAATAAATACTTTAATTCTACAAATTGTAAAGGTGGAGACCTACTTTTAGAGTTGATACTAATTCTTAAATCTGTTTTAGTTTCTGTTCGTGACAATCATGTTCACACATATCCTTTAAGCCTAGCCTGTCTTGCAAATACAAAAATTGAGACTTAGCTAATGCTTTTGTTATAGTATCTGCGGTTTGCTCTGCATGCTTGACATATGTAACATCGATTATTCCATTTAGATATGTATCCCGAATGAAATGATATTTTACGTCTATATGCTTACTACGTTGATAAAACTCTGGATTTTTTTATTAATCTTAAAGCGCTCATATTGTCTATGTACAAAGTAAAATTATCAACAGTTATATCGCATTCATCAACAAATTTTCTTAACCATATCATCTCTTTCGTAGCGGCTGATGCACTTACGTATTCTGCTTTTGTCGTAGAAAGGGACACACATTGTTGAAGTTTGCTCTGCCATATTATGGCCGTATTTGCATTCTTACAAACAATTCCAGATGTAGACTTTTGGCTTTCTGTATCGCCAGCATAGTCTGCATCACTATACGCTTCGAAACTATGGCTGTTAGTATATATTAAACCTAAATTAGCACTTCCCTTCAAATATCTAAGTATTCTCTTAATTAAGAGCCAATTTCCCTCGCTTGGGTTATCCAATGCATTTGATGCAATATTAACCGCGAAACTAATGTTAGGTCTGCTAACCACCTATAAATACATCAGATTTCCAACAGCTTCTCTATATGGTATATTTGTCATTGGACTTTTAGACGAATTTATATTCCAATTCGTTTCAACCGGAGTGGAAACGTTATTCGCGTCACTCATTAGAAATTTCTCTAAAACGCAAGCAATATATTTACTTTGGCTTATGAAAACCGATCCATCTTTTAATTGAGAAATTTCTAAGCTTAAAAAATTTTTTACTTCTCTTGTACTTGTTATTTTAAATTGTTTATATAAATTATCAAAAAACTGATCGATTAAATTATTTTCTCAAGTTTCTAAAAGACCATCATCTACATAAATAGTTAAAAACATTCTTTTATTTTTTTCTTTATAGATATAAAAACATGGATCAGCTTTACTCTGAATGAAACTGAAATTTTTAACAAAGTTATTGAAATGCTTCGTCCAACATTTTGGAGCTTGCCTTAAACCGTATAATGATTTTAAAAGCTTACGAACTCGACTTGTTCCATCATAAAATCCTTCAGGCTGAGCCACATAGACATCTTCTTTTAATTTTCCATATAAAAAGGCCGTTTTAATATCGAACTGTGTAAGTTGTAATTTATTAACAGCTACAATACTTAACAAAAACCTGACAGTATCAAATCTAACTACTGGGCTAAATGTTTCATTAAAATCAATGCTTTTTTCCTGTGAACAACCTTTTATAACTAAACGTGCCTTAAAGGGTTCTGTATTGTCGTGATTTATTTTCTTTGTAAAAATCCATCGATTCTTAATAATTTTCTTATTTGTTGGCTTTTCAATTAAAGTTCAAGTCCTATTTTCACGCAATGAATCCATTTCTTCCTTCATTACTTCTTTCCAATTATTTCCGTTTTTAAATTCAATCGCGTCATTATAATTTAAAGGCAATTTTTCCGCTCAAAATGTGATTGGTCAGGCATAAAAATCAGTGTTCTTAATTTTACTTCGGTCGCGTAATTGTCTCATATTTTCATGCACACTTCTGTTCTCATTTTCACATACAATATCATTTTCATCTGTGTTCATATTTCCAAACGCAATATTATCTACATCTACATTTTGATTCGCAACTTCACTTTCAAACTGAATCTGTTTTTGATTAACATTCTCATAATTATTTTCATTCATCACGATATCTGCCATCGATTCTAATTCACTATTATGATTGCTTATGGGAATTTCACATATACTCGATTCATAATTTTCATAAACTTCCGAATTTTCATTTTTCCAAAAATTCTCATTAGTTGAATTTTTCATAGTTTGTTCGAATTTAAATATTATGTGGCGGCTTAAAACTACTTCTCGCGAACCTGGTAAGTAAACGTGATAACCTTTCCAGTTATCGATATAACCCACTACAAATCCCTTAATCGCTTTTCTATCTAACTTTTTACATTTTTCAATAGGTACATGAATGAAACACTCGGTGCCAAATACTTTTAAATCTTTAAAAGTCGCAGTCTTGCCATACCATAATTCGTAAGGTGTCTTTTGAACTTATTTCGATTGGCCTGTTCTATTTAGCACATTTACTGCTGTATTAATAGCTTCAGCCCACAAAAATAAGGGTAAATCCGGTTTGGAATATAACATTGAGCGCGCCGCTTCTATGGCAATACGATTTTCGCGCTCAACTACCCCGTTTTGTTCCGGTGTATATGATAGATTTACACTATATTTAATACCTTTATCATTCAAAAAAGCTTCTACTGCTTTATTTTTAAACTCTTTTCCACCGTCGCTATGTAGTTCCTTAATATTATCATTAAATTGATTCAAAATTTCAGAACAAAATGACTTTAATTTTTCAAAAAAATCTGATTTATATCTAATAAAATAAATTTTCCGAAATCCTGAAAAATCATCTTCAAAAATGAGAAAATATCACTTTTTTCCTAATGACTCGCACTTCATAGGACCACAAACATCGGTATATATGATTTCATGAGCATTAAGCGCCCATGTAGTTTTTAAATGGAAAGGAAGTCTATGCTGCTTTCCATATACGCAACCCTCACGAAAATCATAGTTATCTACAAATTTAATATTCAAATTATTCAAAAAACTTTTTACGTATCTATTATTTTGATGAGCTAAACGCTCGTGCCAAATTTGTAGTGAATCTTTCGTTTTAATATTCCTATTTACTTCCTTATTTATTTCCACTTTATTAAAATTACAATTTTTCGGAACGACGACGTGCAAATCTATTTAGTATAAATTACCACTGTCTGATCCCGTAGCAATAATTTCGCTATTTTTACGTCGTAATAGGATAAATTCATTTGAAGCGCGTTAATAGAATACGTGCTTTTAATAAACTTATATTTTTTTTACGTTTCTCATGTATTTCTTTAAAAAGCATCTTGTAAGCAGATATAAATCATAGGATTTCGAAAAGCGGCACGAACGCTTTCAAAATTCAATATAAAACATCTGCATTATTATTGCCACTCTTAAGCCATCCCGAAACATCTGGAGTGCATATTTGCGCTTACAAAGAACAGTTTAAATCGTTTTAAATTGCCGCCCCTTTGTGACCCTTGTCAATGGTCACTTGATGCGCAATTGTTTTAGAATTTAAGATTTTAACCCCGTCTACTGCACCTCCACCTCCCTTCCTTCAATTTTCCAACCAATCATTATAGAACAATTTCAATAGTTTTCTTTTCGTAAATATATTTGTAGAACTTAGTTCGAACAAAAAGAAAAAATAAGATTTAGATTCTCTTCGGATACTACCGCATGCCCATCTAAATAAATTGTAAGTTTGTGTAAATAAAGTATATATTATCCATTAATCGCATTGTGTTTCATCATTCTAATTAATTCATTAATTAGCAGTATAATATTAATTTGGCATACTGTATTGTGGTGATTATATGTCCACACGCAACAGTTATTATACGTAAATATAGATTTTCTTTAGTTATTCGTTATTAAAAAATTTACCCCCTTTTTGCAGTCACTTTAATTGAAAACAAATTTTGTTTTAACTGCGGTATATATAATACATTATACATTGTACCTTCAATGCACTCTCCATTTACAAAAGTTTCAATACTTACGTTACCTTCACCGTATGCGTATATATTTTCACCGTTGCAACTCTAATATTTACGGGAACGTCGAATTTCTTGAAATCGTTGAACTACTCCTTACGATTCGTCATATGATCTGACGCGCCGGAATCGATAAGCCAGCAACCATTTTCCATGGCATCGTTACTTCCCACCAACGCCAATTTTCTCGTAGATTTCTGCTGCCCCATCATATCTTGATTATCTTGCGTATAATTTCTTCGTTGGCATGCATTTCCACTAGCTTCACCCCTCGATAGAGCCCTTTGCTTTTGTTTCTAAAGTAATTCCTGCTTAAATGACCTTTTGTATTGCACGTATAGCACCCGGCACAGTCTTTTTTTTCATGACCTATTTTACCACAATTATAACAAGTAGCCACCACTCGATTTTTTTCATAATTTTCTCCTTTAAAATTATAGTCCGTTTTTGCTTTTGCATTTAAATCAACGGACGATTCGTCTGATTTTTGGACTCGCATCTCTTCTGCCATTAATCTAGCTGTTAAATTATCCAGAGTTCGTCTATTGTTGTTCACAGAATCCCACACACTGTGAAAGTCATTATAGATTCTTGGTAATGTTGACAAAATCCTTGTCAGCAAGATTGATTCTGGGACCTCGCCGTCGAGACTTTTCATTTTTTTTCATATCTGCTCCAATTTTGATATATTATCAACGACACTTTCATTTTCGTCCCATTTGAAATCGAAAAACTGATATCATATCACACACTGCATATGTACACTGCATCACACTCATATCATACACTGCATGCAATTTTTTCCACTTATTTCTAGCACTTTGGCAGCTTAACAGTAGACCCAGTGGGGTTTTCTCTACCGCTGTCACAATCATTCTTCTTGCTGTTTTTTCTGCTTTCACATATTTTTCTAGACGGTCGTTGAAGTTTGCAACAACTTCTACTGGCTGAATCAAAGATCCATCACAAATGGCTAATAAATCTGCATGCTTTTCTAGTAATGTGCATATAACAAAGCGTCATTGCAACCAATTCTCTTGACCGTGTAACTTTTCTATTTTGTAGCTTACATACTCCATTTCAATCTTCACTATAATATGTAACTTGCAGAAACACTAACACAAACACGTTATTCTTAAAAAAATCAACCTGAGCCCATAACCTGTTGAAGTAGGTGAAATTAATTTAAGATAGAAGTTTGTGTAAAAGAAAATATAATAGAATATATTTCGGATAATACAATGTTTACAATAAACTCGGTGCGACTTTTCTCTTACGAGGTGCATAGACGAACTGAATTTGTTATAATATAGCAAAGCTCATTAATTAAGGACGCAGTACAAGTTACTACAAATATCGACGGGTTAGTACAAATAAGGTCTAACGGTGGGAGTGCCTGGAGTGCATTATATCAGGTATGTATATAATTATGGGAATTCACAGAACACTTAGTGAGAGATGTCGAGTTTTACGCAGTGTTTATTGCAAAGGTAGATTTAATGATAATTTTAAGGAAGTAGGAATGAACAGATGGGCTGATTAAATAAAACACAACGATTTCACGGACAATAAAAATCACGCTTGATTGGGCGTAAAAACCCCTTCGAAGTAAGGGGAAAAGCCGAATTAAGTGATACTTGATCATTATTTATTGATTAACAAATTATAACTTGACCAATAGTCTTTAACAAATGAATACAAAACGATAACACGAGTAATCAAAGAGACTATATTAATTTAACAGTTCTCCTTAAGGATATTACGCAACGCTTTTAAAACACATACCTTTGATGCTGCAGTATATAAGCACACCTTTAAAAATACGCACTTAAATATACGGTTCTAACGCACTAGCGCGAATCACACCGCGACAGCCGACCTCAGTATCGGCGGTGATCCCATCTGCCACTGTAATTCGGGCGAGGTGGTTTTGAGGGAAGCGGGACACCAAAATCGACAGGACACAGTGCTCCGATGTCTCGGATACGGCTACAGCCCTCGTTCCGGGTGTGTCCGGATAACTCCTTGGTTAGCGAGTTATCGCAGTGGCCCCCCTTTAGAGCACTCGTGCGCTCACCCAGATTGCGCCTTCCGTATCTGGGCCGCTTGTCACCAATGCAACCTAACAGGAGCACACGCTTCTGCACAATACCTGTACACGAATGCTAAGCTTCGCCTGTATACAGACACACAAACATACATATATATGAACACAAATACGCGTACACATACGTACGTATATACACGCACACACAAGCACACGTACTCACAAGCACACGTATCACAAGTACACGTATACACAAGTACTCGTACACACAAGTACACGTATACACAAGGAATATGCAGAAGGGCGGACACAGATACGTATATATTTATATATGATCACACAAATACGCGAACACCAATATATATATATATAAGCGGGTGCACAAATACGCATAAACACAAGTATCTATATATATATACGATTTTACAAATACGCGTACACACACGTACGTATATACACGCACACACAAGCACACGTACTTACAAGTGCACGTATACATAAGTAAACGTACTCACAATTACACGTATCACAAGTACACGTAAACGCACGAACGCACAAAATACGCAAAAACACAAACACGTATTTATACACGAATATAGAAATACGCGAAAACATAAACACATATTTATACACAATTACACAAACACGCAACATGGCTGCCACACTATATATATATATATATATATATATATATACACACACACACACATATATATATATATATACACACACACATATATATATATATATATATATATATATATATATATACAGATACACACATACATAATCATTTTCATTATTTTTTTTCTGTTCGAGTATGATGCGCGAACACGCAGGTATACTTTAACAGGAAACAAAATTGAAATAAATGCGCATATTCGTGCGCTAGATTTCGTATATACTTATATATATATTATAACCCCGAAATCGGGTTACTACTTGCGGTTCACTTGCGTGTGTGTGTGGACTCTTCCACGCTGCTGGCCGTGCACTCCGCTTAAAGGGGACGGGGAACGAAGAATGAACCACGCGGGTGATTTTAGCGGATTATTATAATGTTAACGTTTATTTGTACAAACAGACTATTTACAATAAAGAAGTGATACATACACTTTGTACTGATTGCGGGTTCCGCGACGCTACATCATTTATTTATATGATTATGCACTCATTTAACATACACGGGGACGGGGGAAACGGAACGGGACGCTCTCGATACGAAACACGTGGGAACAACGGTACTACATTACATATTATATACTAACGAACTACTCAGACGCGAACGCATTTACGGCAGTACAATATTATAAAAGGAATTACAAAACTAATCACTATGCTACGCGCGATAGATACATATTATTACGGCTGAACCGCGAAGCTATGCATTCGGCAGATCGCGGCGGGCAGGTGCGGCGGCCGGTCAGGACCTAGCTATACGCACACATGAACAATATAATAAAAGCAAAAAGCTACTTGCCGCCGACGACGATGATGCTGTCGCTGGCGCTCGCCGGTGCTGTCGCTGACGCTCGCTGTTGTTGTCGCTGGCGCTCACTAGTGCGGTCGCTGGCGCTCGCTGGTGCGGTCGCTGACGCTCGGTGATGCTGTCGCTGATGTCAGGGCGACCGGGCGCGCGTTCTCTCTCTCGCTCCTGGCTGCTGACTTGCGCGGTTGCGCGTGGCTGCGGCTCGTAGCCGCTGATGGCGTCGCTGGCTCACGACGGCACGCGTATGGTAACGCGTACACGCTTCCTCGAAGCTTACATTCACGGTCCGAGGCTGATGCGAGGATGTCGCCGCGTGTCCTCTCCTCGTCGACACCGATGCGCTCGCACGGAGTTTGCACGAGGGCAAAATTGCAACACGTTCCCGCGAAAGGCGCAAAAACTGCGACCTTACTCTATGCTTCGCAATACGATCGCGAACGGGCAAAAACCACGGTATTCTACAGCGAGACGGAATAAAGGTGCGTCGGGGACGAAAAGGAAAAAGGTGTACGAGTAGAACTGCGAACGACGAAAGCCAACTCAAGAACGCGAATTGACGAAGGTCAAGACGAGAATGCGAAGTTCGTTCCGAACTTCTTACTTCCTACAGCGCTTCCAGCGCCCTCGCGGCTCGCGCGTATCGTTTCGCGGACACGCCCGAACACTCGCGGTTTCACACGAGCGCTCTCACCTACAGCCGCCGTTCGGGCGGTTACAAACTCCCCCTCCCAAACCGCAGGGGGGGCGCGTGATCGCGAAAGGTTGTGCAGGGTGTCCGTACGCGAGACGCGAACGTCGCATATGTACTTCGGGGAACATGGTGGGGACTAACACCGAGGTTAACTACATACGGTGAGGGATCATACATTCTTTGACAAAAACACGGTAGGGGGACAATACATGGTTTGGGCAATAAGGAAAAAAACGACGACCATTGGTTTACCCTTCGCATGGGTATAAAAGAGAAACAAAAAAAGTAATTTCGGATAACGAAAACGAAAAATGTGATTGCACCCGCTGGTGCGGCGCTTGGTCTTCAGTTGCTCGCTGTGACTCGATATAATTCTATTTATTTTTCCAATTACTACTTCCCTACATCTAATTATAAACTAAGCCCTATTCTAACCTATTGCTAACGGGACTTATCCTAGAGAAATGTAGATTATTATTAGGTGAGGAAAAAAAACTATAACTAATATTAATATAAATCCTGTCCTAGCTACCTAATCAGGTTTCTAACGCTCGCTTCTGTGTTTTTCTTGCAATCATTTCGCTTTCTTTCTTGCGATTCTCTTCTTCTGCTTCTGCTTGTCGCATGTTCGCTGAAAAAATAGTCGCCGTTAGTGACGTTCCTATTATCGGGGTTGGTACGGCGTTGGTGGGGCGAGCAAGTAGCCTAGTTACTATGGGAGCCATTGTGCGCTCTTCTAACTGGTGCTATTGCTTTTGTCCTCACCCACCGACGCTGTGCCATCAGTGTATCTCGGCTGAGGGGTTGGCTCTAATATCCCTTCCTCTTTCAATGTTCCATGTCATCCCTTAACACGATTCGCGCTCACTCCATATATATTTTCCATGGGGATATATGGGTACCGTTTCCTCTCTTGAGACGTGGTGGGGGAATCATGGGGATGGCCGTAGGGGAAAAACGATAGGGGTGATACTTCTTCCATTTCTGCGTTAGGCGTTATTTTAAATATCAACGTTTTTATGCCTGCGCCTTTTTATATACTATCGCAATACATCATGTAACGTTGCTCTGCCAAAGTTCACGGGGCGTCACTTTATGGATTGGCTCTTGTTTGCGCCATTTTATATGCTTTTTATGTAGACTGCACCATATTATAGGGGTTTGCTCCTGTCTACGCCCTCTATATATATTTGCTCCTGTTTGCGCCAGTTATATCTGAGCTTACTCCTGTTTGCGCCCCTTTTATACGCATGTACTCCTGTTTGGGCCATTTTATGCGCACATACTCCTGTTTGCGCCGTTTTGTGTATCGTTTATACATATGTACTTCTCTTTGCGCCATTTATACGTCATTTATACATATGTGCTCCTATTTGCGCGCCATTTTAATATGTGTGTGCGCCTATTCACGCGCCATTTAATACGTATGTGCTTCTGTTCGCGCCATTTATATTTATATTTAGTTTCATCTCTTCGCGCCATTTATGTATCCGCGCCATTCATACTTCCTAGTGCTTCTGTTCGCGCGCTATTTTATCCACCATTTTATAATCGCTACTTTCTGTACTTTTACGCCTCTGGGCTGGGCATCATTTATGTCGGTGCCCCTATATCACCTCCAGCCCTGTATCATGTCCTTCTGCGTTAGCGTGGGCACTCAGCAACCGGCGATCTATTTGTTTAAGTAAACAGTCGCCCCCGGCATTATAATGAGTAATGGTTGCTGAGCTCCCGCGGCGGCTGCCGCTTGCCTAATGGTTTGCTCCATCATTGGCGGTATTGACATTGGCACTCCCGTCACCTCCTCATTCACGTTCGCCATCCCTAGTGGCTCCACCAAGTCTTCTGACACCTGACGTGTCGTCTTCTCTACCCCTCTAACGTCCTTCCCCTCCCAAGACGGAACGGCAGGGGTCGGCTGCCGCCGGCAGGACGTGCACGTGCGAACGTCAATGTCAGCTCTGCCACACCTATAACAAAATCTCCTTGATCTGGGGTGTGGGCAGGCGTTGTAGCGGTGACCGACCTCGCTACAATTCCAGCAGTTTGCTACTGCTGCCTCGCCATGGTCCGAATCTTCAGCTCCAGCTGGGCCCGTGAAGGACCTATTGCGCATGCTTCCGAGACCCGGAAGTGGCGTTGTGGGGAGTGAAGGGTGGGGACGTATGGGCGGGATAAAATTGGGGGGTTGTGCGATAAGAGTGTCCATCAAGCCTGGGAGTTTCTTGCGGCCTCCGGTGACAATTGCCTCTATGATTTCCTCTTCTTCTGAATTGTTCAGGCTCGCCACTGGGCTTGTTTCTATTTCTTTACTCTCCGGTGGTGGTATCGTGAATGGGTTAACCCTTTTCTTGCTTTCTTTGTTTTGTTTGGGGTTATGGGATGGGTCGACGGTATGTGGGTACGGTATGGGGGTATTTCCTTGCTGTGGGGCGATTTGGGGGGATTCTGCGATAACATCGTTTGTTGCCTTCCTATATTTGGTCGGAATGATGTATCTCTCCTTAGTAGTGGCGTGATCATCATGTGCGGTTAGGTGGGGTTGTACGTCTGATTGTTGTGTCGCGATAGACCACATGAACGCACATCGGTCTCCACGATATAGTCGAACGTCTCCATGTTCCGGGGTGCTCACATATACTACTTTCTCCACATTCTTAGGTGCGTGTGGCTTTTTGGGAGGATGGCGCTTAAGAATCCTTGGCCCTGGCCTATATGGTAACGGGCTGACCGAACGTATTTGGTCGTGCGGGGTAAAATCTTTCTGTACCCGGACCTTTGTACGGGACGGTTCTAATGATCCCGTTTTGTATGAGGCTGCTTCGGAAATGTATCAATCTTCCTCCTCATTTGCCGGTTCTCTACCTTCTACCTTCTGTTGATGTTCTGTGTCTTCATTTTGCTGGGCGTGTTCTTCTTGAGTTTCCGTAGTTTCACGTCTTTGCGGACGGTCGCACTCTTGTTGTTGTGCGTCTTTCGTAGTTTTACGTCGTTGCGGACGGTCGCAGGAGGTGGTGTTCTCCTCTGCATCTATCGTAGTTTTACGTCTTTGCGGACGATCGCACTGTTGATGTTGTGCAATTTCCGTAGTTTTACGTCGTTGCGGACGAGCGCCTTCTGCATTGGGGTGTGGGACGTTGTCGGTAATGGTATGGGGTTGGGTTTGGGTGGGTATTTCGGGGTCCTCGGGGGTTGGTATGCTTGTATCCAATAGCGAGGGGGCGAATGACGCTTCCGCTATTGGTATAATTTGCATCGCCGCTTCCTCTTCGATGAACTCCTACGTTGTATCGGGGCTGAACTGAATTAAATTCAGTCGCGATTTACGCACCTCTTCGAGGGCCTCGCTTACTTTCTCCATATCGAGAGTAGTATTGAAGCGGTTGGGGGAACCTCTGCGTATATGCACCGTTGGTGCGGTTACGCTTCTGGACGTTAACCCCCACATTTCTTCTGGGTCGTACGCGAGGGATGGGGGAATTTGTTCGTCCCCAGGTCTTTTGGACTGATCGGACATGACCGATCGACGCAGTCCTCTGCCTCGTCCGTTTACTCGGTACATGTTGCTGCTCGCTGTTGATACCTGTGGATAAATTACTGCTATTAGGTTGATGATATCTCTTGAGGTCTGATATATGTGCCTTTGTCGTTTTCCCGTCACTCATGTTTTTGATCTCGAATACGACGGGGGATATCTTTTTTGTAATTTTACAGGGAGCTACAAATTTTGGGGCCAATTTCGCTGAGAATTGGCTGGGACCGGACGACAGAACATGGTTGCGTCGACATACCATGTCGTTTACCTCAAATGTTTCCGCTCGGCGACCCTTGTTATAATATTTGGCCTGTTTTTGACTTGTGGCGCTGAGGTGTTTTCTTATGAGATTGTGGATGGCGGGCAATCTTTTCATGCGATTTTGCCATTCCAGTGGTGTTAATGTTTGCACCTGCAGCATTGAACCTTGAGACTGACGATACGTCGGCATTTCTCGGGGATTCCGGCCAAAATTTAAAAATGCCGGCGACGTCTGGGTGCTAGCGTGCACTGCTGTGTTTACTGCAAACGCAAACTCTGGGAGGTGGATGTCCCAGTTTTTATGGTCGTTTTGGACAAAAATCGCGATCATGGTTTTGATGACCCTGTTTACTCTTTCTACAGGGTTGGCCTGTGCGTGGTACGGCGCAATAAATTGGTGTACTATACCTAATTCCGCGAGTTTGGTCTTTAGCCAGTTGTTGGCAATCTCGGTACCATTGTCCGAAATTAGGTATTTCGGGCAACCCCACTTGAAGATGATCTGCTCTTCTAGTGCCCGTGTGATCGCTTGGCCATTTGCTTTTCGCAATGGGCGTATCTCGATGTATTTGGTGAAAAGATCTTGGAACACCAAGAGATACTTATGTTGTCCCTTGCTGGTCGGGAACGAGCCCATGATATCTGCGGCTACACTGCTCCAGGGACCTTCGATGTTTCGTTGCGACATCAAGCCCGTGGGTCCTCTCTGCGACACTTTGTGTATTTGACTCTCAGGGCAGTGTTTCACATGTTTGTGTATGTCTCTTTTCATACCTGGCCAGTAGTACTGCTGGCCGACTTTGTGAGTGGTTTTATCCACTCCCAAGTGCCCTGAGGTCAGAGTGTTATGACACTCATGGAGGACGCGCTCTCTGTCGTTAGAGGGTACCACGAGCTTCCAGTCATCCTGGTCGTGGCCTCGCGCTTTCGTAATGTCATTTGGCCGATGTTTATACAACCGTCCCTCTTTGATCGACCAATCGGGATATAACTCCGGGTGTTTTTGGATCTCGGCGCTTTTCTGGTGGTACCAGTCGTCCATTTCAAGGGTGGTGAGAGTTGCGGTAGAGGACTCTGGGTGTTGAGGGGGCCTTGATAGGGCGTCTGGCACATGATGTAGTGCTCCCTTTCTGTGGACGATTTCCATGTTGTACGCTTGGAGTGCTGTTGCCCATCTAGCTAAACGTCCTGTTGGGTCTTTCAATGTGTGTAACCACTTAAGGCTACTATGGTCAGTTATCACCGTAAACTTCTCGCCGAGTAAATACCCGCGGAATTTTTCTACTGCCCATAGGAGGGCTAGGCACTCCTTCTCGGTGACGGTATAGTTTGTCTCACCTGGTGTCAATGTCCTGCTTGCGTAAGCAATCGGGTGCTCTTCGCCGTGGTGGTCTTGGCTTAGCACTGCTCCTAGAGCGTAATTGCTCGCATCGGTTTGCAAGACATACGGTTGATTCTGCACGGGGCGCGCTAGCACAGGCGCTTGCGTCAAAAGGATTCTGAGCTTGTCGAAAGCTTCCTGTTGCGCTGCTCCCCAGTGCCACTGGATGTTTTTTTTCAATAATTTAGTGAGGGGCAGCTTAATTTCCGCTAAGTCCTTTATGAACCTAGCGTACCACCCGACCATGCCTAGAAAGGCCCTCAATTGTCGCAGGTTGGTAGGCCTTGGGTATTCGCTTACTGGGCGAATTTTGTCGGGGTCAGTGTGCAGACCGTCCGCGTCTACGATGTACACTAGGTACTTGACCTCCAGGCAGCAAAACTCGGATTTCTCCTTGTTTATCTGTAGGCCTATCTCGTTCAAGCGGGTGAGGACCGCTTTCACCTCACAAAGGTGCTGCTCGAAGGTCCTCGTAGCGACGATAATATCGTCCATATACACGAAGACATTCGGTTGCCACGCTGGCCCGAAAACAAGGTCCATACCTCGCTGGAAGGTGGACGGGGTGTTCGTTAGCCCATAAGGTAGTCTCGTATATTGGAAGAGGCCTTTCTGCGGGACCGCAAAAGCGGTGACCTCTTTACTGCTCTCTTCAAGCGGTATCTGGTGGTAGGCCTGACTAAGATCTATTTTAGTCAGGTACCGCGCGTGACGTAAATTGTCCAGCAGGACATTCATATGCGGAAGAGGGTATGCGTCCTTCTTAGTGATGGCGTTGACTGCCCGGTAGTCAATGCAGAACCTTATTTTTCCGTTCTTTTTAGGGACGATTATCGGGCAGCTGCTCCACGAGCTTTCTGACAGTTCTATGATACCCTCCTCGAGCAATCGGTCAATTTCCGCATGAGCCTGCTGGAGGAGTTTATCCGGTATTCGCCGGAGACGCTGTTTTATGGGACGGTGCCCCTGGGTGTCAATGTAATGTGGCTGCATGCGTGCCAATTTCAGCGTTCCGGTTTTTTCCGGTATAAGGTGCCGTAGCACTCGGTCCATTTCTTTTTTCTCTGCGTCCTTTAATTGGGCTACCCCGTTGACGGCTGCGATAGCCGTGATAGCTTCAGGTGAGTCACGGTGTTGAGTGACGAAACGCCTGATGATTTTCTTAGGCGTGTGCCACGTAGCGTCTGCAAAGTTGATGGTCATCTTTAGCGACCAAAGTATGTCCATACCAAGTATCATGGCGTATTTCAAAGAGGCCGATACTTTGAAGCGGGCTTTAAGCCGTTGGTTGTCGATCGTTAGTGACAGATCGACCTCGCCTTCGTCAGGACATACCTTGCCGTCCGGCATCTGCATATAGGAGCGCACCGGTATAATAGCTGACTTTACCAGCGCTGGGAATATCTTCCCCATCAGCTCAATGTTGAGGAAGAATCTGTTTTCTTCCTCGGGTGCCTTGATGTTGGGATGTATGTGAGTTACATCCCTGGCTTTGGGGCAGTCGTATTCGTCGTCTGTGATATTTGGAGTCGTGTTGTAGGGATTCTCGAGTTCGACTCCAGCATCCTCGTCCCTTACTCGTTTCCCGAGCTCTTCCGTTGGCTGCAGCGGGGACAATTCAATGTCGTGACATTGTTCTCGCCACAATTATAACAGTAGACTTTCCGTCTATCCGGGCATCTGTCTGCCCAGTGCCCTGGTTTCTTACAGGTCCAACAGGACCTGTCGTCCTCCCGCTGCGGTCCATTTCTAGAACGTCGTCCGTTCTCTCGTGTCGGGGAACGAGATTCCTGGTCTCGCCTGTCAGGCGATCTGTACGAGCGGTACTTATGATCGTCTCTGTTAGGCGATCGGTATTGTCGGTCAGGTGTTCTCCTTCTCGGTGATTCATGGTCTCGGTGACGTGGGGGACTTCGCGAGGGGTATCTGTGTCGGTATGGTGGGGATGGAGAGGGGTTGCTTGGACGTGATGCCGATACAGGTGAGGGGTATCTGAGTGAGGGGGGTGGTCTTCTATGGTAGGGGGACGGTGACCGATACCGTGGCGATGGACTTCTTTGTCGCCTGTTCTCTTCTGTTCGTTTTGCCGTTGTTTCCCTGTTGACTATGGGGGACGGACTGTCTCTTCGGGTGTCTCTCCGTGAGTTGTGGGAATACGATCGTACACTGTCGCCCCTAGTGTCTGTGGAGGCGGATGGTTCACTTATCGTAACCGTTTTCTTCGGGGCCGTGTTTTTATCGTTATCGATTGCCGCCAGTCTCGATCGTCTATTCGCCCTTTCCGACGGAGAGCAGGCCGCGGCACTCACCATGCATTCGTCTTGTGCCGGTGGCTCTTTATATCGCTTTGTGAGCTCGCTCTTCAGCTCAATTTGCTGGCCCAGCAATTGCAGCTCGTCGATGGACTGGAACTCGCTTCTATTGTTCTTTTTCATATATGATGGATGCAGGTTTCTATATATCCTGTCGAGCTGTGCTTCCAGTGTCAGTGCAGGTGCCATTTTATCTAGCAGGATACGTATGCCTCTGAGGTAAGAGCCAATGGGCTCTTTTGAGCCTTGCGTTCTGTCACGCAATTCCTCTTCTAGGCGTAGAGTATAGTCGATAGGCCTGAATTGACGGCGCAGCGCTGCCTTGAACTCTTCCAGGGTACGCCATTGCTTATATAAGGGTCTGGCCCAGATTCGGGCTGAGCCGCCCAGTATCCCTGGAATTAGTTTCAAAATGTCAGCCGCTGGGATGTCGAGACTGTTTATCGTCTCTTCCATCCTATCAATAAATTCCTCTACGTCTTCGCGAGGGGCTCCCGTGAACTGCACCTTCCACTGGCGTAGCAATTGTCCAGTCCGTGTCTCCTTCAGATAGGTGTTCTCGAAGGGTCGACTGGTGTTCATGTGACTAAAGGTTGTCGGTGCCGCATTAGGCGTGGGCTGCGCTCCAGCTGTTGTGCAGGGCGTACCCGTGTGTGGCATCGCGGCGTAATGTTGGAACAGTGCCGGATGGGCGAATGGCCATCCTCCAGGCAGAGGTTGCCAGCTGATGGCAGCAGCAGGGAGATGATTAACTCCCGTGGTATTCGTGCTGTGCAACGGTGGTGATGGCCATGGCCCGTACGGGTATCCCATATATGGAGCGTTATTCGACCAGATCGGTGCCATAGTGGCAACATGGGGTTCGGTGGATGATTTTTGGTTTCATGATCTATATGACCGAGTGCGGTGGAACTCAAAAATTTTGATAGTTCCGTTATATCTCCGTCTGTCTGTCTTGCTTCATCCTTTGCGGCGTGCCATTCTGCTGCTGTTGGTCCGAACAGCCGCCGCATTTCGAAGCGCAGTAATGTGTCTCTTACTGTAGTTAAATTTTCGTATACTTGTATGTGTTTCTGTTCGGCTTCTGTGAGCAACGCATCCTTTGCAATTGTTCGTAAACGTTGCTAAGTCTTGCTCTTTCCTCATCTATCTCACTCCTGGTTTCTTGAGGGAGCTCCATTATTCCTAGGTGGGGTTGTGAAAGGGGGACGACGCACGATATGGATGTAAAATAATCATAGA